>CM035419.1:108858256-108943256 GCA_020310875.1 Ceratopteris richardii | reverse complement strand
GGAGGAGAGAATGGCATGTCCTTGCACTTAGTGCAAGTATCAAATTTATCAAAAACGACGGATTTGTACTACACATGTTAGAGAGTATGGATCCTTTGATAAAAGTCGACTAGATAACCTATACTACCATTGGCATGGTCCCCTAGGTGAGCAGATGGACCCAAATGACATTGCACCGGTAACCTCTCATGGACAAAAGAGAACAAAAAAGGAGTTAGACGTACAAGCAAGTACTAATAGCATTACACAGAATGAACATATGGAAGAAATGCTCGAAGCATTTTATGAGATGGACGAAGATCATGATGGTGGAGAAGATGTCGACAGTTTCATGGACACCACAAAATTTCCACGATCAGAAGTCGATGAAGAATATGAAAACATGCGAGGAATAGCTTGTTTACCATGTTACAATGGAGCAAAGATATTTGTACTACATGCGTCACTCGCGATGCTCAATCTATAATCCATTTATGGATGGTCAGATAGTAGTGTCACTGAATTGTTCAGGTAAGTGGATTTGAAATAAACTTTCATTGTTGTATCAAAATAACTTTATTTACTAATATCGTTCTAATTGCTTATTGCAGGCTTCTTAAAGATCAATTTTTGCTAGAGGGCAATGACGTGCCTCCAACACATGGAGATGCAAAAAAACTTCTACAGTCCATTGGAATGGATTACACTAAGATTCATGCTTGTCCGAATGATTGCATCCTCTTTCGAAATGAGTATGAGCATCTCCACGTATGTCCAAAGTGTGGAGCAAATAGATTTAGAGAAGACCTTGTAGGTAGAGGTTCTTCGTCACCTTTCTATTATTCCACGAATTAAGAACATGTTTAGATGCAAATCTATAGCTGAGTTAATGTCATGGCATGCAAAGAGTAGGTCTAAAGATGGTGTAATGCGAGTGCCTGCTGACTCTGATGCTTGGAAGCACATAGATAGTAAGTGGCCAGAGTTTGCTAGGGAGCCTCGGTCCATACGTCTAGGCCTAGCTATGGATGGAGTAAATCCATTTGGTTTATACAGCTCTTCATGGAGCACATGGCCTGTATGTTTGGTCAATTATAACATCCCACCATGGCTGGCCACAAAGAAAGGTAATCTATTATTAGCTCTTATTGTACCAGGTAAGTATAAGGTAAAAAACGTGGATGTATATCTTGCACCACTTGTGGAAGAACTGCACATTTTATGGGATGGGATTACTGTGCGTGACATGTCTCAACCTATAAGAAGACGAGACGTGCAAGTGCAAGGCATACTTATGTGGACGATGCATGATTGGCCTGGTTATGATGAATGTTTAGGTTTATCGATTTTGGGTTACCATGCTTGTCCCTTATGCGGACCACGACTTGAAGCATGCTATTCAAAAGCACTGTGTAAAACTGTATATGAAGGACACCATAGATATTTGCCTGATGGACATGTTTTACGTAAAGGACAATTGTTCGACAAGCGTAATGCCAAATGAAAGCTAGTGATTGGAAACAACTGTGGGATTCAGAAACTCCAGTCACTGGCATGAAACAGTTGTTCATTTTTCATGAACTCCCTTATTGGAGTGAATTATTGATCAATAATTTGGTAGACCCGATGCATATTTTTAGGAATGTGGGAGAGATTCTTTGGAAGACTTTGATCGGAAAGAAAGAAAGCAAAGCACAAAAGGAGGACTTAGAAGAGCGAGGTCGTATGCGAGAGTTGTGGGCAATTACTAAGTCCAACCGAATAGTATCATTACCAAGAGCTCCTTGGGTGCTTTGCAGGATGGAAGAGCAACAAGTGAAGAAAACAATTTTCAGAGTTTTGGACACCTACTGGATGTATGAGGTGTCTAAAGACTGCTTTCATACGAAACGACGATCTTGGAGGGCTTTTCTCATGATTGGCACAAGTTTTTATAGTTTGTGCTCCCTGTAGCCTTAAAAGACTGTCTTTCGGAGGATGTACAAAGAACCATTTATAAAATTATTTCTTTAGTACGATGGATCTCTTCTAAAGAGATCAATAGAGATAGCATAGAGAGTGAGAAACTCAATACTATCAAGGTTGTTTGTATGGTAGAGAAATACTTTCCCACAAGTATTCTCACTATTCAGCTTCATTTATTGGTTCATGTGGTAGATGAAGTTGCAATAGCAAGAACTGTCCATAGTCGATGGATATTCTTTTTAGAGTGCTTTATGAAGACATTAAAATGGTTTGTTCGACAAAGAGCACATCCAAAGGGTAGCATGGCAGAGGGATGGCTCGTACAAGAGTCTCTTGTATTCATAATTGAGTTTCTACATATGTCGGATCCAGAAATGCCTCGCTTATGGAGCGATGATGAAGATGTTTGTCTCATAGGTGATGAACCACAAGGTAAAGGGTTGCAAAGAAAAATGGATGCAACTTTCAGAGAGAAGGCAATAAAGTTTTGCATCGTTAACTTTGAGCCTATGCACAAGTGGTTACAAAAGTATGAGCTTGCCAAGGAGACCAACGCAAAGGAAAGAGCTCAGTTTCGAAGGAATCGTTCCACTCAATTTTTGCCTCTTCTAGAAAGTCTTCGACCTCTTCCACCTTTTCCAATGAGCAGATGGCTAGATACAATGGTTTCACAAGCAAAGGCAGTGGGTAAAGATATCTTTGAAGAAGAAGAAGAACTCGCAAAGGGATGTGATTGGGAGTATACTAAATACGGTGCACTATGGTCTCATGGACGACACTTTCGGATCGCATGAATCGATAAAAATAGGTCTACTTTTGATAGTGGGGTGATAGTGAACTTTTTGCAAAAAAGTAGAGCGAGTGCAAGAGATGATAATGCTCAAGAAGGCCAGCTGAATTATTGTGGAGTGATTCAAGATATCTTGAAACTATCTTTTAGGAAGTTTGATTACTTTGTTTTTGATGTGAAATGGTTCAAAGTAGTCACCTCTTGAAGAAACGCAACAGTGAGGCGGGATAAAAATGGTTTGCTTCAATTCGACTCCACAAAATTATGGACGGATGAAAGAGATACATTTGTACTTCCAGAACACTATGAACAAGTCGTTTTTATACCAGATTCAAAAGAACCAGAGTGGCTATTTGTTTTATAAGTCACCCCACGTAGTACAAAAATTTGTGAGAACATAGATGTAGAAGAAAGTCCATCTATAGTGAACTCAGAGATTCATTCGATAGTCGAGGAGGAAGAGATCATTGTTCGAGAAGAATAGGTCATTGAAGAAGACAAAATATAGGATGAAGCGATAGATGATGATCAGGAAGAAACCAGCATAGCAAGTGATTCAGAAGTTGTCAATTTATAGATAGATATTCTCGGTGCATCGGATCTCCAAGAGGATGCTAGAATAGAGGAGTTTTGAATCAAACACTTGTACGTACTAATTTTTGTTTATTTTTTTGCTAGGTTTTTTTGTACACTACCATTTCTCTATATTACCTTTATTATCATATGCTAATTATTTGAGTTCTTTTGTTACAGAGCACGATGGGAGATAGTCCTCCAGTCACTCCACATTACATGACAGAGGAGCAGTTCTTAGAGTTCATCTCTCAGGTACCTCCCCCGTATATGGCCGATTCATCATAGTATTGGATCGCTCGTGGTAGCACTCCTCCCTGCCTCATTCCTGGCCGCCTCAGTCCTGCCAGTCTCACTCCTGCCCGCCTCACTCCCATCGGAGTCACTCCTACCGGCATCACTCCTGCAGGTGGTGCTACTCCCAACGGAGGTATGTCTCCTAGCTTTATGACCCCACCACGACCAGTTTTTCAGTCATCCCCTACTGGCTCTAGTAGTAGACATGTGCGTTCGACACCTCAGTGCAATACAGGTGCTGGCCTGTCTCCCAGGTCGAGGTCATGCTCTAGAGCAGGAGGTTCCAAGAGTGGATCTATAGGTAGCTCTGGAGGAGGCAGCTTTTGTGGAGGTAGTGCGCCGGATGTTGTGTCGCCTACTTCTACTCTTAGGACGAGTACCTCGGATGTAGGTATGCCACGTGGTACACCACGTGGAATACCACGTACACCTTGAGGTGCTCATGACCATGATGACTCCAAGGTGTATAGTATCCGAGATGGAGCTCCCGTGATGGATGCGGCCAGAAAAGCAATGTGTGCACATATACGACAACTTTGCTCCATATGGTTTGGACACTCTATCATGTTGAAATGGAGTGAACAAGATAAAGATCGGAAGAATTATATCACAGAGATGAATTATCAGGAGTTCTGACCAGCCGATCTGTAGCCTCTTATCAGTTTAGAGTGGATTTTGCACACCGCACGTGAAGTTATGTCCCATGGATGATCCAAGGCCCGTGATGCTTTCAGAGCAGGCTTACCAAAGCCTGTATGGTTAGATGCTGAGGAGTGGGATATGATTCACGATGAGCAGCAACAAACTCCTGACTGATATCGCCAATAGTGAGATGCCGCAGCCACCCATTTAGATACGGTTGGACCGTCACATTTGGGTAGCGGCAGATATGACATGATGCATCACGAGTTTGTAAGTACCATTTGGTTTATTGAATTTGTTTGTGTTAAGCTTGTCATGTATGTTCCTCTAATGTTTTGTATATTTGTTGTAGGAGCTGGCAATGGATCGTCCTCCAGCACGAACGGAGGAGGCTTATGGATATCGTCATGGATTGACTGCACTATTGGAGAACTTGGAAGGATGCAGTGTAGTCGTTTCATGGGAGCATTTGCGATGAGGTGATGAATTTATAAACTTTGTTTTTACTTATTGTTTGTAAATTTCATGTGAATTTATCTCATTTCATTAATGTTCTTTGTTACAGGACTGTTCATATGGAACGTTCTTTGCATGTGTATGGCAGTGGCACACCAAAATTTTGTATTTGATTTTTATATGGCAATGCAATGCTTTGCCACATTTTGTAAAAGCATCATATATGACAATGGTTTGCCACACTCTTGTACATGCTTCATTTATGAAATATATAACTCTTTTTGTACATGGTTCATGGTTCATGGTTCATTCTGATTATCTCTTTTGTGTCCAATAATATTCTGTTTTATGAAATCATATTTCGGTTGACATTAGAGTACACATCACATGTACTTGGTTTTTTTTTTTGGGTAGAGTGTATTGTGTTTTGCTAAACAACATCATGGTAATGTTGCTGTACCAAAAGACAACACACTCTGCCCAAAAAAAAATTTGCGGATATGGTCATCGGTATAAGCGATGGTACTCCCAGTAATGCCATCGGAATAAGCATCGGTACACCCAGCGGGCGCCAGTACATCCAGCAGAGGTGTCGGTATAACCATCCGTATGAGCATTGGTATTACCGATGTATATACCGACACTCATACTGACACTCATACCGATGGTTATACCGATGCCCATACTGGCGCTTTAATTCCGAGGCTCATACTGACACCTACACCGACGTCGGGGCAAAAATGCGTGTGTTCATTTCCCTCGGTAAAAACCTCGGTATACGGCCGATCTGTTGTAGTGCACCCAGCTTGGGGAACTTTGAGGCATCCAGCCC
Organism: Ceratopteris richardii; assembly: GCA_020310875.1. NCBI lineage: Eukaryota > Viridiplantae > Streptophyta > Polypodiopsida > Polypodiales > Pteridaceae > Ceratopteris > Ceratopteris richardii. The sequence continues at coordinate 108,937,722 of CM035419.1, read as the reverse complement.
TGGGCAGGACTTGAACCCTGGCCATCTGCCTAGGAGTACAAGGCACATCCGCTAAACCATGCCCATTGGATGTATTATGTATTCTTGGAGATAGCTTGATCAGAAAGATGGAGAGGAATTCGACATATATACTCGGTTGAAATCGAGGCTACTTCAATCAAGGGATGAAGAGATCATACATAGATTTTGTTTTCCTTAACAGTCTTAGACCTTGTATCAAACGAGCATCAAGAATATCAAACAAGTATTAATGGTGCTGGAGATGGTTACATTCTCCGATGAGGACCCATATCATCTTTTGCTTATTATACAGAGACAACTCCTTTAAGTTTTCAAATAAAAAGCAAGTTCTATTCTCCTCGATTTTGCAACATGAGCATGATTCTATAGTCTTTTTGCCACCAAAGCTGATAGAGATTCTTAGTAAGCTTTTCCCTCCCTCCATGTAACTCCTAAACTTTTCCCTTCTTCCCTTCCTCCATGTAACTCCTAGTCAAAGTCTCTTTCAATATAAAACTTCATGTTTCTGTTAAAGAAAACAAAAGGAGATTGAAGATCCTTCACATCACCATACTCGTGAAGCCATCCTCAGCTCGGTCTACAAGAAGGATACCTAGTAGATGTATTCATGTATGTACAGTAGTATGATTAGCATCACGTGCTATGGCGTCAGCTTTCAATCGTTTTGATTAAAGAAGTTCTGATGAGCTTCTTCAAGAGATTCTGTGATTTCTGTCGATGCCGTGTTCCTAAACAGATCCCATATTATATTGCAGAGTATCATATACTTGTGATCATGGTGAATCGACAGCTCTCTCGATGGACGTCCCCTGACTTTTCATGTGAAAATTACATGCAGGTAAAGCTCGGCTCTATCCTTCCGACACTCTGCTCGAGGTCACGCCTTCTAGAGTCTTCCTTCACATTACAACTTACAGAGTCAACCATCCTTTTCTTGTGTCTTTCAGATTGTGAGCTCAGAGAGAGAGAGAGAGAGAGAGAGAGAGAGAGAGAGAGGTCGTTGCTCCCGGCTTTGCCACTACTTTTCTTATTTTATCAGTGAAAGTGTAACGTATCCATATTCGGGCGTTCCTTGGGTAGTCAACTGAAGGAAATCCTTAACTTCAAGGTTTGCAACTGGACTTGTGGCTGAAGTTATTCATGACTTTACCACTGATATATCGTCTCTCTCTCTCTCTCTCTCCCTGTAACATACATCTCTCACACACACAGACTGAACATTTTAAGGTTTGCAACTGGACTTGTGGCTGAAATTATTCATGCCTTTACCACTGATGTATCGTCTCTCTCTCTCTCTCTCTCTCTCTCTCTCTCTCTTTCCCTCTCTCTCTCTCTCGGACTGTAACATACATACATACATACATCTCTCTCACACACATACATACATCTCTCTCACACACACAGACTGAACATAAATACATCTCTCTCGTTTGCTCGTTCACCCATACATACATCTCTCTCTCACACACACAGACTGAACATACATACATCTCTCTCTCGTTTGCTCGTTCACCCTTTCGTGTGGTCTAAATCCGTTATTGCCAATATCTCTTTCTCACAGAACTCGTCAACGCCAAGAGTGTTTGATGAGAATATAGATACATCAATATGCTGGACAAGAATGCAAGTAACATTGAGGAGAGCTCTAGCAAAGAGAAGTGCCATCAATATTGTTTTTTTAAGGCAGGCATGTTTTAGAAACTCTCGCATGCATGTTTTGGCACATGTATGTTACCCATTAGACGGCATTTCTTTTGCATGATCCCTCAATGCCTAAGTGGAAAAGGTATACACTCTTTGAGAACATGATAGTACCCTTTCTAAGTATTTCGTGGAAAAGGTGCACACTCTTTAAGAACATCACAATACCCTCTCTAAGTATTTCGATCTTATTAAAGAGCCTAACATACATCCATACTAGCTAAGATGAACGTTCTATATCTACGAAAAGCGAAGATTCATCATAAGAGGGAAATCAAGACCACACTAAAGGGTTCTTCACCAATGGTGAAAGTAGCTACTAGGGTCACCACATATAACCTCAATAAATTCTTATTGTATAGATTGTAGCACCACGGTTTGTCTTCACACTTTTAGATTATGGATATGAGGAGTTGGTGTTAGATATACTCAATAATCCACCCTCAAGTGATCACAAATGATCCATGGTGCTCAATGTTGTAAGGCCCACATTATGAGGAGAAGCTATTGTAACAGCCTGAACATTTGTGAAACCTTAACTTCCAAGATAGATGAGCTCTATGTGTGAGTGTTGATGGTAATAGATGATCTTTGTGAGCCTAGCCATTTGGTTAGGTAGGGCATAAATGTTTGGGCCATTGATTGCCATTCAAGGTGTAAATAAAGGCCTTCTACATAGATCGTTAATGGGGGGAGTATAGAGGGAGCTTGCCCTATACTACAGGGTCTGAGAGGCCTATCGCATGGCCCATAGAGCAGAGATAGTAGGGATTCTATTCATAGGGATATTGTCAGATTGTATATTCTACCAACTATTTTGTCTCGCATGACTAGGTTTATCTATATTGAGTCCCATTGTCAAAGCTATATTTGCATGGCCCATGTGTAGCTTTACAGATCATTGTGCACTAGTAAGCCCTTCATCTAAATGTTTTCTAGATTGCCATCTAAGATCCATATTGGGAGTGCACGAGTCAACATAATCATCTTTGTAGTTGCATTCCTCTTGGCTATTTGAGAATTTGAGCTCTCTATCTCTCTGTGTACCTATCTCTTTGTCTACATTTTTTCTCAACTCTATCTATTAGTCTATTTCATTGTGCTATTATTCTTACATGCTATTAGAGCTTGGGAGGATCTAAGTGTTGTAGAAGTAGATATGCAAAGGTTATAGACGCGTCAATGAAAAAAGAGAGAAGATATCGAGCGGTTTGTAATCATTTGGAATGAAGACAGCTTGTTAACAATGATGGTGGAAGAGTCTAACACCAACTATGGATTATGGATGGCCTCCACTAAGCCCACACAAAATGATATATGCTCCTATTTTGGAGTTTTCTCTGCACTACATGAAGAATCAATATGAAATTTGGCGAACATAAACTAGACTTTGCTAGCTATCCAAGAAGCTTTCAATCATGCCAAATGGATTTCAAGCTATGAGAATCATCCACTTCAAGACATGCTATCTGTCTGCAACAATGTCTTGATATGTGTAGAGATATAACTTCACAAACATGGTAATTTTTGACAATTCACTCAGTAAAAAAACTTTCAACTTTGGCACAAATTGGGGCACAATATGAAAGGACAAACGAATCATGAGGTCAATAGAAATGAGTATAATGAGAGAGAAAACAATGCTCTATAATCTAGTACAAAAAGAATTTGTGAAAACCTAACTATGCCTCTCGATAGAGGGAGCAAAAACATTATAAAATGAGATAATCAAACAAGGGGGCTGCTTATTGGAGTTTACTTCATTAAAAAAAGTGAGAACTCATGAAACTCATACAACTCAAGTAAAATAGGCGAACAAATGCTTATATAGAAAGAAGAACAACAAAAAGAAGTTCAAGGGAGAGTGTTTCCACTACAAGAAGAAAGGCCACACAATTAAAGACTATCACATCAAGAAGGCAGAACAAAAAAATGGCTCTTCAAAAGGTGGCAAGGACAAGGAGTATGCAAACACTATAGAAAGAGAGCTTTCAATTATTTTTTATCATAGAGGAGGTATGATCCTCAGATAAATGCTTAAGAATACATGACTCATGCATGTTGGAAAATGGAGCCTCTTGTCACATGATGCACAGAAAAGACCTTTATACTTCCTTACAACCTCTAAAGGAACCCATCATAGTCAAGGTAGGATGCAAGATGTCCTATAGAGGGCAAAGGTATGTTTTGTTTAAATAGTTCTAATGGGGATATAAGAAAGCTTTCAATTTTTTTTAATGTTCCAAAAATCAAATGAAATATGCTCTCAATATCTTTTATAACTGATCAAGGTCATGAAGTATTTTTGAACAAGACAAGACCTAAGATTATGGATAGTAACAAAAGCATTGTTGGGACTGGCATAAAAAGGAACAAACCATATGAGAGGTCCACTCTTATAACCACTATAAGTGTGGAAACAAGTAATCCATGGCACGAGAGATTCAACCATATTGGATACCCTATGCCAAAGGAGATGCATGACGTGGGTATGATTGCACTCCTACCATGAATTGTAGATTTGAAGGAAACACGTGAATCTTGCATGATGGGAAAGAAAAAGACAAAGATGTTTCCACAAGAGAGCAAAAACAAAGCAAACTATCCTATGTCTACATACACCTCGGTCTGATCTTCCTACATTGTACTCACTAATGACTATAGCACGAAGATGTGGATGTACTTCCTTCACGATAAGGCTCAAGAATTTGGTAGTCTAAAAAAAAGGCTTCACCTTTCTAAAACTTAAACAGGTAAGAAGATGAAGAAATTTAGGACATATGGAGGTGATGATGCATTTACATCACTAGCATTCGAATATTTTTGCAAGAGTAAAGGAATCAAGCATCAACTCACAGGGGCACAAGGCCCTCAACAAAAAACTCTTCCACAACATCGGAATGAAACCATCACAGAGATGGCTAGGTGCATGTTGAAGGGAAAGAGTTTGCAAAATCGAATTTGGGTACAACCTACCAACACGACTGTGAAGATCTTGAATCAAAGTTACACCAATGTAATTGATGGAAAGACTCCAGAAGAGACACACTAGTAAAAAGCCATATGTTTCCCATTTCAAGTATTTTGAAGTGAATCTTATGTACATGTCCTAGATAGGAAGAGAAAGAAGCTTCAGCCAAATAGCATCAAATGTATCTTCTTAGGATACAACAAGGATTATAATGCTTATAAGATTTACGATCCTCAAGCAAAGAAGATAGTGGTTAGTCACAATGTGATATTCAAGGAGGAGCAACCACATTCACTAGATGAGGAAAAGAGAGCTTCCAATTTATCAAAAGATGAAGGGGAAACCTACTATGAACTTGGCCTAAGAGCCATCCCTTCTACACAAGAGAGGGGAGCATCATCTTCAGATGAGGGGCTGAAAGTCATCAATGTGTCAACACCAAAGCAGAAAAGCCATTGCGACATTGGGTGAGGCAAATATATGAGTTTGAAAAGCCATTCCACACTCATCAGAATAGGTTGTAGATGGAGCAAGGCAATCATAGGGAATAGAGGAGGGCAATCACCCATATTGTAAATAGAGCCCTCATGTCTAAGCTTATTCAAGAACAAGCAAAGGAACTAACCAATGTGGAAGAGACACTCCACAATACAAATTTGGGGGCTTCCATGGAAACATAATACGAGAATATCATGAATAATGGAGCTTGAGAGCGAGTGGATTGAACCCCTATGCACAAAGTCATTGACATCAAGTGGGTCTAGAAGCTAAAGTACAAAGGCTACTGGTGCTTTGGAAAAGTGTAAATCAAGGCTTGTTACACTAGTCACAAGTTAAAGGGATAACTTTTGTGAATCATTTGCTTGGATTGCAAGGATGACTACTATCCGAGCAGTATTAGTTGTGATATGCATAAACGATGGACAATCTATCACATGGATGCCAAATCATTATTCCTAAATCAAGACCTCAAGGAGGATGTATATCTCTCAACCATCAGGGTTTGAGTCTCCCCATTCTGAGAAAAAAGTATGTAAGATAAATAAGGAATTATATGGGTAGAAACAAGCCTCTAAACCATAGTACTAGTAGATAGATAAGTATATCTTGGATCTAGGTTTCAAGAAATGTGCTTTTGATGCTAACTTGTATGTTCTAGAGAGAGGAGTGAAGACATTTTGATTGTACTCTAAGTAGATGACCTTGTGGTTATAGGAAATGATGATACCCTTCTTCAAAAGAAAGATGCCCTGAGTTTGAAATTTGAAATGATAGACTTAGGCTTCATGCATTATTACTAAGGCCTTGAAGTATGGCAAGAACAAGGGAAGATTTTCAATTCTTAGCAAACGTATGCAAGAAAGATTTTGAAGGCATTCAACATCGAGGATTGCAAGGATATTTTACACCTCTGGAGGTTAAATTATCTATTGGAGATACTTCACCTCTAGTGGATATTAGAAGATATAGGAAATTAATTAAACATCTCATCTACTAGTGCAATAGAAGGTCAAATATCTCCTATTCTATTGGAGTGTTAAGAAAGTTCTTTAATAATCCTAGCCAAACTCATTGGAAGGAGAGTGTGAAGAGATGGATAGGTATGTGCTTGAAGATGAAGAGGTGTTGCAAAATCCTTGATCTACACCGGCCAAATGAACTCCAGGAGTATATGGTGGGCCCTTTTATCTTGCCAATGGATGTATTAGACACCCTATGTACCTTGGAAGATCACTCTCAAAAAGATAGATCAAAACAGATAAGTTGGAGTTAGCTTAGAGGTGAAAACTTGCTATTCTTGGTTCATACACCTGTTCAGTGTTTTACATAATTCTCTGAGCACAGCAGAAATTAGCTTAATTCCTCTTGGAGAAGTCTAGGTAACTTAAAGAGCTAAATTTCAAGAGTAATCTCATAAAAAATAATAAACCACACAGTGACAATGAGTTTTAGCAAGTGATGACATCATCCCGATTTTCACGGGCTGCTACAGTTTGAGACCAGTGAGCAGAAAAATCAACATAAATCCAAATGTAGGAATCCAATGATTATGAACATTTGTATGGTTATACTAGACAGTAAGCGGAATCCAACAAGCTTTAAATCACTGAATTTTGATGAGTAACCACTGAGAAATGGCTCTGACAAGGTGAGTAAAAAAGTCGGGTACCTGACAGAGAAGTGAAGATGAACAGACCCTATTGACTTCAAATGAACATAACTGAAGATTGTAACATCCAAATGACATGAAAATTTGTGAGCATATAGTAAAATTATAGAGCTAATGTTACCAAGTTAAATCACTGAAAGTGATGCACCAAGCTCAGAGAAAACATCTCTGCAAGCTGACTGAGAAAAACTGAGAGTAATGGCAGTGAGTAGTACACTTCACAAGAACATGGAAAGATGAACTCAAATAATCATGAAAATGAAAGTATATTGCTTGTACAATACAATGACTTACTGATACATATGTGTGCCTTGTAATCACACCTTGATATGGCATAAAGCTCAGCTCTTGGAGGTCTTCACATAGGTCTCTCTAACCACGACTAAAACTGCCATCTATTTATAGTTGAGTTTGGGAGGCTAACTTCCCTCAATCACTCTCCAATCAATCAATGATTGATTTGATTCTCTACCTACCACAAATCACGAATTCATGGCTCCTCTTTCCATTCTTGATCAAGTGGACTCAACCACTTAAGATTCTTTCACTTTTACATTAAGTAAACTCTTCAAAAGTTACAAGAGGTAGTTCACAAGTGAACTTTACATAGTCTTCATTTTAAGGCTTTTTCTATGACTTTGTGGGACTCAAGCCAATACTTAGGCTTGTCATAGACTTGCTCCAACAGCTCCCCCTCAAGCCAAGTATGCTTGGGGTCTTCAATCTTCCAAGATTACCTGCAAACTAATCATAGCCTTGAATTTGCAAAGCTTTGTACCATCCAATGCTTTGGTTAGAATATCTGCACATTGTTGATGAGTGGACACATATGATATTTGAATCTCTTTGCTTAGAACCTTCTCTCGTACATAGTGATAATGAACTTCAATATGTTTAGTCCTTGCATGAAAAATAGGATTAGTAGCCAAATGAATAGAACTCATATTATCACCAAAAATAGTTGGAGTTCCAAACTCCAATCCAAGATCTTTGAATAATGTCTTCATCGACATAGCTTCTTGTGTAGCACAGCTTCAGTAGAAGAGAGAGCAACTGTGGGTTGCTTCTTGGATGACCATGAAATAAGCTTTGAACCTGCAAAGGTAAGATAACCTGAAGTGCTCCTTCTATCTTCCTTGGAGCCAGCCCAATCTGCATCAGAAAATAGCTTCAAACCTAAATCAGATACATAAGGATAATAAAGTCCTTCATTTATGGTTCCTTTGAGATACTTGAGAATCCTTTTGGCAGCATCCATATGTGGTTTCCTTGGTGTGTGCATAAATTGACTTAGCACACCCACACTGTAACATATATCTACTCTTGTCAATGTGGCATAGTTGAGACTACCCACTAGACTTTGATATGATGTGATGTCCTCTATGAGTTCACCTTCATGTGAGCTCAATTTGTGATTGACCTCCATTGGAGTACCTGCAATCTTACAATCTTGCATCTTGAATTTTGCCAACATGTCCTTAATGTACTTCCTTTGAGTGAGAAACAAACCATGATCTTTGTAGACAACTTCCAAACCTAGGAAGTAGGTAAGTGAACCCAAATCACTTATCTTGAACTCTTCTCTCATCTGATCTTTGATCTTCTTCATACCATCTGCATCATTTCCTATCAATATAATATCATCTACATATACACATAGGTAGATGACCTCGGAATTACTCTTTTTAATAAAGAGTGAAGGATCTGCCTTGCTTGGTTGAAAGCCTTTGTCCTGCAAGAATGAAACAAGCCTGAAATTCCAAGCTCTTGGAGCTTGCTTGAGACCATATAATGCTTTGTTAAGTTTACACACATAATCAAGATAAACTTGGTTCTCAAAACCAGGTGGTTGTGCCATATATACCTCTTCTGTTATCCAACCATTCAAGAATGCATTCTTTACATCTAGTTGAAGTATCTTCCAATTCTTGGAAGAGGCAATACTAAGCAAAACCCTAATAGTAGGCATCTTTGCCACAGGAGAGAAGGTCTCCTCATAATCAATTCCCTGAGTTTGTGCAAAGCCTTTTGCTACAAGCCTTGCCTTATACCTGTTAATGGAACCATCAGAATTCTTCTTGAGTTTATAGACCCATCTTGAGCCTATTACCTTCATGGATGAAGTCTTGGGCACCAAATCCCAAGTGTTGTTTTCCTCAAGTGCTTCGATCTCTTCCTTCATTGCATGCTTCCATTCTGTTTTTGCTTTGGCCTCTTCAAATGATGATGGCTCCTCCTGGTTTATGTCCTGTGCTATGTAGATAGAATGTTTAGTTACTAATGAGGTGTCAAACCCATACCTTTCTGGTTTTTTCTTTTCCCTCATAGATCTTCTTAGGCCATGATGTGATGATTCTGCCTCATGTCCAAGTTCCTGCAATTTTGCTTTACCTTTAGACTTCCATGCTTTGATCTTTTCCATATGAGATTCTTCATCATCCTTCGAGGTGTCTTGTTCTTCAATCTTTGGTTGTTCTCTACCAAGCTTTGGAAAATCTTCTTCAAGATCATATGGTAAATTGACCTTCCTGCATGAATCTTCATACCATGAATTGTTCTCATCAAAAACTACATCTCTACTTACCAAGAATCCTTTGTTGGTAGGGTTGTATAACCTGTAGCCCTTTTGATTGTTGTCATATCCAATAAATACACACCTTTCTGCCTTTGGATCCATCTTGCCTCTAACCTGTGAAGGAACATGAGCAAAAGCAATACATCCAAAAATTTTACAATGATCTAAGCTTGGTCTTCTTCCATTCCAAGCCTCATATGGAGTCATCCCATCAAGGGATTTTGAAGGCAACCTGTTAATCAAGTAAGTGGCTGTAGATACAGCCTCAGCCCATAAGTAATTAGGTAAATGCTTTTCATTTAACATAGACCTTGCAGCTTCAACAATTGTCCTATTCCTCCTTTCTGCCACTCCATTTTGCTCAGGAGTGTACCTTGTAGTTACCTCTCTTTTGATTCCTCTTTCTTGAAGAAAAGAATCAAACTCATGGGAGAAGTATTCTCCCCCTCCATCTGACCTTAGCCTTTTTAGTGATTTACCTGTTTGATTCTCCACAAGAGCCAAATATCTTTTGAAACATGAAAAAACTTCATCTTTGTGTTTCATAAAGAATAGGATAGTCCATCTGCTGCAATCATCAATAAAGGAAACATAATACCTTGATCCAGATATTGAAGCTTCCTTGCTAGGTCCCCATACATCTGTATGAACCAACTCCAAGAGATCTCCATGCATATAACCTTTCTTCATGAATGGTAACCTGTGAGACTTTCCAAATTGACATGCACTACACTTATAAATCATATGTTGTTTTGACAAATTAGGGAGTCCAAGTACACTTTGGTCCCTGCAAATTTGCTTTAATGACCTTTCACCAATATGTGCTAACCTTTTGTGCCATACTTCCAATTTTGTGAGTGTCTGACTACCATAATTAAAGAGAGCAATGTTTCTAGTGTCCTGTAATTCAAATGTGAACAATCTACCTGTCTTTTCACCTTTTGCAATTTTTCTGAATCCTTGACTTGGATCTTCAACAAATGCTCCCTACCTTTGTGAACCGAACTTGCAACCCTTTCTCTACTATCTGCCCAACGCTTATCAAATTCTTTGTAATGGTAGGGACATAGAGTACCTTACTGAGTAGGTTGATGTTTCCATCAGGTGCTTTGACATTGCCTATTTTGTCCACAGGATGTTTTGTATCATCTCCTGTTTGTACCTCATGCTTATTCCTTGGATCTTCTAAATCTGATAGGAGTGCCACATTTCCTGCCACATGATTTGAACAACCTGAATCTATGTAGAAAACATGCTCATCAGATTCACCTTGTGGCATAGCCATGTTCATGATCAATAATGAATCCTCTTTGTTTGAGTCTTCTGTGTAGTTATTGTAGTCTCTCCTTCCTTTGTAGCCTCCTTGATAGTTTGAATGATTGTAGTTGTTGTAGTTGCCATGGTAGTTGTTGAACCTTCCTCTTGAGTATCCATAACTTCCTCTATTGTATCCTCTGCCTCTTTGATTCCTGGAATTCCTAAAGCAATTTTCAGTTGTATGATTAGTTAATCCACAAATAGAACATGAGTTGGAGTCTTGGGATCTCCCCCTGCCTTGTCTACCTCCTCTTCCTCTACCTCTGCCATGTCTTCCTCTACCTGCATAGTTAGCTTGATATGTACTTGCTTCATCATCCACTTTCTTTGCCTTTCCTTTGTTATCTTTAGACTTGCTTTTATCTGTGTATAAAGCTGAAGATTGATTACCTTTAGAGATTTCTCCATTTTTGATAAGCTTTGCCTCTTGAGTAAGTAGTTGTCCAATGAGTGTGTTGAAATCAGGTACATGCATGTCCATGTACAAATCCATAGCTGTGGTGAATGCTTCCCACTTGTCATTTGCCTTCAAGCCATTGATGACCTGCCTTACAATTTTCTCTTCATCTATTACCTCTCCAATGCTTCCCAATTGATCCGCTATGTCCTTGAGCTTTGTGACAAAATCAGTCACATTTTGTTTGGGAGCCTTCTTGAGAGTTGTGAAATCCAGCCATAGTTGATGCTTCCTAGCTTTACTACTTGAAGAAAAGAAAGCTTCAAGTGCATCCCACACTTCCTGAGATGTCTTACAACTTCTAATGTGAGGCAAAAAAAAATCTGAGATAGAGTTGAGGAGATAAGACCTTGCAAGTGCATCCTTGGAGCACCATGTGCTCAATCTTTCTTGCTCTTCTTGTGTTGGTTGACTTTTGTTCCTGAAACTTGGCATAACTTCATCTCCAGCCACATAACCATATAAACTTCTACCTTGGAGATAAGCTTCTATTCTTAATGACCAAGCTGAGTAGTTACCTCTGTCCAATTTGTCAATTGATGAAGGAAATCCATCTGCCATGTTGTCCAACCTTGCTCTGATACCACTGTGAAGAGATGGATAGGTATGTGCTTGAAGATGAAGAGGTGTTGCAAAATCCTTGATCTACACCAGCCAAATGAACTCCAGGTGTATATGGTGGGTCCTTTTATCTTGTCAATGGATGTATTAGACACCCTATGTACCTTGGAAGATCACTCTCAAAAAGATAGATCAAAACAAATAAGTTGGAGTTAGCTCAGAGGTGAAAACTTGCTATTCTTGGTTCATACACCTGTTCAGTGTTTTACATAATTCTCTGAGCACAGCAGCAATTAGCTTAATTCCTCTTGGGGAAGTCTAGGTAACTTAAAGAGCTAACTTTCAAGAGTAATCGCATCAAAAATAATAAACCACACACTGACAATGAGTTTTAACAAGTGATGACATCATCTCGATTTTCACGGGCTGCTACAATTTGAGACCAGTGAGCAGAAAAATCAACATAACTCAAAATTTAGGAATTCAATGATTATGAAAATTTTCATGGTTATACTAGACAGTACGCTGAATCCAACAAGCTTTAAATCACTGAATTTGGATAAGTAACCACTGAGAAATGGCTCTGACAAGGTGAGTGAAAAAGTCGGGTACCTGACAGAGAAGTGAAGATGAACAGACCCTATTGACTTCAAATGAACATAACTGAAGATTGTAACATCCAAATGACATGAAAATTTGTGAGCATATAGTAAGCTTATAGAGCTAACGTTATCAAGTTAAATCATTGAAAATAATGCACCAAGCTTAGAGAAAACATCTCTGCAAGCTGACTGAGAAAAACTGAGAGTAATGGTAGTGAGTAGTACACTTCACAAGAACATGGAAAGATGAACTCAAATAACCATGAAAATGAAAGTATATTGCTTGTACAATACAATGACTTACTGATACATATGTGTGCCTTGTAATCACACCTTGATATGGCATAAAGCTCAGGTCTTGGAGGTCTTCACATAGGTCTCTCTAACCACGACTAAAACTGCCATCTATTAATAGTTGAGTTTGGGAGGCTAACTTCCCTCAATCACTCTCCAATCAATCAATGATTGATTTGATTCTCTACCTACCACAAATCATGAATTCGTGGCTCCTCTTTCCATTCTTGATCAAGTGGACTCAACCACTTAAGATTCTTTCACTTTTACATTAAGTAAACTCTTCAAAGGTTACAAGAGGTAGTTCACAAGTGAACTTTACATAGTCTTCATTTTAAGGATTTTTCTATGAATTTGTGGGACTCAAGCCAATACTTAGGCTTGTCATAGACTTGCTCCAACAGAGAGTAGGGATGTTAAAGGAACCATTGATTATGGTAACCTGTATGAAGAAGGATCATATATAGTTGGGTACTATGATTTAGATTGGCCAAGAGATATTGATACCATAAAATTAGTTTTTGGATATTGCTTTACTTTAGGATCTTGGATTTTCTCTTTGATCATCAAAGAAGCAACTTATTGTAGCATTATCTTTTATTAAAGCCAAGTACAAGGTAGAGTGTGTTGTAGCGTGTGATGCAGTATGGTTGAGGAGGATCCTATGGCACATTAGGATACAAGCACAGGAGGCTACATGGTTGAAGTGTGACAACCAAAGTTGCCTATTCATTGCTAGGAATCTTGTTTTCCATGACATACCAAACATATAGAAATTTAGTATCACTACATGCATGATTTGATCAAGTACATGGTCATAGAGATACAATATTTTCCAAATAGAGAAAATGGAGCAGAAATCTTCACCAAAGATCTTGGGAGAGAGCAATTACATCGATACTTTCCAAAGCTTGCCATTGGACCAAGGAGGTCGTTCAGTGCAAGGTGAACATTCAAGGGGGTGTTAGATATACTCAATACTCCACCCTCAAGTGACAAAAAATGATCCATCATTCTCTACATTGTAAGGCCCTCTATGAGGAGAAGCCATTATGAGAGCTGGAACATTTGTGGAACACTAACTTCGAAGTTAGTTGAGGTCCATGTGTGACCATTGATGGTAATATATGACTTTCTGATCCTAGCCATTAGGTTAGGTAGGACGTAAACTTCTAAGCCATTGTGTTTCCATTCAAGGTGGAAATAAAAGACTTATGGCACCATGCCATTTCCCCATATAAGCTTGATGGAGTGAGTGCAAAGGTGGGCTTGCGACCTTTTGCGAGGTGCGAGAGGCTTATCCCCTTGGCCTATAGCCCAGAGATGATAGGACTTCTATTCATGGAGATATTGTCATATTGTATATTTGCTAACTATTTTTTCTCTCTTGACTATGTTTATATATAGGGACTCCCATTGTAAGAGTGTAAGCATGGTCTAAGCTCCTTATAGGGAGTGCACAGGTGGACAAAGCATCTTTGGAGATGCACTGCTATTGGCTATTTGAGAATTTGAGTTCCTTATCTCTAAGTATGTGCCTCTCTTTGTCCATGTTTTTTCTCAAACCTATAATGAGTGATCTACATCGCACAGAAAATCCAATGGTGGTTAAATAATCTACAATCCTTGCATGCCAAGCACGATGGGATTGTTTAAACCCATATAGAGCCTTTTCCAACCTCCAAACATATTCTAGGCGTTTTGTGTCCTCATATCCTTGTGACTAGTCCATGTACACTTATTCTTAAAACTCACCATATAAGAAATCATCCCTTTGTTGTAACTAATGCAAAAATCATCCCTTTGTTGTAACTAATGCAACAAATGATCTAGTAGTAGAAATTTAAGCTATAGGAATGAAAGTTTCCTCATAATCAATGCCATATCTATGTGCATATCCTTTCGCTAACAATTGTGCTTTATACCTTCTTATGCTTGCATCAGCATTGTGATTTACCTTGTAAACCCACTTGCAACCGATGGGTTTCTTTCTTCACAGCAATGGAGCTAGCTTCCATGCTCATTTCCATAAAGTGAAGCGATTTTCCTCATCCATAGCTTCCTCCCAATCTTCATTTCCAATCACATCTTCAAAATGAGAAGGTTCAACATCTTGTATTAGCTCGATCATGTAGGCACAATGACGAGCCATGTAACTATCATATGCCAATCATTGCACTGAATTCTGCATCCGCCTGATTAATCTTTATCTTGGGTCACTTCTTCTTGCTTTATCATCTACAGATGCCTTTTTTTACTCTTGAGGTCCTCATTGATGGCAATCCAAGATCCTCATCAATGCTCTTTTATGAACCGCTTGAATCTCCATCAATTTAACCAGTATAAACCTTTTCTTTACCTTTCTTGGATGTAGTAGATGATTTAATTGGACTAAAATTTCCATGAAATCTTCAACTTCATGGATTTGAGTTGGAACTATTACTTGGTGACACATTAAGTCTACTCAAAACATGAGATTTTGTACTTTCCTTTTTAGCATTTCCTTTTTCATTTGAGTCAAGATTAAGTCCTTCTTTGGCATCTGCATAGAAGATTGAATTTCATCAAACACCACATTTGTACTTACCTTCACCTTTCATGGGAGTGGCTTGTAACATTTATATTCCTTTCGCTCAAGGAAATACCCAATGAAGATACATTTTTTTGCTTTGGATAAAGTTTCATCTTGAATGCATTCAGATCATGTACATATGCAATACGTCCAAATGCTTTCATATGTGATAAGTTTGGCTTTTTACCTATCAATGCCTCTTTAGGAGTAACTTTATATACACCACCAATCAAAATTCTATTCATTATGTATACAACAATGTGCACAACTTCTTCCCAATAACAATGAGGCATACTTTTCTCAATGACCAAGGATCTCACTATTTCTACAATATTTCTATTTTGGCGTTCAATAATGCCATTGTGTTGTGGTCTGTACTTGTGTGAAAACTACCTTTGAGTTCCATGAATATTAAATAAATTGTATCCACCCCCTCTAGCAGATCTCAATGGAACTCATTTGACATGTATTCACCTCCTCCAACAGATCTCAAGGGCGGAATATATTTTCGTATCTGCTTTTCTACCATAGCCTTGAAATTTTGAAAGTGAGTAAACACCTCACTCTTCTCTTTCATGAAGTATACCCACACTTTTCATGCATGATCATCAATGAAAGTGACATAAACCTTGTAGGCACCCATATATGTGGTCTTTGTAGGATCCCAAACATCTTTATGTACTATTTCTAGCACATTCTCACTAGCATGCTTGTCATGTGAAAATGATACCTTTGACTATTTATCAAATTAACATGCTTCACATACCTTTTGCATCTCTACGAACTTGTAATCCATTGACAAACTCTTTTGACTGCATCAATTTCAACCTCTACAAATTTGCATGTCCAATTTGCTTATGCCAAATCTCTATTTCAGAAATAACACCTACATCTTTTGCAAACATAGCTGCATTCATTTAAGGAATTTCGACATTCAAGGTGAAATTTCTACCCACTTTTTTCCTTTGGAGACCAAAATCGCATTCTATTTGTACTCCTTTGCATATAAACCATTGGCATTGAACTTGACTTGTAATCCCTGATCAATCAATTGTCCAACAAAAACTAGATTCTTTGTTATATTGGGAGCATGTAGTTCATCAACAAGATGGTTTACCTTCTTGCCCTCCATATATAGTGCTATGAACCATATACTTTTTTTTAATATAAAGGAAGTTCGGCATTAGCCTACTCTCCCGGACTTGAATTAAAAAAAGAAAAGTACAAGAGAAGGGGACTAGTGCCCACGGGGCCCCCCAAATCCCACAAAGCAGGGGAAGCTTTTACACAGCTTAGATGGTGTTACAAAGAAGGTTAATCACCCTCTCATCACCCTCATGTGGGGCCCACTTGGGTTTCAGCTTGTTATTGATCAAAAGGAGTACTTGATGATGCCTGAAGGGGGGGGGGATTTCTTACAGTTAACAATCCTTTTGCCAAGGAGGAACAACAATTTCTCAATTGACCACTCTTTGGGGGAGTCACTGAAGTTGAAAGCACATCTTTCCCGCCAGATTTTCCATATGACCTCCCCTCTGATGGCATTCCAGAGAGTCGCGGAGCAGCCGATCGCTTCTCCCAGCAGGGCCTGCTGCCAATTGAGATGTTTCTGAAGTCTAATTTTCTTTCCAACCGTCTGCCAGAGTCTGTTGGAGTTGGGGCAGGTAAAGAAGATGTGTGAAACATCTTCGATAGACCGGTAGTAGCGTTTGCACCAGGGAGGAATCCCACAAAATTTCCTAGCCTTAAGGTTGGTCCAGATTCCATGATGAAGAATTTTCCATAAGAGGACTGACTTTTTGATTTCTATGAGGGGGTGCCAGACAACCATGAACTTCATGTCCCACCGAAGCCGCGTCCATGACAGGCACCACTTCTTGTTGAGGTTAATCTGATAGTCAATCGTTTCTTTGATGTTCGGGATTTTTGATAGGCTATTCCCATTGTGCCATTTGAGACCAAGCGAGCTTGACATGTCGTGTCTCATGAGAAGGCGAACTTTGTGTCGGTCCCAGGCGAGACATCTGCTTTGCAAAGTGTTCCATTCTTCGTACGAAATGTTGACGCAAGGGTCAATATCCTCGAAGTTGATCCAGCGGTTGATGTCTTGTTTCCAGAGATGTTTCCATTTTTTGAAGCCTTTGTTCCATAACTTCTTGGCATTTTGAATGTTCCAAGATTCCACACTCCGGATGCCATGGATCGGAAACCAGATAGAGTCGTTTTGTTTGATACCAGCTGCCCACTTCCAGTCTTCACTTATTCTTGTGTAGCTTTTGACTTTATTCCAACACTTCCATAGGGAGCACACGAGATTAGAGCCTTTCGGGAAGACGAGGATCGGGGAAAAGAGCAAGGCATCCATTTCGCTGCCAGTTTGTTAGCCATGCACCCAATGTCCAGGATACCAAGTCCCCCACTATCTCTATGGCTGGTGAAGATAGACCATTTGATTTTAGGCACCCCCCTCCTATTGTGGTCGCCCGTCCAAAGGAAGTTTCTACAAATACTATCCAGTTTGGACAGATCTTGCTCTTTCGGTCTCCAACAAGAAAGGAAATAAATGGTAGATGATAAGAGGAACGTGCTGATAACCATAACAAGACCAGCAAGATTGATTTGCATACCTCTCCAAAAGTTAAGCTTGTTTTCGAGTTTGGCCAGCACCCAGTTCCACTGCTGTTCCATAGAGACGCCAAACCCCAAGGGAATCCCAAGAAGCCAAAAAATTTGGCCCTGCGGAATGATTTGACAGCCATGATCAATGAGAAGGTCGGGTTGTGACCCAACAATAGCTCTAAAGGCAGTCTTAGAGTGGTTGATTGTGGATCTAGAGGCTTCACAAAAAGTAGCCAGACACCTCTAGAACGTATCCAGGCTAGTACTATCATTGTGAACAAACGCGTTCATATCATCGGCGAAAAGTCTCATGGTGATCTGGATGTGGTCATGAGGCAAACGGAGGCCTTTGATATTACCAGCTTCCACGTGATGCTTCACCAGCCTGCTAAGCCCTTCTATGGTAGTGGCAAAGAGAAGGGGAGCCAATGGGCACCCTTGTCTGATAGATCTTCTAAGTTTGATCACCTTCGAAAGTTTACCATTAATGTTAATTTGGGTCAATGCGTCCGAGAAGGTTCGCGATCATCTTGGTGAATTTCTGACTACATCCAAGATCTTGGAGCGATTGCAGAATATAGTCCCATTCCAGCCTGTCGTAGGCTTTACCAAAGTCGATCTTGAGGAAGACCACGTTTTGTTTAGACTCATTTGCAAATTCAAGACCTTCCCAGATATCTATAATGGTTTCCAAAACTGACCTGCCTTTGATGAAAGCTTTTTGGCCCTCGCTTAACCACGCTCTCAAGTGGCAAGAGATTCTGTTGGCAATGACTTTGGCAATGATCTTGTATCCTGTTTGGAGCATCGTAATAGGACGCCAGTTCTCTATTCTGTTCTTTTCTCCTTTTTTGTGTATTAACTTGATAATGCCATTGTTGAGGCAAGAGGGAAGCGCGCCAAACTTGAGCGCCTCTTGCCAAACCAGATGAAGAGGGGTGGCAACCACCAACTTGAAGGATTTAAAGAACTCATTAGTGAGCCCCTCGGGACCCGGGCTTTTACGAGAAGGGAGAGCATCAATGACCTCAATGATTTCTGCTTCAGAGATAGGGGCATGTAGCAGGGAGTGAAGGTTGAGTGGTATCCTGTGGGGGGAAACCCTAGATATCGTTGCCATACAGTCCCTTCTATGGTGGGAGAGGGGGTTCGAGGTCCCCAGGAGTCTTGTGAAGTGCCCTTCAATGATCCCAAAATTATCTTCTTCCGTATTGCATACATTGCCATTTAAGTCTAGCAGTAAGGGGATCGATTCTCTGTTATGTTTCCTTTTAAGGATACGACACATCTCTTTGGTGGGTTTGTCGGCTTTGCCAGCCCACCACTCCTTGAAGAAAATTTGCAAATTTTTCCTTTGTATTTCTTCCTTGTATCTCAGCAGCGCTCTGATTTTTCAAAGACCATTCTGAGCTTGAGATTTTCCTTTGTTCACTTCCTCCTCGAGCCTCTAGATTCTATGATATAGAGCTTCTCTACGAGCCCGCCGCATAGTCTCGAGCATCTTCCTGGATCTAATCATGATTTGTCATGACTTATCGATCACACTTCTCTAGCACTTGGCTAGGGACAAGCCGGAGGCGAATGCCTCCTTCCACACAACAACAATTTCTTGATGGACGGAGGTGAGAGAGAAGGAGGGCGCACTGGCGTGGAACCACGGAGCCTTACGGATCTTGGTGGAAGGTTGGAAAATGATAACGATCGGGTAGTGATCAGAGATGGTGAGGTCGGTGCATTGCGAGAGGGAAGGGTGGCCCCACTGATGAGTAAAACTCTGAGAAATGTAGCATCTATCAAGTCTAGCTTTCCTTAGGTCCTTGCCCGCTTGGAGATTTGACCAAGAAAAGCCATTCGAATCTTTGAATTCGACCAACTCCAAGTGTAGTTTGGTTTTGTCCCATGTTTCTTTCTCTCGACTATCGATGACCCTGCCCTTGCCCATCCATCTGTCCATAGGGTCCTCCACCATGTTGAACTCACCACAAATAAGCACGTTGTGAGGGAGCGAGTCCAAGGAGGCCCAAGTGTTCAGTCTCTCTAACTCCCCATTAGGGGCATACAAAGAAACTAAAGTAAAACAAAAAGGATCACCAAAAGAAACAGCAATCCATCGATGGCATTCATCTTCAATGGAGTTCTCAAGTTTTTCAAACCAGAATTGATTAATACCGATTACCGTTCCACCAGACCCCTGTTGGTGCACCGTTGAAAACCAAACATGGGTCGAGGAGACATGTCTAAGCCGTTTCTGGAGGTCCTCATCAATTTTAATCTCTTGAATACATATAAATTCTGGGTTTAGGCTAATGTCGCGAAGCCATTGCCCAATGATGGTCGCTCTTGAGGGGTCGGTTAGCCCTCTAGCAGATGATGATCATTGTCATAGAGAGCCCTCTTTTCGGGAGGGAGCTTTGTCCTTTCTTTTCTTGGATTCATCTTTCTTTTTTGCTGGGATCGGATCTCGAATTAGCAATAGGTTTTTGTGGGGGCTTTTCCAGCGTAGCTCCATTGGTTGTTTCCCTTTGCGGGATGCCTCCTGCTGGGAAGAACTGGGCACCATTTTCGACACCATTTCCGGAATAGTCGATCGGATGATGGAACTTTCACTATCCATGTTATCTTCATTACTAGTAGTAAAGCCGTCTTCTTTGCTTGTAGTGTAACCCTCCTGGGAGGTTTCTTTATCGTTAGGGATCTCTAGGGCTTTGTCGTTGTTGTCCACCTCAAGTTGGTTCCCACCTGGGTAGTCAAACTCATTAATTTCCTTTTCCAGATTGCAATACAAGTTGCTGGAGGGGGTAACTAACATGTTGTTTCGCTCAGAAGTCACCCTAGGGCTTCTTTTCCTTCTTCTTATGACTTCGATGAACCCGTTTGCATCAGCTTCTCGATTAAGGGGGCCCTTGACTTCCTTTTCCTTCGTCGAGTGAGTCAATGCCCCTTTGCTGTCTTGAGTATTTTTGAGGGCTTCTTGATTTCGCTTGCTTTTGTGTCTCAAAGGGCAATCTTTAATCCTCTGACCTTGTTGGCCACAATGAAAGCACGCGTTGGGAAGGTTTTTGTAATTGATGTCTTGCTCCCATACATCCCCTTCGCCCAAGTCCACTTTGATCTTTGATGGAAGCGCCATGCTGAGGTCAGCCTCGACACAGATTTGAGGGTGCCATCGAGCGTTGAACGAGTGTCTTGCACCTTCATAAATGTTGGGAAAGATGGATGGATGCTCCAAGAGATTGAGTAGGTACTGCCAAAACCTGCTTTGTACCAGCCCTCTTTTGCTTCAGACTTGATATGTGAACCTACTTAGCTTTCCAATGACACCATAAAATGGCCTATGTACTTTGGAAGTGATGTGTGCAATGATTGAATAAAAACAGATAACTTTGAAACTCACAATCTCAAGAAAACCTTCTATTTATGTCTTGACACCTGCTGGGTATTTTGCTTAGTATGACCAACACACTAGGAATTGGAAAAATTCCTTTTAGGGGTATCTAATTAGCTTAGCAAGCTAACTAGTCCAAGTGGAATTATGTAAAAAGATAAACTATGCTAAGAGAAATCAATTTAGCAACTAAAGCTATACCCCTGATTTTTTAGGACTGTAGCAGACTTTGACCAGTGATCACCTCGATGCATATTTCTCTGAAATGGCTGAATATAATCTCTTCAAACTTTAACAGAATGTAGATAAATTCAAGCTGGATCCAACAAGCTTTGAATCACTGAATTTGATGGAGAAATGACTGAGATATGCACTCCACACGTTGACAGACTTTTGAGTAGTATGATAGAGAACTTAGAAATGAACAATGTGAATGTATGTATTAATGAACACTTGTATACAAATCCATTGGCATGAAAATCATTGCCTAATGGTGTAGATAGATGTGGGATAGAGTGTAGGCCTCACACACACTCAAAATCAGTAATGAGAAGCTCAGGAGTGAGAGTTCTTACCCGCGACTTTTCCATGACCATTTTTATAAGGAATGAGTAAAAATTTGAATTCAAATTCAAACTTTTGGCTCCCTATAATCAAGCTCCTATATCCTAGAAGATATTCCTTCAATCGAATAGCTAACTTTTTCCACGAATCCTTTTGGTAGGTGATAACAAAAGATTCCAAGTCAATTTTACTTTTACAAGGAGATACAGTGGTAATTAACCACTAACACTAGTTCCTATGCTTCTTCACATATGTAGAGTCTTCAAGATATCTTTCAAGCAAAATGTGTAGGCTTGTGATTTACTCCAACAACTCCCCCTCAAGCCAAACATTTTGGATTGGTCTTCATCTTCAATCTTCATGTATATCCTACAACCCAATCATTGCTTTGAATCTACAAAGTTTGGTTCCATCCAAAGCTTTAGTCAACAAATCTGCACACTCCATGTTGGTTGACACATAGGTTAGTTGAATGTCTTTGCTTATCAACTTCTCTCTCACATAATGGTAATGGACCTCTATATGTTTGGTCCTAGCATGATAGATAGGATTAGCTGCAAGGTGTAGAGAACTTGTATTATCTCCAAAGATTATTGGAGACCTAGTATATAAACCCAATTCTGTATACAAAAGCTTAATCCATATGGCTTCTTGTGTGGCATTAGCCAACCCTCTATACTCTGCTTCTGTAGAAGACAATGCAACATTTGGTTGCTTCTTTGCTGACCAAGATATTGGCTTATCACCTGCAAAAGAAATATATCGAGAAGTGCTCCTGCTATCATCCTTGCATCCTGCCAAATCTGCATCTGAATAAATTTTGATATCAATATCTGCAGTATAAGGAAAATACAAACCATGGTTTTGTGTACCCTTGATATACTTCAAGATTCTCTTGGCAACCTCTAAGTGAGGTGTCCTTGGCTTGTGCATAAATTGAGTTAACACACTAACTCCATATGCAATATCTATCCTTGTTAAGGTAGCATAGTTCAAGCTACCCACTATACTTTGATAACCTGTAATGTCATTGACTTCATGAACTTCCTGGGCACTTAGTTTTAGGTTTACCTCCATTGGAGTGCTTGCTACTTTGGCATCCTGCAAGTGAAACTTCTTCCACATATCCTGTATGTATTTTTTCTGAGTAATGTATATTCCTGAGTTAGTATAAACTAACTCAAGCCCAAGAAAATACTTCAATAGACCAAGATCATTGATCTTGAACTCCTTCATCATCTGGCTCTTGATTTGTCTGATTCCATTGACATCATTACCTGTAATTATAATGTCATCAACATAAACACAAAGGTATATTACCTCTGAATTACTTCTCTTAATGAATAGAGAAGTATCTGCCTTGCTCATAACAAAACCTTGGTCTTGGAGATATGTAGTTAACATGTAATTCCATGCCCTAGGTGCTTGCTTCAATCCATATGAAGCCTTTTTTAATTTGCAAACATATGTTACCTTCTTAGGGTCCTCATAGCCAGGAGGTTGTGACATATATACCTCCTCTGAAATCCATCCATTCAAGAAAGCATTCTTGACATCCAATTGGTACATGTTCCAATTTTTTGATGCAGCCACACTTACCAACACTCTGATAGTTGGCATCTTGGCCACAGGAGAAAATGTTTCTTCATAGTCAATGCCTTGGGTTTGTGCAAAACCCTTGGCTACCAGTCTGGCTTTGTACCTATTAATTGTGCCATCAGAATTTCTTTTAAGCTTATAGATCCATTTGGATCCTATTACCTTCATGGAGTCTTCTTTGGTACTAACTCCCATGTATCACTCTCCTTGAGTGCTTCAATCTCCTCATCCATAGCTTCTTTCCATTCTGTCTTGGTTACGGATTCTTCATATGATCTTGGTTCTTCAATTGACAAGTCTTTGGCAAGATAAACAAAATGTTTAGTAACAAGAGATGTATCATACCCATATTTGATAGGTTTTTTGCTTTCTCTTTGTGATCTCCTCATTGATTGAGTTGAAGATTCAGGTATGTCTTCAAGCTTCTTCATCTTCATTTTGCCCTTGGACTTCCATGCCTTGAACTCTTCAAGGTTGATAGTATCTTCATCATGTGAACTTGAGTCTTCAATCGGAGTAGGTTCCTCCTTTGCAAGACTTGGAAACTCTTCTTCCAAATCATAGGGTAGTTTAACCTTCCTACATTCATTCTCATACCAAGAATCATTTTCATCAAAGACAACATCTCTACTCACCATGAATCCCTTATTGGAAGGGTTATAAAACCTGTATCCTTTTTGATTTAGATCATATCCAATAAAGATGCACTTTTCAGCCTTTGGGTGTAGCTTTCCTCTTATCTGAGAAGGAATGTGTACATATGCTACACATCCAAATATCCTGCAATGGTCTAGTGAGGGTCTCTTACCATGCCATGCTTCATAGGGTGTCATCCCATCAAGGGACTTAGATGGTAACCTGTTTATGAGGTAAGTGGCAGTAGAAACACTCTCTGCCCATAGATAGTTACGTAACTTTTTTTCATTCAACATATACCTAGCTGTCTCAATAATCAACCTATTTCTTCTCTCAGCTACCCCATTATGTTCAGGAGAATACCTTGTGTTGATTTCTCTTTTGGTGCCTCTGTCTTGCAAGAAGTTTTCAAACTCATTGGAGAAGTACTCACCTCCTCCATCTGACGTTAGCCTCTTCAAATTTTTGCCTGTCTGATTTTCAACAAGTGCAAGATATTTTTTAAAGCAATTAAACACCTCATCTTTGTTCTTCATGAAGTACAATACAGTCCATCTGCTATATTCATCAATAAAAGATACATAGTACCTTGATCCTAAGACTGAGGGGTCTTTGCTTGGTCCCCATACATCTGTATGGACAAGTTCTAGGTAGACTTCATGCATGTAACCTTTCCTTGAGTAGGGTAACCTGTGAGACTTCCCAAATTGACAAGCACCACACTTATAAATCATATGTTGCTTGGATACATTTGGTATTCCAAGCACACATTGGTCCCTGCGTATTTGCTTCAAAGTTCTTTCTCCTATATGTCCTAATATTTTGTGCCAAATCTCAAGCTTTGAAAGTGTTTGATCCTTATAACTATATAATGCAATATTCTTTGTGTCTTTTAACTCAAAAGTGAAAAGTCTACGTGATTTTTCTCCTTTAGCAATCCTCTTGAACCCATGTGTTGGATCCTCCACAAATGCTCCATATTGGTTGAATCTAACCTGCAAACCTTTCTCCACAATCTGTCCAACACTCATCAAATTTTTGGTAATGGTTGGTACATAGAGTACCCTGCTCAACAAATTCTGATTTCCATCACAAGTCTTAACATTTCCAACTTTAACTACTGAGTGCTTGGTGTCATCACCTGTTTGGACTTGATGTTTACCTTTTGGTTCCTCAAGATCAGAGAGTAGTGCTACATTGCCAGCCACATGATTTGAGCATCCTGAGTCAATGTAGAATAGGTGGTCATCATTTGTACCTAATTTTGAAGTCATGTTCATGATCAAAAGAGAGTCATCCTACTCCTCTGTGTAGTTGTTGTAGTCCTTTCTGGATTTGAATCCTCCTTGGTAGTTGCCATTGTAATTATTGTTGTAATTGTTGTTGTAGTTGTTGTTGTAGCCTTGGTGATGGTTGAATCTACCTCTTGACTGTGAGTTTCCACCCCTTTGGTATCCTCTTCCTCTCTGATTCTTGTAATTCCTGAAACACTCATCTGTAGTATGATTTGATAAACCACAAATGTTGCATGGTAAGGAGTTATAGGATCTCCCCCTACCTTGCTTACCTCCTCTGCCCCTTCCTCTTGATGATCTACCTCTCCCTGCATAGTTGGCTTGGGAGGTAGAGCCTTCATCTTCCATCTTCTTGCTTTTGCCTTTATCTTTAGACTTCTTATCAGTGTATAGGGCAGAAGAGTTATTACCTTTGGATGTATCTCCATTCTTGTTGAGCTTTGCTTCATGAGTAAACAATTGTCCCATGAGAGTTGTAAGATATGGAATTTGCATGTCCATGTAAAGATCCATGGCAGTGGTGAAGCTTTCCCATTTATCATCAGCCTTGATCCCATTGATCACTTGCCTTACAATCTGCTCTTCTTCAATCTCTTCTCCTATTCTTGCTAACTGATCTACTACATCTTTAATCTTGGTCACAAACTCTGAAATAGCTTGCTTAGGTTGCTTCCTTAATGTTGTGAATTCAATCCACAACTGATTTTTCCTAGCCCTTGTGTTGGAGGAAAAAGAAGATGACAAGGTTTCCCAAGTCTCTTGGGATGTCTTACAATTTCTAATATGTGGCAAAAGAAAATCAGAGATGGAGTTGAGTAAATAAGACCTTGCCAATGCATCCTTAGCAAACCATGTGTTGAGCTTTTCATGTTCTTCCTTTGTTGGCAATCCTCTTGTTTTGAATGACGGAAATCCTTCATCTCCTGAGATGTATCCATAGAGACTCCTTCCTTGTAAGTAGGTCCATCCTAAGAGACCATGCTTGATAGTTGTTCTTGTCCAATTTATCAATAAATGAAGGAAAACCATCTACCATTTTACCTTAGTTTGCTCTGATACCACTGTTGGGAAAGATGGATGGATGCTCCAGGAGATTGAGTAGTGCCTGCCAAAACTTGCTTTGTACCAGCCCTCTTTTGCTTCAGACTTGATATGTGCACCTCCTTAGCTTTCCAATGACACCATAAAATGGCCTATGTACTTTGGACGTGATGTGTGCAATGATTGAATCAAAACAGATAACTTTGAAACTCACAATCTCAAGAAAACCTTCTATTTATGTCTTGATACCTGCTGGGTATTTTGCTTAGTATGACCAACACAGTAGGAATTGGAAAACTTCCTTTTAGGGGTATCTAATTAGCTTTGCAAGCTAACTATTTCAAGTGGAATTATGTAAAAAGATAAACTATGCTAAGAGAAATCAATTTAGCAAGTAAAGTTATACCTCTGATTTTTTAGGACTGTAGCAGACTTTGACCAGTGATCACCTCGACACATATTTCTCTAAAATGGCTGAATAGAATCTCTTCAAACTTTAATAAGATGTAGATAAATTCAAGCTGGATCCAACAAGCTTTGAATCACTGAATTTGATGGAGAAATGACTGAGATATGCACTCGACACGTTGACAGACTTTTGAGTAGTATGATAGAGAACTCACAAATGAACAATGTGAATGTATGTATTAATGAACACTTGTATACAAATCCATTGGCATGAAAATCATTACCTAATGGTGTAGATAGGGGTGGGCTAGAGTGTAGGCCTCACACACACTCAAAAGCAGTAATGAGAAGCTGAGAAGTGATGAGTTCTTACCCCCGACTTTTCCATGACCATTTTTATAAGGAATGAGTAAAAATTTGAATTCAAATTCAAACTTTTGGCTCCCTATGATCAAGCTCCTATATCCTAGGAGATATTCCTTTAGTCGAATAGCTAGCTTTTTCCACGAATCCCTTTTGGTAGGTGATTACAAGAGATTCCAGGTCAATTTGACTTTTACAAGGAGATAAAGTGGTAATTAACCACTAACACTAGTTCCTATGCTTCTTCACATATGTAGAGTCTTCAAGATATCTTTCAAGCCAAATTTGTAGGCCGGTGATTTACTCCAACAGCTCCCCCTCAAGCCAAACATTTTGGCTTGGTCTTCATCTTCAATCTTCATGTATCCTGCAACCCAATCATTGCTTTGAATCTACAAAGTTTGGTTCCATCCAAAGCTTTAGTCAAAAAATCCACACATTGCATGTCGGTTGACACATAGGTTAGTTGAATGTCTTTGCTTATCAACTTCTCTCTCACATAATGGTAATGGACCTCTATATATTTGGTCCTAGCATGATAGATAGGATTAGCTGCAAGGTGTAGAGAACTTGTATTATCTCCAAAGATTATTGGAGACCTAGTATATAAACCCAATTCTGTATACAAAAGCTTAATCCATATGGCTTCTTGTGTGGCATTAGCCAGCTCTCTATACTCTGCTTCTGTAGAAGACAATGCAACAGTTGGCTGCTTCTTTGCTAACCAAGATATTGGCTTATCACCTGCAAAAGAAATATATCCAGAAGTGCTCCTCCTATCATCCTTGCATCCTGCCCAATCTGCATCTGAATAAATTTTGATATCAATATCTGAAGTATAAGGAAAATACAAACCATGGTTTTGTGTACCCTTGAGATACTTCAAGATTCTCTTGGCAGCCTCTAAGTGAGGTGTCCTTGGCTTGTGCATAAATTGACTTAACACACTAACTCCATATGCAATATCTATCCTTGTTAAGGTAGCATAGTTCAAGCTACCCACTATACTTTGATAACCTCTAATGTCATTGGCTTCATCACCTTCCTGGGCACTTAGTTTTCGGTTTACCTCCATTGGAGTGCTTGCTACTTTGGCATCCTGCAAGTGAAACATCTTCAACATATCCTGTATGTATCTTTTCTGAGTAATGTATATTCCTGAGTTAGTATAAACTAACACAAGCCCAAGAAAATACTTCTATAGACCAAGATCATTGATCTTTAACTCCTTCATCATCTAGCTTTTGATTTGTCTGATTCCATTGACATCGTTACCTGTAATTATAATGTCATCAACATAAACACAAAGGTATATTACCTCTCAATTACTTCTCTTAATGAATAGAGAAGTATCTGCCTTGCTCATAACAAAACCTTGGTCTTGGAGATATGTAGTTAACCTCTAATTCCATGCCCTAGGTGTCTGCTTCAATCCATATGAAGCCTTTTTTAATTTGCAAACATATGTTACCTTCTTAGGGTCCTCATAGCCAGCAGGTTGTGCCATATATACCTCCTCTGAAATCCATCCATTCAAGAAAGCATTTTTGACATCCGATTGGTACATGTTCCAATTTTTTGATGGATCCACACTTACCAACACTCTGATAGTTGGCATCTTGGCCACAGGAGAAAATGTTTCTTCATAGTCAATGCCTTGGGTTTGTGCAAAACCCTTGGCTACCAGTCTAGCTTTGTACCTATTAATTGTGCCATCAGAATTTCTTTTAAGCTTATAAATCCATTTGGATCCTATTACCTTCATGGAGTCCTTCTTTGGTACTAACTCCCATGTATCACTCTCCTTGAGTGCTTCAATCTCCTCATCCATAGCTTCTTTCCATTCTGTCTTGGTTATGGATTCTTCATATGATCTTGGTTCTTCAATTGACAAATCTTTGGCAAGATAAGCAGAATGTTTAGTAACAAGAGATGTATCATACCCATATCTCATAGGTTTTTTGCTTTCTCTTTGTGATCTCCTGATTGATTGAGTTGAAGATTCAGGTATGTCTTCAAGCTTCTTCATCTTCATTTTGCCCTTGGACTTCCATGCCTTGAACTCTTCAAGGTTGATAGTATCTTCATCATCTGAACTTGAGTCTTCAATCGGAGTAGGTTCCTCCTTTGCAAGACTTGGAAACTCTTCTTCCAAATCATAGGGTAGTTTAACCTTCCTGCAGTCATTCTCATACCAAGAATCATTTTCATCAAAGACAACATCTCTACTCACCATGAATCCCTTATTGGAAGGGTTATAAAACCTGTATCCTTTTTGATTTAGATCATATCCAATAAAGATGCACTTTTCAGCCTTCGGGTGCAGCTTTCCTCTTATCTGAGAAGGAATGTGTACATATGCTACACATCCAAATATCCTGCAATGGTCTAGTGAGGGTCTCTTACCATGCCATGCTTCATAGGGTGTCATCCCATCAAGGGACTTAGATGGTAACATGTTTATGAGGTAAGTGGCAGTAGAAACACTCTCTGCGCATAGATAGTTAGGTAACTTTTTTTCATTCAACATAGACCTAGCTGTCTCAACAATCAACCTATTTCTTCTCTCAGCTACCCCATTATGTTCAGGAGAATACCTTGTGGTGATTTCTTCTTTGATGCCTCTGTCCTGCAAGAAGTTTTCAAACTCATTGGAGAAGTACTCACCTCCTCCATTTGACCTTAGCCTCTTCAAATCTTTTCCTGTCTGATTTTCAACAAGTGCAAGATATTTTTTAAAGCAATTAAATACCTCATCTTTGTTCTTCATGAAGTACAATACAGTCCATCTGGTATAATCATCAATAAAAGATACATAGTACCTTGATCCTAAGACTGAGGGGTCTTTGCTTGGTCCCCATACATCTGTATGGACAAGTTCTAGGTAGACTTCATGCATGTAACCTTTTCTTGAGTAGGGTAACCTGTGAGACTTCCCAAATTGACAAGCACCACACTTATAAATCATATGTTGCTTGGATACATTTGGTATTCCAAGCACACATTGGTCCCTGCGTATTTGCTTCAAAGTTCTTTCTCCTATATGTCCTAATGTTTTGTGCCAAATCTCAAGCTATGAAAGTGTTTGATCCTTATAACTATATAATGAAATATTCTGTGTCTTCTAACTCAAAAGCGAAAAATCTACCTGATTTTTCTCCTTTAGCAATCCTCTTGAACCCATGTCTTGGATCCTCCACAAATGATTCATATTGGTTGAATCTAACCTGCAAACCTTTCTCCACAATCTGTCCAACACTCATCAGATTTTTGGTAATGGTTGGTACATAGAGTACCCAGCTCAACAAATTCTGATTTCCATCACAAGTCTTAACATTTCCAACTTTAACTACTGAGTGCTTGGTGTCATCACCTGTTTGGACTTGATGTTTACCTTTTGGTTCCTCAAGATCAGAGAGTAGTGCTACATTGCCAGCCACATGATTTGAGCATCCTGAGTCAATGTAAAATAGGTGGTCATCATTTGTACCTGATTTTGAAGTCATGTTCATGATCAAAAGAGAGTCATCTTGCTCCTCTGTGTAGTTGTTGTAGTCCTTTATAGATTTGAATCCTCCTTGGTAGTTGCCATTGTAATTATTGTTGTAATTGTTGTTGTAGTTGTTGTTGTAGCCTTGGTGATGGTTGAATCTACCTCTTGACTGTGAGTATCCACCCCTTTGGTATCCTCTTCCTTTCAGATTCTTGTAATTCCTGAAACACTCATCTGTAGTATGATTTGATAAACCACAAATGTTGCATGGTAAGGAGTTATAGGATCTCCCCCTACCTTGCTTACGTCATCTGCCCATTCCTCTTGATGATCTACCTCTCCCTGCATAGTTGGCTTGGGAGGTAGAGCCTTCATCTTCCATCTTCTTGCTTTTGCCTTTATCTTTAGAATTCTTATGAGTGTATAGGGAAGAAGAGTTATTACCTTTGGATGTATCTCCATTCTTGTTGAGCTTTGCTTCCTGAGTAAACAATTGTCCCATGAGAGTTGTAAGATATGGAATTTGCATGTCCATGTAAAGATCCATGGCAGTGGTGAAGCTTTCCCATTTGTCATCAGCCTTGATCCCATTGATCACTTGCCTTACAATCTGTTGTTCTTCAATCTCTTCTCCTTTTCTTGCTAACTGATCTGCTACATCTTTAATCTTGGTCACAAACTCTGAAATAGCTTTCTTAGGTTGCTTCCTTAATGTTGTGAATTCAATCCACAACTGATTTTTCCTAGCCCTTGTGTTGGAGGAAAAAGAAGATGACAAGGTTTCCCAAGTCTCTTGGGATGTCTTACAATTTCTAATATGTGGCAAAAGAAAATCAGAGATGGAGTTGAGTAAAAATGACCTTGCCAATGCATCCTTAGCACACCATGTGTTGAGCTTTTCATGTTCTTCCTTTGTTGGCAATCCTCTTGTTTTGAATGAAGGCAATCCCTCATCTCCTGAGATGTATCCATAGAGACTCCTTCCTTGTAAGTAGGTCCATCCTTAGAGACCATGCTTGATAGTTGTTCTTGTCCAATTTATCAATAAATGAAGGAAAACCATCTCCCATTTTACCTTAGTTTGCTATGATACCACTGTTGGGAAAGATGGAAGGATGCTCCAAGAGATTGAGTAGGTACTGCAAAAACTTGCTTTGTACCAGCCTTGTTTTGCTTCAGACTGTATATGTGGACCTCCTTAGCTTTCAAATGACACCATAAAATGGCCTATGTACTTTGGAAGTGATGTGTGCAATGATTGAATCAAAACAGATAACTTTGAAACTCACAATCTCAAGAAAACCTTCTATTTATGTCTTGACACCTGCTAGGTATTTTGCTTAGTATGACCAACACAGTAGGAATTGGAAAACTTCCTTTTAGGGGTATCTAATTAGCTTAGCAAGATAACTATTCCAAGTGGAATTATGTAAAAAGATAAATTATGCTAAGAGAAATCAATTTAGCAAGTAAAGTTATACCCCTGATTTTTTAGGACTGTAGCAGACTTTGACCAGTGATCACCTCGACGCATATTTCTCTGAAATGGCTGAATAGAATCTCTTCAAACTGTAATAGAATGTAGATAAATTCAAGCTGGATCAAACAAGCTTTGAATCACTGAATTTGATGGAGAAATGATTGAGATATGCATTCCACACATTGACAGACTTTTGAGTAGTATGATAGAGAACTTAGAAATGAACAATGTGAATGTCTGTATTAATGAACACTTGTATACAAATCCATTGGCATGAAAATCATTGCCTAATGGTGTAGATAGGTGTGGGATAGAGTGTAGGCCTCACACACACTCAAAAGCAGTAATGAGAAGCTCAGGAGTGATGAGTTCTTACCCCCAACTTTTCCATGACCATTTTTATAAGGAATGAGTAAAAATTTGAATTCAAATTCAAACTTTTGGCTCCCTATGATCAAGCTCCTATATCCTAGGAGATATTCCTTCAATCGAATAGCTAACTTTTTCCACGAATCCTTTTGGTAGGTGATTACAAAAGATTCCAAGTCAGTTTTACTTTTACAAGGAGATAAAGTGGTGATTAACCACTAACACTAGTTCCTATGCAAGATATCTTTCAAGCCAAATGTGTAGGCTGGTGATTTACTCCAACAGCTCCCCCTCAAGCCAAACATTTTGGCTTGGTCTTCATCTTCAATCTTCATGTATATCTTATAACCCAATCATTGCTTTGAATCTACAAAGTTTGGTTCCATCCAAAGCTTTAGTCAACAAATCTGCACACTGCATGTTGGTTGACACATAGGTTAGTTGAATGTCTTTGCTTATCAACTTCTCTCTCACATAATGGTAATGGACCTCTATATGTTTGGTCCTAGCATGATAGATAGGATTAGCTGCAAGGTGTAGAGAACTTGTATTATCTCCAAAGATTATTGGAGACCTAGTATATAAACCCAATTCTGTATACAAAAGCTTAACCCATATGGCTTCTTGTGTGGCATTAGCCAGCCCTCTATACTCTGCTTCTGTAGAAGACAATGCAACAATTGGTTGCTTCTTTACTGACCAAGATATTGGCTTATCACCTGCAAAAGAAATATATCTAGAAGTGCTCCTCCTATCATCCTTGCATCCTGCCCAATCTGCATCTGAATAAATTTTGATATCAATATCTGAAGTATAAGGAAAATACAAACCATGGTTTTGTGTACCCTTGAGATACTTCAAGATTCTCTTGGCAGCCTCTAAGTGAGGTGTCCTTGGCTTGTGCATAAACTGACTTAACACACTAACTCGATATGCAATATCTATCCTTGTGAAGGTAGCATAGTTCAAGCTACCCACTATACTTTGATAACCTGTAATGTCATTGACTTCATCACCTTCCTGGGCACTTAGTTTTAGGTTTACCTCCATTGGAGTGCTTGCTACTTTGGCATCCTGCAAGTGAAACTTCTTCAACATATCCTGTATGTATTTTTTTTGAGTAATGTATATTCCTGAGTTAGTATAAACTAACTCAAGCCCAAGAAAATACTTCAATAGACCAAG
Source organism: Ceratopteris richardii (assembly GCA_020310875.1). Taxonomy (NCBI): domain Eukaryota; kingdom Viridiplantae; phylum Streptophyta; class Polypodiopsida; order Polypodiales; family Pteridaceae; genus Ceratopteris; species Ceratopteris richardii. Next base: position 108,904,044 of record CM035419.1, on the reverse strand, counting down.
ATCATTGATCTTGAACTCCTTCATCATCTGGCTCTTGATTTGTCTGATTCCATTGACATCATTACCTGTAATTATAATGTCATCAACATAAACACAAAGGTATATTACCTCTGAATTACTTCTATTAATGAATAGAGAAGTATCTTCCTTGCTCATAACAAAACCTTGGTCTTGGAGATATGTAGTTAACCTGTAATTCCATGCTCTAGGTGCCTGCTTCAATCCATATAAAGCCTTTTTTAATTTGCAAACATATGTTACCTTCTTAGGGTCCTCATAGCCAAGAGGTTGTGACATATATACCTCCTCTAAAATCCATCCATTCAAGAAAGCATTCTTGACATCCAATTGGTACATGTTCCAATTTTTTGATGCAGCCACACTTATCAACACTCTGATAGTTTTCATCTTGGCCACAGGAGAAAATGATCTTAATAGTCAATGTCTTGGGTTTGTGCAAAACCCTTGGCTACCAGTCTCGCTTTGTACCTATTAATTGTGCCATCAGAATTTCTTTTAAGCTTATAGATCCATTTGGATCCTAGTACCTTCATGTAGTGCTTGTTTGGTACTAACTCCCATGTATCACTCTCCTTGAGTGCTTCAATCTCCTCATCCATAGCTTCTTTCCATTTTGTCTTGGTTATGAATTCTTCATATGATCTTGGTTCTTCAATTGACAAATCTTTGGCAAGATAAACAGAATGTTTAGTAACAAGAGATGTATCATACCCATATCTGATAGGTTTTTTGCTTTCTCTTTGTGATCTCTTGGTTGATTGAGTTGAAGATTGAGGTACGTCTTCAAGCTTCTTCATCTTCATTTTGCCCTTGGACTTCCATGCCTTGAACTCTTCAAGGTTGATAGTATCTTCATCATGTGAACTTGAGTCTTCAATCGGAGTAGGTTCCTCCTTTGCAAGACTTGGAAACTCTTCTTCCAAATCATAGGGTAGTTTAACCTTCCTGCATTCATTCTCATACCAAGAATAATTTTCATCAAAGACAACATCTCTACTCACCATGAATCCCTTATTGGAAGGGTTATAAAACCTTTATCCTTTTTGATTTAGATCATATCCAATAAAGATGCATTTTTCAGCCTTTGGGTGTAGCTTTCCTCTTATCTGAGAAGTAATGTGTACATATGCTACACATCCAAATATCCTGCAATGGTCTAGTGAGGGTCTCTTACCATGCCATGCTTCATAGGGTGTCATCCCATCAAGGGACTTAGATGGTAACCTGTTTATGAGCTAAGTGGCAGTAGAAACACTGTCTGCCCATAGATAGTTAGGTAACTTTTTTTCATTCAACATAGACCTAGCTGTCTCAACAATCAACCTATTTCTTCTCTCAGCCACCCCATTATGTTTAGGAGAATACCTTGTGGTGATTTCTCTTTTGATGCCTCTGTCCTGCAAGAAGTTTTCAAACTCATTGGAGAAGTACTCACCTCCTCCATTTGACCTTAGCCTCTTCAAATTTTTTCCTGTCTGATTTTCAACAAGTGCAAGATATTTTTTAAAGCAATTAAACACCTCATCTTTGTTCTTCATGAAGTACAATACAGTCCATCTGCTATAATCATCAATAAAAGATACATAGTACCTTGATCCTAAGACTGAGGGGTCTTTGCTTGGTCCCCATACATCTGTATGGACAAGTTCTAGGTAGACTTCATGCATGTAACCTTTCTTTGAGTAGGGTAACCTGTGAGACTTCCCGAATTGACAAGCACCACACTTATAAATCATATGTTGCTTGGATACATTTGGTATTCCAAGCACACATTGGTCCCTGTGTATTTGCTTCAAAGTTCTTTCTCCTATATGTCCTAATCTTTTGTGCCAAATCTCAAGCTCTGAAAGTGTTTGATCCTTATAACTATATAATGCAATATTCTTTGTGTCTTCTAACTCAAAAGTGAAAAGTCTCTGATTTTTCTCCTTTAGCAATCCTCTTGAACCCATGTCTTGGATCCTCCACAAATGCTCCATATTGGTTGAATCTAACCTGCAAACCTTTCTCCATAATCTGTCCAACACTCATCAGATTTTTGGTAATGGTTGGTACATAGAGTACCCTGCTCAACAAATTCTGATTTCCATCACAAGTCTTAACATTTCCAACTTTAACTACTGAGTGCTTGGTGTCATCACCTGTTTGGACTTGATGTTTACCTTTTGGTTCCTCAAGATCAAAGATTAGTGCTACATTGCCAAGCACATGATTTGAGCATCCTAAGTCAATGTAGAATAGGTGGTCATCATTTGTACCTGATTTTGAAGTCATGTTCATGATCAAAAGAGAGTCATCCTGCTCCTCTGTGTAGTTGTTGTAGTCCTTTTTGGATTTGAATCCTCCTTGGTAGTTGCCATTGTAATTATTGTTGTAATTGTTGTTGTTGTAGCCTTGGTGATGGTTGAATCTACCTCTTGACTGAGTATCCACCCCTTTGGTATCCTCTTCCTCTCTGATTCTTGTAATTCCTGAAACACTCATCTGTAGTATGATTTGATAAACCACAAATGTTGCATGGTAAGGAGTTATAGGATCTCCCCCTACCTTGCTTACCTCCTCTGCCCCTTCCTCTTGATGATCTACCTCTCCCTGCATAGTTGTCTTGGGAGGTAGAGCCTTCATCTTCCATCTTCTTGCTTTTGCCTTTATCTTTGGACTTCTTATCAGTGTATAGGGCAGAAGAGTTATTACCTTTGGATGTATCTCCATTCTTGTTGAGCTTTGCTTCATGAGTAAACAATTGTCCCATGAGAGTTGTAAGATCTGGAATTTGCATGTCCATGTAAAGATCCATGGCAGTGGTGAAGCTTTCCCATTTGTCATCAGCCTTGATCCCATTGATCACTTGCCTTACAATCTGCTCTTCTTCAATCTCTTCTCCTATTCTTGCTAACTGATCTGCTACATCTTTAATCTTGGTCACAAACTGTGAAATAGCTTGCGTAGGTTGTTTCCTTAATGTTGTGAATTCAATCCACAACTGATTTTTCCTAGCCCTTGTGTTGGAGGAAAAAGAAGATGACAAGGTTTCCCAAGTCTCTTGGGATGTCTTACAATTTCTAATATGTGGCAAAAGAAAATCAGAGATGGAGTTGAGTAAATAAGACCTTGCCAATGCATCCTTAGCACACCATGTGTTGAGCTTTTCATGTTCTTCCTTTGTTGGCAATCCTCTTGTTTTGAATGAGGGCAATCCCTCATCTCATGAGATGTATCCATAGAGACTCCTTCCTTGTAAGTAGGTCCATCCTTAGAGACCATGCTTGATAGTTGTTCTTGTCCAATTTATCAATAAATGAAGGAAAACCATCTCCCATTTTACCTTAGTTTGCTCTGATACCACTGTTGGGAAAGATGGATGGATGCTCGAAGAGATTGAGTAGGTGCTGCCAAAACTTGCTTTGTACTAGCCCTCTTTTGCTTCAGACTTGATATGTGGACCTCCTTAGCTTTCCAATGACACTATAAAATGGCCTATGTACTTTGGAAGTGATGTGTGCAATGATTGAATCAATACAGATAACTTTGAAACTCACGATCTCAAGAAAACCTTCTATTTATGTCTTGACACCTGTTGGGTATTTTGCTCAGTATGACCAGCAGAGTAGGAATTGGAAAAATTCCTTTTAGGGGTATCTAATTAACTTAGCAAGATAACTATTTCAATTGCAATTATGTAAAAAGATAAACTATGCTAAGAGAAATCAATTTAGCAAGTAAAGCTATACGCTCGATTTTTTAGGACTGTAGCAGACTTTGATCAGTGATCACCTCAACACGTATTTCTCTGAAATGGCTGAATAGAATCTCTTCAAGCCTTAAGAGAATGTAGATAACTTTAAGCTGGATCCAACAAGCTTTGAATCACTGAATTTGATGGAGAGACTGAGATATGCACTCCACAAATTGACAAACATTTGAGTAGTATGACAGAGAACTCAGAAATGAACAATGTGAATGTATGTATTAATGAACACTTGTATACAAATCCATTGGCATGAAAATCATTGCCTAATGGTGTAGATAGGTGTGGGCTAGAGTGTAGCCCTCACACACACACTCAAAATCAGTAATGAGAAGCTCGAGAGTGATGAGTTCTTACCCCCGACTTTTCCATGACCATTTTTATAAGGAATGAGTAAAAATTTGAATTCTAATTCAAAAGTTTGGCTCCCTATGATCAAGCTCCTATATCCTAGGAGATATTCCTTCAATCGAATAGCTAACTTTTTCCAGGAATCATTTTGGTAGGTGATTACAAAAGATTCCAAGTCAATTTGACTTTTACAAGGAGATAAAGTGGTAATTAACCACTAACACTAGTTCCTATGCTTCTTCACATATGTAGAGTCTTCAAGATATCTTTCAAGCCAAATGTGTAGGCTTGTGATTTACACCAACAATAAATGAGACCACCAACGTCCTCGCATGAAGCCAACGGCTTGCCGATGGGAGAAACAATGTCCCACACGAAGTTGTACAAGAAGTATGGCAGGTTAGGGAGCTCAACCCAAAGAGGGTACCGAAGCGGTTTTGATTTGTTGGGAGTAAAGTCAGGGGGCCATCTGAATAGGCACAGGGTCGCCCGGCTGAGTTGCCAAGTTCCGACACTTAGGGCTCGAAACGCCATATCTTCATTTTCAAAGACTAGCAACATGTGGCTTGCCGGTAAGAACTGACACTTACAAACAATTAGCCCATGGGGGAACCACTCGTTGCGAAGCCACTGTCGCACGATTTCGAGTGGGGGCCTAGGTCCAAACATTTGGTGGACGAGGCAAACCATATACTTTTTGAACCATCTACCATCTTCACTCATTTATTCACTAGGGTTTTTCTTGCAGTTGACAAGCTCAATTAGCATTTCGTGTCTAATCCCAATTGATATATATTCATTGCCGATTGCTCTCACAAGTTCATCAATGCTTTGAAAATCATTTTTGATCAACAAATGGAACCATGACCTTGCCAATTCTTTCAATATTAGACCAAATTCATACTAATAAGTGGAGATACCATCCACTTTTTGAGCTCTAACTATGTGGAAAAGCATAGTCTCATGAGTCTGAGATTTTTTCCATCATAAACACCACTTATAATACTTGCAACTTTTGAAGTTTGAAGAGGTAACCCTAGATTTGGCTTTTTGAATTGTTTTTCTAGGCTTTTAGGATTCCTTAGTGAGATAGACTCAACAAAGTACAAATACCTAGTGATACATGAAAGTTCTTCTTGGTTTTCTACTAGTTCATCATATTCATTAATTCTAGGAGTTATTGTTGCGGTCACATGAAGAGCTTGATAGAAATTTCCAAACTTATCTTTGTATTAATCAATTGTTGTCTTCACTATTACAAACGATAAAGGAGAGCGAGCAACTAGAAAATTAATTTCTACTCCTTGGTAGCTGCATGATGAATGAAGAAGTGGGCACCATACACGTGTGTGAATAGGATATGGACAAGCAATATTCTCCCTCCATATGTGTAATGTAGTGAAAGTCATGTGCACGACATTGCATGTTTTCTCTATGTTGTTCCATGTTTCTCCTCGAAGTCACTTGATTTCTTAGAAAAATTTGGGAATTTTCACTAATTCGTATGATATGATAAGACTAAATGTGTGTGAAACATTGAGGATCTTAGCTAGGGTTTTTGTATGCTTGAACGTTTCTAGGTCCTCTCAAGACCTAAATCTTGCACACTAGGTCTAACTCAGGTTTCATGGCCAAACGAGGTGCTAAAAGGGTCTTGTATTTAGCAAGAAGCCAAACTTTGAATTGACCAATTCTTTTACGATTATTTTATCCTCAGGTCTCACTGGGAGGTCCTATAATTACACTCAAAGCTTTGAACCTCTCATATTATAGATCGCATGACCTTAGCCCTAATGTTTTCATCATTTAATCATCCAAGGTTTTTATTTCCTTCATACCACGTTCAAATGACACATCAACCTACACCTTCAAGCTCCTAAATTCTGAAAACCCTAGTTTGCAAGTCATAAGACCTTCAGTGCAGGGTCTTGACCTTTATCACACTCAAATTTGTTTTCAAATTATTTTCACTCTTAAACTCTCCAGACACCTCCCTTATATGTGCACACTACAACCACTCACTATAACTTCAAAAACGTACTACACCTCCCTTATATGTGCACACTACGACCACTCAAACTATAACTTCAAAAACGTACTCTTGAAAAGGGTGGGACCCTGTAGAATTGAGGGGACTCTAAGTAGTCAATGGGACCTTGGAGTGGAAGATCACCCACTAAATCAGCATGTACAAACACACCATGAATGAGTAACTTTAAATGATTCAAAATCATGTCATTTTTTCCCCATAGTTAGGTTCCAATGAAGATCACAAATGAGTCTTATAGAAAACCATAGAGCATTGGAGGCAAGGTCACGCCAATTGTCAGCTTGCACTTTTTGGCCTCAAATTCATGGATCTGCCAAGCATAACCTTACCAAGACCCTTGTCTTGTGGCTAGCTCTCCCATGAAGCCAAAGACAATGATGCAAGTCGTGCTAAGAAACCCTCTCCAAAAAGTGTGAAAACGCACATGCCCATTGAGGAGACTCTTCTAGCAAGTGAATCCCTTCGTGGATAAATTACAAGACCTTGGTGGAGAGTCCTAACTAATGAGAATGATCAATTTTCTTCAAGATAGATCACTAATTGTAAATTTTCCTTGCAACAAACACATACAATCATAAGTGCAATCCCAAACCACAATCAATTTGCAATCTAAAAATTATCAACACTCTCTCATGGCCCAATGGAAAATCATCAAACCTCTTTATTGGTTCCCAAATATCTCTAATACAATTGTCAACAATTCCCAATTCTCTATTGCTTTCAATGTTGATTATCCCTTTTTCTCTTTTATGTTTTCACCAAATGTGAATATGATCAAGCAAGACTTCAAAGCACACGAAAAAAGACAAGAAGCTTAATCAAAACATAGAATTCCCCCAATGGCATGCCCCAAGTTCTTCATAGTGTTCAAAATGCTTACAATCGGTGGGACATTGGCCTCTCAATGACCAAGACCTCGCAACCCCCAATGGAGCCTTTTTCTTCCCCTAAGACCTTGGTGCCCACAAAGAGACCTTGGTCTTGAGCATGCCCTTGAGATGTCCAAAAAATTATTGTTACCAATGATTTGTTTTATCCCTCAAGTTTTAGCACTCACACCACAAGCATTTGCAAAAAACTACTCAAATGATGCTTCTAGAAATATGCAAGGTATGTTCACACGCAAAGATCGATTTCCAATAGAAAATAACACTTCAGCAAACACATGAAGTCACCCATAAAAATTGATCAAACGTACGTGACCTCTTTTCATTCGTAATATGTCATCGTCACATAAAATACACACACCAATCATATGGTCAAAGTTTTAATGCCTTCTTCAAATATTAGGACCCCTACTAGGGCATATGGATAGCCACTTGAATTTCATTGATAATAAAATAATGTAGTTACCAAGTTATGTGCATATGGATTAGTATACACCTAGAGTAACTTTGCATAACTTTTTTGCACACAAGATGACATTTGCTTCAGTCCTACCTTTCAGATTGTTTATGGTTTCAAGTGCTTAAGGAAGTTTAACTTATGGTTCAATGATTGAGGTAGGATTTCCAATCCATTCACTCACTTTGTAGCCAAACATGGTGATATGTCAACTACCAATGGAGATTCACACATTATAGTCTAGTGCCCCTTTCTATGAGGATAATGAGGATGATGTATTGACTCTTCTCTCTTTGTGATGTGGCAAACCAAGTGTGCTAATGGACTAAGGTACCAATGAATACCCCCATCAATGTGTTTATCTTCTGATGGTGCAAATAGAGGGGAACAACACCTCATATGTACTTACATGCCCTCAATTACGTCATCTCTCTAGAACCTTAATCTATCAACTGAGACCTTTACATATGGTTGATGAACTTAGACATAAGAGGCAGCAAGATGGAGCTCTACCATGTGGCTACTTGGGTATCCAATGGTTGAATATATGATTTATAGAATCTCAATAGGATACAATTATGCAATCATATGGGTTCCCTTAATAACATGCTAAGATTTGATCCCATTGAACATCTCACAGAAGGACTATTGCCTTGATTGGCAATATATGCGCCTATAAGACATCCTTTTGCGCTGTTGAAAAGAGTTTTCACACTCTTTAGTGTACTCAAAATTCTTAAAGCTTGTGCATCAGCTTTGCAATGGTCGCATTAATGTGTATGAGGCTTCTATAATATCCAAAGTGTCCCAAAAGCTTGGAATCCTTTAGCATTTTGTGTTCTAAAAAGATTTTTTTTTTTTGCTCTAAAATTTTGTTCATCTATCAGTTAACCATTTCAAGATACTATGATCCAAAGGATTCTGTCTTGGCAAACCATGAAACACACTTTCAAGGAATTAAGCACACTTCATGGAATCCATATTTATCAAAGATCTTTACCAAAGCTTTTCCACCTATAGATGCTAAAGGAATGCACCATTGGCTTTGTGCAACCCTAGATGGAAGCCAACAAATCTAGTGTGTGAAGGGTACCCCATGCCTAACTACAATAGCTAAACAACACTAGGACATGATTACTCTACTAGACGACAAAGCAACCACCCCCCATTGTTGGAATCAATCAATGAATCACTCAAGTTGGAGTCTTTCCCCATTCTTTCTCTCTCTCTCTCTCTCTTCAAAGAACCCATATTTCAGACACATGCAACACCGATTCTACTCCCTAAAAGCAATTGATGGCATCCTCCAGTAACAATGCCACGTGAATAAGTTCGCCTTTTCTACCAAGTGCTTAGCCATCCATTCATGGATACTTCCTTCATAGCATACCATGGTCACTTCACCACAACCTATCATAGATCGAAATCGATAACCTTCCTTTTACTTTACTTGCAGTGGTAGATAAAGTTATTATGTGCCTCTATCAAGTGCCACAAAAAGATTGGTTGCAACAATAATAATGAAATTAATATCTTTACATTTTTCTCTTTCCCTCTAGTTTCATTATTCACAGAGCGTGAGATTCTCTTTAGTTTTTGCATTCACATTTGTCATATGAAAAATGCACATACCTATTGCAGAAGTACATACAAAATTCCCTTCATGTACCAACAAGCATTATTGTTCATGAATGCAAAACTATGATAATGAAAGAAGGGTGATAGGGAATGGAAAGGGAAGCAAAGAATATTTTAGTATTTTAATGACATCAGATGATATTAGTTTTCTTAATGGAAATTTGATACAAAATCATAAAAGCTACTCTAGCACTACTTCAAGCTTCTCTAAATGACTACAACTTAGAATGATGAATATATTCCATCGAAATACTCTTCCAAGTCAATGTTAAAAATAGTAGAATCATGGAGCATTTACCTCTTAGGAAGGAAAAACCATATCATCCAATCATTAAGAGCCACACCTCTCGCAATGGTGTCATTGTGTTGAGATCTAGACTACTTAAGGCTCTCACTAACTCAAAATAGCATCAATAGCATCTACAACCCATAATGTTCATTTGGGGGAAGACAATTGGTGGTTTGTTTGATAGTGAACCCTTGCATAATGTCCATAATTTCCACTATGTAGCAACCATATGAATTGAGATTGTTTTTGTGTTCCTCCTCTTCCTTCCTCTTTGTGATGGGGAATGGGCTCCTTGATCTTGCATTTTTGCTTAACCTTTGCCTTTTCCTTTTCTTTCTCTATGCCTACCTTTTACTCTTCCTTTTCCCTTGCCTTTATTGCATAAAACACTTGGGCCTCATTGCCCTTTGATTTGCTACCTCAAATGGCTATCTTCTGTATGACCATCAAGACCAAAAGCTGTAAAAAATCTTATACGTTATACCAAAGTGGTGAATTCCTTCCATTTCGTGTCGTCCTCCAATCTATTGAGGGTTGCAGTTACTAGGTCATGATCTTCAACATTCAAACCGATGGAACCTGATGCATCACTTAATTTCTTTACATTAAAAATTAAATCATTAATATAGTTGCTTCTTAACATTATTAATTTTTTGGGATGATTCTTCAATTGTATCTTTATAGCTTTCAAGGATGTACAATAAACATGTTTAAGGTTTCCCATGCGTCAATGGATGTTTCTAGATCTTGTATGTGTCCAATCATTGAATTGCTAATGTGCTGTAGAGAATGGATATTACTTTCTTATCTCTTTCATTCCAATATCTAACTATTCTCAATTGATCACTGGTTGAGTTCTCTCTCAGTCTATGCCTTCGGTTTGATCCACTTATGAAATCACAATACTTTACCCATAAGAATTCTTGACATCCTAAGCCTCTATTGCTAGTGGAAGTTTCTATCAAGGGAGAGAAAGAGAGAAATGCATTTGTATGTCAAATTTAGGCATGGAAACCTTCTCCTACTTTGGGGTGCTCCCTAAGTGACCTTGGAAATGATATGAGTGATATAATTCTTGAACCTTTACATTTCAGCTCCAATAAAAAAAAAAAAGAAATTCTTGTCATGAATTCAAATATAGCTCCCTTTCGATAGTGGAACTTGAGAAATTTTGTGAAGTATCTTTTCCTTGGCTCTAGTAGCTTCATGGAATACTTTGCCTTGCATTAGCCCAATAATGATAATCTTTAAAATCTGATACCATGGATTTGGGGATTTAACTCAACCCCTACAAAAAATGGAGCGTGAATGACCTCCATACATGGACTTCTTTACACTTGTGCAAACTAAAATGCTTCTTTCTCAAAGATTGTGCAAGGAAGTCCAATGCGATTTTCTATACTTATGGTATGTTATGAGAGATTTTTAAAAAACAAAAACATGAAGTAGATGCCTACACTCAAAGAATAATTTCTATAGGATAGGTTAGTTATTTTTTTAATAAAGGAAGTTCGACCTTGGCCTACTCTCCCAGACTTGTATTAATTAAAAGAAAAGAAAAGTACAAGTGAAGGGGACTAGTGCCCACACGATCCCCTAAATCCTAGAGCAAGGGTAGCTTTTGCAGAGTTTAGATGTCATTACAAAGAAGGTTGATCACCCTTCATCACCCTCGTGCGGGCCCATTTGCATTTGGACATCGGTAGTAGTTAACTTTAGATTCTTAGCTAAAGGCTTGTGATTGCTCTAGCCTCAGACTATTCATTACCTCACTTTACAAGGCTCAAATTCTACTACGCAAAGTAGTGTTTACACATTCACCATGGAATACTAGACTTAGACTTCACGGATTAGAGTAGCACAAAAATGTCATTTATTACATCATCATGCTCATGGAGCAATAGACGATCGCTAAACAAAACAAAAGAATATAAAGAACAAACTACATGATTTTACTTAGAACTACACACGTGCCAAAAGCATCAATTGTAGAAGTGTGGTTTTCAGCTAGATGGTAAACTCATAATACCTTCAAAAGGTTACATCAATATAAGCAGACACAACACTTTTGGTGAATTTACCAGATACATGTTTTATAGAAATAAGAAGTGTGGCTCTAGCTTTTCTTTTTGGTGGTCTAACACAACATGCATAGAGGACCTGAACCTGTTATCCTCACTCTAGTGGAGCATTGTCATCATTGTCTTCTATAGGCTCTATCTCTAAAATTTCTTCCTATCGTGCAACTCTAAATCCTTCTTTGGTGTCTGTAAAGGTCTTTTGCAATATCTTTTGCACCATTTTAAGTACAACACTAAGTGTGGCCTGGTCCATAGGAACAACATTTGCATTGGACTACCCAATGAAAGAAGCATCATATAAAAAATCCTTGGCTTGGGCCATGATGAATGCTCTCTAAGCTCTTGTTGCAGGTAGAAATCATGTTGTGTGATGGGTCATGCCTTCTTTAGAGCTTGTGTGTGCTGTTTGAAGACCTTGGCAACGATTGCTTTTACACATCGATGTATGGACCATGCATAGTAGCTACGTGTACTTTTCGAACTTCTCCAACCAAACAGGTGTTGGAACTTTGATATCCTTCTATCTGCTTCAATAATTCGACATTTTCATGCTTGAGTGTGAGGAGTGATGGTTAATGCATAGAGATGAGAGGTTCTTGGAAAAGTATGCTCCAGGCTAGCCTACTTTACTCGAATAACCTCAACATACTTCCGAAGCTTCAAGTATATGTATTAAGATCACCATAGTAGTACTTTGGAACATCGTTCCCAAAACAGTATGTCAAAACAAATAAAGTGTGTGTATAAAACACCTTGAGAAGACCTTCTATTTATGGAAGAAGGCACTTGGTATTTTACTTAGATCACAACATGGTACCAATTGACCCAAGATATTTTGCACCCTTTCAAAATGAACTTTTTTAATGATCTATACCAATGTATTTCATGAATTTAGGACTATAGTTAGAACAATGTGCATAAGATGTCAAGGGGCAATCCCCACTTTTCAAGAAGAAGAAGATACATACAGGCAATCACCTTGATTTACTTAGAACTCAAGATCTATAGATCTAATGACTATAATACTTTGTATGCATGCTTATCAGAGTCCTAGAGTTTTATTCAAGTCAATAGATTGGATGATAAGATTATACACACAGAGAAGTGACTCAAAAAATTTGACAAACTTTACTCAATGTATTGTTATAGTGAACCAAGATACATGTAGCCATAAACATGAAGTACAGATGTATTGTTAACTTAGATATGATACAATTAAAGAGTGGAGGATTTCTCTAGCTTTGAGGGAAGACATAAATCACTCAGAATGAATGTGATGATCAGCTCTTGTTTTGGGACTAAAGTGAATACTGTATATATACACTTTTTACTTCATGATTGTTGATAGATTCCACCTAAAAGTGATCCAAACATTTAAGAAGTGATTTTAACTTTGAACTCAAATGCTATCATGGAATTTTTATCTCAATAAGATCACGAGATTTTCTCCAATTCTCTCATTTACTTTTGACAAAGATAAAACATGATATTAACCTTACAACTTCATCCAAATGCATAAGTCAAGATCTTAGGCTTGCTTCATGCACAAAAAAATCCCCATCAAGCCTAAGATGATTCATTCTTCAATTCATTGATATTTCTTGAAGTCTAATCATAGCTTCGAGACTATTTAATTTCATTTCGTGCAATGCTTTGGTCATCATATCTGCACATTGTTGTTGAGTAGATACACATGAGAGTTCAATTTCCTTGTTTGTGATTTTCTCCTTAATATAGTGATAATGGACCCCAATGTGTTTGTTCTTAGCATGATAAATTGGATTTTTGGCACGTTGAAGAGAGATTAGATTATCTCCAAAGATATGAGTAGAATACTTCACACCCAAATTCCTAGTATAAAATCTTAATTCATATGGCTTCGTGAGTTGCATTTGCAAAACCTCTATATTCAATTTTAGTTGATGAAAGAGAAACAATGGGTTGCTTCTTGCATGAACATAAAATGAACTTTGTATCTACAAATGTAAGATAAAATGAAGTACTTATCCTAATATCTTTAGAACCTGCTCAATCTACATCATAGAATAGCTTTATGTCTATATCAAAGGTATATGGATAATATTGACCTTCATTTATGGTTCCTTTTAGATACTTGAATATTATCTTAGGTGCGTCATGTAAGGTTTCCTAGGAGTATGCATGAATTGACTCATAACGCTTACACTATAGCAAATGTCTACCCTAGTAAATGGTGATATATTTTGGTAGTGATGTGTGTGAACACACTTAGGATCCCTCGGGCACTTTCTAGCTCTTAAGGAAGTTTCTCCCCTCGCTTGTATATACACCTATAACCCTAATGGGTTACTTAGCTTTGTACATTCACTTGGAAATTCATTGAGTATCGTGTGTTGTGCTTCAAGCTTCTTCTTCTTCCTTGTGTTCTTCACGTGTTTTCGTAGACCTCAAACTCCAACAACTAGTATCAGAGTAGGTCTTTTCTTGATCTTGGGTGTCATCGAAAACTCTCCAATCATAGTCTCAGAATCATATAAAAATTGTTGAGTGTATGTAGGACGATTAGGATTTCAAAATAGCTTTGCTATGTTGTGTCAAAATTTTGATATGAGCTTGTTTTCGCCTCTAAACACACTATCATAGGGTTTGTGCGAAAAATTTTGTCCGTTTGTGTCAAACATATACACATATTTTAGTTTGCTAGCACAAGCATCTCACTGTTACAGGCTTAGTAGAGCTTGACATGCTGGTTCTATTCAAATTTTTGAGATACAATCAGACATGCTGGTTCTATTCAAATTTTTGAGATACAATCATTTTTCTGCATCAAGGTATTTAGTTAGTGGCCATGGCTAAAAGCAACGTTGTATTCCATATGTTGGCTATATGTATTCCTTAAGATTTAATAATTGTTTTATAGGACTTTTGGATCTGGTAATTTAACCATTTGAAAATATTGCGTGCTAAAATCCACAAGAAAGTGTGTGTCTTCATTAAATCATTGAGATACCATGCAAGGACAGAGGAACTTGGAAAAAAATGTCATGAATTTCTCTATTGAAATGGAATAAAAAGAGCTCTCGTTTTGTTTCTTTCTTTGTCTATTTCTTCATAATACTTTACTCTCTCTTTTTTTGCCTCTCTCTCTCTCTCCTCTATCTCTCTCTCTTTATCTTCTTAACTCTTAACTTAGCTCTTTCTGGTTCTCATGTTGAAACTTTATCTCTTTTGAATTTACCTCTAGTTCTCTATGCTTCAATTCATCACTTCTCCTTTGCTTTGTTATCTCTTTAGTCGTCCCTTTCAGAGTATTTAAGAGAGATTATGTATCATTACAAGAGATGAAATAAGAGATAGAGATGAAGATAGAGAGAATGAAAGATAAGAAAAGAGGAAAGAGAGACTGAGATGTTACTATTCGTGTTCATATCATAGACTAAATGAGCCCCACAAACTCTTGTATGTGTATGTTCAGTCAATCACACAATGTGCTCCAATTGACTAATGAGAAACATATATGGTTGAGTATGTTGCTCTCAACCTTTGGTCATTTTCAAGTATGTGCATGATGATGCATGGCCACTCTAAAAGCCACATCGTCGTAGAACCTAGCGCACACACACGCCCTCTAGAGTCTTCTTTCACATTGCAACTTACAAAGTCTTTCAGATTCGGAGCTGTGTGTGTGTGTGTGTGTGTGAGAGAGAGAGAGAGAGAGAGAGAGAGAGAGAGAGTGATGTGTGTCGCTGCTCCCGGCTTTGCCACAACTTCTCTTATTTTATCACTGAAAGTGTAACGAATTTTTTATGTCTTTACCACTGATTTATCGTCAACTTCTCTCTCTTTCTCTCTCTCTCTCTCTCTCTCTCTCTCTCTCTCTCTCTCTCTCTCTCTCTCTCTCTCTCTCTCTCTCGTTTGCAAGCTCACCCTTTTGTGTGGTCTCAATTTATTATTGCCAAATTATATCTCTTTCTCACAAAGCTAGTCAACGCCAAGAGTGATTGGTAACATTGAAGAGAGTTCTAGCAAAGAGATGTGCCATCGACATTTTTTTTCTTGAAGCATCCATGTTTGGACACAAGTATGTGACCCATTAAACGGTATTTCTTTGGCAAACGCCATCAATATGTAAGTGGAAAAGAGATGTGGCATCAATAAGCTAGAATATTATTTGGTTAAATCTATCATTCTAATAATGCACTTTGCACATGAAGGAACACACAAGATCACACAAAACTTCATGATTTAAGCCCAATATACACAAGACAAGAAGGCTCCTACAATCTAGAGATGACCTTTAGTAAAAATTTTCCTCCTAAATTTAAGGGCTTAATTGGAATGATTTTAGGAGTGTTTGGTTGATTCTATTTGGTTAAGCCTCATGTCTTCAGCCTTCAAAAATTGGTCAATGTTTCCAAGAAATGTTTTCCACAAAGTTTTACTTTGAAGCTTGTGTTTTAACACTCCCCTCAAGCTTCAATCATTTTCTTCATCAAAAGTCCTTCATGATAGTGATTTTCTTGAAAATCGTGAGCTTAGTATGAGTAAAAAATACAAAATAAAACATCAAAACCCTGGTCCTTTTACCTAAAATAATCGACGAACTTTGTTTTTCAATACCTTTCCCTATTTGAAGTGGTTGTGCAATTCAATGTGCTTGTTCATTGCATGGAAAATAGGGTTGCAAGAAAGCTGTATGCTTCTCATGTCATCACAATATATAGGATATGTGTTGACCTACAAACTTAAATTCATAAATAAATTCTTGAGCCACATAATCTCACACTTTACTTATGAAAATTCTAAATAATCAGCCACTATAGATGATAAAGCAATTAAGGGTTTCTTTTTAGAACTCCAAGACATGACTTTGGTTCCAATCATCACTAAATAACAGCTAGTGCTTCTTCTATCTTATTTGGATCCAATCCTATCCGCACAAAAGTATGCCGGTGTGCAAATCAGCATCACTTGCATAGGATAAGCAACCTTTGAAAGACACCCAATTTCATCATCAGAGTTGCCAAGATGGAACAAAGACGAGGTCATGAGTATGGGAAGATGAGGTCATATGTAGACTTATAATGAAATTATGTGGAGTTTAAATGGTAAGATCGTTTGGTAATTTGATGGAGCTCCATGTGAGTTCGTGGTGTGTGGGGGAAGGGCGACAAGTAAGGTGCTTAGTGGTCTAAAGCAAGGTCATGCAAGGTCTTCACATGAGGTCGCCAATGGTCTAAGTAAGGCCATCGATCATCAAAACCTAAGATCCTGGGCCGTGACATCATAAGGTCGTTCATCATCAACTACACAATCATGAGATGGTGCAAAAAAACACATGAGGTCATGGTCATGGGAGGATTGGCATTGAGGCCGTGGGATGAACAACAATAAGATAATTGGTCGAGCAAAGATAAGGCCATGTATTGTTGAAGTTATGAGCTGGTGGTGGGTTCAACAAGTAAGGTAGTTTGGTATGTGTATGAGGGTTATAAGTAAGGTCGTGGGTCACTAGCACATGAGGTCGTGGAGGCCAAAAGTGATGTCTTGCAAAGCTTAAAATAAGATCGTGGGATGCGCTCAAAAGTGAGGTCGTGGTTATATGGAGAGTGAGGTTGGTAGTACATCCAAGTCGAGGCCGTTGGTAGATCCAATGTGAAGTCGTGGTCAATGCTAAAAGTAAGCTCGCTAGTAAACCCAAAGTGAGGTCGTTAGTAGAACAAATACGGGAGTGAGGTCGTGGAAGAAGGCTTTGCGAGGTGATAGAAGATCCCGAGGTGCAAGTTCATGGAACATCTAACCCAATCCTATTAGAATAAGGGGAATTTGAGTCATGTACGAAAAATGTGAAGGCCTCTCTATCAACTAAGTTGATGTGTACATGCATGGGTCCAAAGTGTGCTGGATATTGCTTAAATTTTTGGGTTCAAGGAAGTCTCTGTAGATTCATCACAAGCTCTAAACAATGATATACAAGGCAATCTATCTCCCTGTAAATGTAGATGATTATAAAATTTTGTACATATTAATTCAATCTACATATTCTTTTATGGAATAAATCAATTATTTACTAAACCCAAAGTGAGGTCGTTAGTAGAATAAATACGAGAGTGAGGTCGTGGAACAAGGCTTTGCAAGATGATAGGACATCCCGAGGTGCAAGTGTCTATCAACTAAGTTGATGTGTACATGCATGGATCCAAAGTGTGCTGGATATTGTTTAAAGTTTTGGGTTGGAGGAAGTCTCTATAGATTCATCACACACTAAACAATGATCAAGACAGGGTAATCTATCTCCCGGTAAATGCAAATGATTATAAAATTTTGCACTTATTAATTCAATCTACATATTTTTTATGGAATAAATTAATTATTTTTTTTCAAATAGAAAGAATATATGATAAGATCTTATGGTTCCTATTGATAGATGGAAAAAGTTCCACATTTATGGTTACTATTGATATATGTTGGTAGTTTTGTTTGTGAACACACTTAAGACTGTTGTAGCACTTTTTTTCCTCTTTAGAAGCTTTCTTCCCCCATCTTTTATATAAGCCTATAGCCCTAATGTGGAATTTATCTTTTTACATGATTCGCTTGGTGATGCGCTTTGTGTTGTGTTGTGGTCAAAGCTTGTTCTTCTTCTTTGTGTTGTTTTCCTGCTTCCACAAACCTTAAACTCCAACAATTGATACTAGATCAAGTCAATGCTTTCTTTAGGGAATCATCAGAAACCTTTTGATCACAGTCTCAAACCCATACAAAAAATGGTGAGTGTACCCATGCTCATTAGTAGTCCAAAACTACTTTTTTTTATGGCATCAAACTTTTACTTGAGCTCATTTCGGCCTCTAAATGCACTATCGTAGTGACTACACATGGATGCTCATCGGTTGATGTCAACCATATATATAGTTTTCAGTTCCGCACTACAAGCTTCTTGAAGTCTGCTACAAGTCTAGTAAAGCTCGATTGGTATTTATCTTCACTTTTTGTAGATATTAGGTATCCAAGAAGAGTAAAAGCAAAGAAAATGGATATCAACACAAAGTCTTTACATATTTCTTGCATATTCCTTGTGTATATATTCATGTATTTTGAATTTTCTTGAGAATCTTCCTTTATGTGTTCCAAATGTTTTCACTCCATCTTGGATTGATTTGAAACCAAAATCAAATTACCCATTTTAACAAATCTTTACGCGTACGTTGTTTATAATGTGTCACATAGTTATACACATCTATTTCTCTGCCAATATCCCCCTATTTTTCGAAGCATTTGAACATACGTTGTATTTATGTGCTTTTTCCAAATAATTATGTTTTTCATCTTTTAGCACACAATATTCCAATACTTCTCTAGAATTTGTTGGGAAAGATGGATGGACACCTCAAGAAAAGAGTTGGTACTCCTAATCCCTACTTTGTACTAGACCTATTTTACTTCAGAGTTGAGTTGTAGGCCCTTTTAGCTTTCAATTGACACTAAATAATTGCCTATGTACTTTGGAGATGATGCCTCAAACACTTTGATCAAAACAGATAAGTTTGCAACTATCTTATGACAAAAAAAGTTGTTATTTTGGTGTTGATACCTGCTAGACGTTTTGCTCAGTACTCACAGTACAGTAGCAATTAGAAACATTACTTCAAAGGTTATCTAAGTTGCTTAGAGAGCTAATGATTCAAAGTGGAATCACATAAAATGATCGACTATACTCTGAGCAATGACTTTAGCAAGTAGAAGCTTACCCCCGCCTTTTTAGGAACTCTGTAGAGAATTACCAATGACCACTTCGAGATGATTTTCTCCCAATTGGCTAAATGAAAATTCTTCAAGCTTTGATAGCTTGTAATAGACTTTGAGCTTGTTCCAATGAGCTATATAACATTTCAAAAGGTGGAGAGATCATTGAGATATGAGCAAGACAAGTTCACTATTCAGTGACAATGGTAGAGATGAATGTAGATGTAATCATCAATGTAATGTATTAAGTAACAATGTTGTACATGATCATTGGCATGAATATGATGCCCAACGATGGTGATGGGAGTAGGCTATAGTGTGAGCCTCTCAATTACATCAAATGATCAACACCAAGCTCAATAATGGGACACATAAAGCTGGGAGATTTCAAGCTACTTTTATAGTGACTCTCTTCAAATTTGAATTTTGAAGTTCAAATGAACTTCCACCTAAAAGTTATTCCTCTAAACAAGGAGATATTCCATCACGGAAACTCGTCCCATAAAGTTCTCCTAACTCCACGAGTTTATTGGCATTTACAAGATTCTTCTAAGTCAAATGACTTTTACAAAAGTTAATGGTGAAAACCATAAGCAATGGTTCATGTGGTTCTTCAACTAATTGCACATAGCTTCTTCCAATGCCTAGCCAGGTGTGAAGGCTTGACATTTGCACCAAAAAATCCCCCTCAAGCGAAACATCTTGGCTTGGTCTTCTTCATCAATCCTCTTGAATTTCCTGCAATCGAATCATAGCTTTAAACCTGCAAAGTTTAGTACCATCAAGTGCCTTTGTCAATAAATCTGCACATTGCATATTAGTGGATACATATGCCAACTGAATTTCCTTGCTCAATAGCTTCTCTCTCACATAATGATAGTGAACCTTTATATGCTTGGTCCTAGCATGATAGATGGGATTTGCTCCAAGATATAAATAGCTAGTATTGTCACAAAAAAATCATTGGTGAGTTAGAATGTAATCCCAAATCTACATATAGCAATCTAATCCAAATGGCTTCTTGAGTAGCATTGGCTAATCCTCTATATTCATTCTCTGTTGAAGATAAAGCAACATCAATTTGCTTCTTGGAAGACCATGGAATGGGCTTATCACCTGCAAAAGAGAGATAACTTGAGGTACTCCTTCTCTGATCCTTACAACCTGCCCAATCTACATCTGAGTATATCTTGATGTCCAAATCTGAAGTATAAGGAAAAGTATAAACCTTGATTTTGATTACCCTTAAGATACTTCAAAATTCTCTTGGCAGTTTCCAAGTGAGGTGCTCTAGGTTTGTGCATAAATTAACTTACGACACTTACTCCATATGCAATATCAATCCTTGTCAATGTAGCATCGTTTAGGCATCCAACTATGCTTTTGTATCCTACAATATTGTCAAGCACATCACCTTCATGAGCACTTAACTTTTGGTTTACCTCCATAGGAGTGCTAGCTATCTTGGCATCCTCCAAGTGAAACTTCTTCAACATGTCTTGCACATACTTTCTTTGAGTAATATAAATTCCAGAATTTGTATAGACTAACTCAAGTCCAAGAAAATACTTTAGTGACCCTAGATCATTGATTTTGAACTCCTGCATCATTTGGTTCTTGATCTGCTTGATGCCATTGGCATTACTACCTATAAGTATGATATCATCAACATACACATATAGGTATATCACCTTTGAATTACTTCTCTTGACAAACAGAGAAGAATATGCTTTGCTCATGATGAATCCTTGATCTTGGAGATAGGTAGTCAATCTATGATTCCATGCCCTAGGTGCCTGCTTCAATCCATAAAGAGCTTTGTTTAGTTTGCACACATATGTTACCTTGATTGAGTCTTCATAACTAGGAGGTTGAGCCATGTAGACCTCCTATGAAATCAAGTCATTAAGAAAATCATTTTTTACATCCAATTGGTACATATTCCAATTCTTTGATGTAGCCATACTTACCAATACCCTGATGGTCAGCATTTTGGCCACATGTGAGAAAGTCTCTTCATAATCAACTCCTTGGGTTCGTGCAAAACCCTAGCCACAAGTCTAGCTTTATACCTATTTATTGATCCATCTGAATTTCTCTTGATTTTGTAAATCCATCTAGAACTAATTACCTTCATGAACTTGTTCTTTGGCACTAGCTCCCAAGTGTCATTCTCCTTGAGTGCTTCAATTTCTTCATCCTTACCTTCCTTCCATTCTGCCTTGGTCTTTGCCTCTTCATATGATGAAGGCTCTTCAAGTGGTAAATCTTTAGCAAGATAAATGGAATGCTTGGTAACTAAAGAAGTTTCATACCCATATCTGATTGGCTTCTTCCTCTCCCTTTGTGATCTTCTAATTGCTTCATTGGAAGATTCAGGTATGTCCTCCAACTTCTCATCTTACATACCTCCAACTTCTCATCTTAACCTTGCCTTTTGATTTCCATGCTTTTCTTCTAGGTTGATGATGTCCTCATCATCTGATTTGATGTCTTCAATCTGGTTTGGCTCCTCCTTGGTGAGGCTTGGAAACTCCTCTTCCAAGTCATAAGGCAACTTTACTTTCCTGCATTCACTTCCAAACCAAGAGTCATTCTCATCAAACACAACATCTCTATTGACCATAAAACCTGTTTTGGATGGATTATAGAACCTCTATCCTTTTTTATTTAAATGATACCCTATGAAGATGCACTTCTCTGCCTTAGGGTCTAGCTTACCTCTGATTTGAGATGGGATATGCACATAAGCAACACATCCAAAGATCATGCAATGATCAAGTGATGGCCTTCTACCATGCCATGCTTCATATGTGGTCATCCCATCAAGTGATTTGGATGGAAACCTGTTAACAAGATAAGTGGTAGTAGATACACTTTCTACCCACAAATAATTTGATAACTTTTTCTCATTTAGCATTGACCTAGCTATTTCAATAATCAACCTATTTCTCCTCTCTGCCACCCCATTTTGCTCAGGGGTATACCTTGTTGTAATTTCCCTCTTGATTCCTCTATCCCACAAGAATGCATCAAATTCATTTGAGAAGTACTCATCTCCTCCATCTGACCTTAGTCTCTTTAGGCTTCTTCCTGTCTGGTTTTCCACAAGTGCAAGATACTTCTTAAAGCAATTGAACACTTCATCTTTGTGCTTCATAAAATATAAAATAGTCCATCTACTAAAATCATCAATGAAAGATACATAATACCTTGATCCAGAAATTGAGGCATCCTTACTTGGTCCCCACACATCTGTGTGGACAAGTCCCAAGTAATCTTCATGCATGTAGCCTTTCTTTGAGAAGGGTAACCTGTGAGATTTTCCAAACTGACAAGCACCACATTTATAGATCATGTGTTGCTTGGATACATTAGGTATCCCAAGCACACATTGATCTCTACATATTTGCTTTAAGGTTCTCTCACCAATATGACATAGTCTTTTATGCCAAGTCTCAAGCTCTGACAATGTTTGATCTTTGTAATTATAAAATGCAATATTCCTTGTATCTTCAAGTTCAAATGTAAATAATCTACCTGTCTTTTCTCCTTTGGAAATTCTATTGAATCCATGTTGGGGATCCTCCACCAATGCTCATTATTTGTTGAACCTAACCTGCAAACCCTTTTCCACAATCTGTCCAACACTCATCAAGTTCTTGGTAATTGTAGGTACATATAAAACCCTGCTCAACAGATTTCTATTCCCATTAGAGGTTTTAACATTTCCTACCTTGACCAGTGAATGCTTGGTGTCATCACCTATTTGCACTTGGTGCTTTCCCTTAGGTTCCTCAAGGTCAGAGAGAAGAGCCACATTGCCTGCCGCATGGTTTGAAGATCCTAAGCCAATGTAGAAGATATGATCATCATTCATACCTTGCTTTGAATTCATGTTCATAATCAGAGGAGAATCCTCTTCATCCTCTCTGTAATTGTTGTAGTCTTTCCTTGATTTGTAGCCTCCTTGGTAGTTGTTATTGTAATTATTGTTGTAGTTGTTATTGTAGCCTTGATGATGGTTGAACCTTCCTCTTGATTATGTGTAGGCACCTCTTTGGAAACCTCTACCTCTTTGATTCTTGAAGTTCCTTTAACACTCATCTATGGTGTGATTTGATAAACCACAAATATTACATGGGGACTTGAAGGATCTCCCCCTACCTTGCTTTCCTCTTTTGCCCCTACCTCTTGAGTTCCTACCTCTACCTGCATAATTGGCTTGAGAAGTAGTACCTTCATCTTCACTCTTTTTATTTTTCCCTTTTTCTTTAAACTTTCCTTTATCTGTGTATAGGGCAGAAGAGTTGTTACCTCTTGATGAATCTTCATTTTTGTTGATCTTGGCTTCATGGATAAAGAGTTTCTCCACGAGTGTGGTAAGATCTAGAATCTGCATGTCCATGTATAAGTCCATAGCAGTTGTGAAGCTTTCCCATTTGTCATTTGCCTTGATACCATTGATTACTTGTCTCACAATTTGCTCCTCTTCAATCTCCTCTCCTATGCTTGCCAATTGGTCAGCCACATCCTTGACTTTGGTCACATATTCTGAAACACTTTCCTTGGGTTGCTTCCTTTGAGTGGTAAACTCAATCCACAATTGTTTCTTCCTAGCCCTTGTGTTGGAAGAAAAATATGAAGACAATGTATCCCAAGTCTCTTGGGATGTCTTACAGTTCCTAATGTGTGGAAGAAGGAAATCAGAGATATATTTAAGTAAGTATGACCTTGCTAATGCATCTTTGGCACACCATGAGTTGAGTCTTTCAAGCTCCTCTCTTGTAGGTTGTCCTTTGCTTCTGAAAATGGGCAATATCTCCTCATCTCCTTATATGTATCCATAAAGACTCCTTCCTTGCAAGTATGTCTTCATCCTCAAGGATCATGCTTGGTAGTTGTTCCTTTCCAATTTATCAATAAAAGAAGGAAAATCATCTCCCATTTTACGTCAAGTTGCTCTGATACCACTGTGCGAAAGATGGATGGACACCTCAAGAAATGAGTTGGTACTGCTAATATGTGCTTTGTACCAGCCCTATTTTACTTTAGAGTTGAGTTATAGGCCCTTTTAGCTTTCCAATGACACTAAATAAGTGCATATGTACTTTGGAGATGATGCTTCAGACACTTTGATCAAAACAGATAAGTTTGCAACTGACTTATGACCAAAAAGTTGTTATTTTGTTCTTGATACTTGCTAGACATTTTGCTCAGTACTCATAGTACAACAGCAATTAGAAAATTTCCTTCTGAGGGTATCTAACTAGCTTAGAGAGCTAATGATTCGAAGTGGAATCACTTAAAATCATAGACTATACTCTAAGCAATGACTTTAGCAAGTAGAAGCTTACCCTTGACTTTTAGGAACTCTGTAGAGAATGACCAATGACCACTTCGAGATGCTTTTCTCCCAATTGGCTCAATGAAACTTCTTCAAGCTTTGATTAGATTGTATTAGACTGTGACCTTGTTCCAAGGAGCTATAGAAAATTGAAAATGGTGGCGAGATCACTAAGATATGAGCAAGACAAGTTCACTATTCTGAGTGACAATGACAGAGATGAATGTAGATGTAATCATCAATGTAATGTATTATGTAACAATGTTGTACATGATCATTGGCATGAATATGATGCCCAATGATGGGGATAGGAGTAGGCTATAGTGTGAGCCTCTCAATTACATCAAATGATGAACACTAAGCTCAGTAATTGGGCACATAAGGCCACAAGATTTCAAGCTACTTTTATAGTGACTCTCTTCAAATTTGAATTTTGAAATTCAAATGAGCTTCCACCTAAAAGTTCTTCCTCTAAACAAGGAGATATTCCCTCAAGGAAACTCATACCATAAAGTTCTCCTAACTCCATGAGTGTAGTGGCATTTACAAGATTCTTCTAAGTCAAATGACTTTTACAAAAGTTAATGGTGAAAGCCATAAGCAATTGTTCATGTGGTACTTCAACTAATTGCACATAGCTTCTTCCAATGCCTAGCCAAGTGTGAAGGCTTGGCATTTGCACCAACAGAATTCACGTGGTATATATGCTTGGAAAGTAGAATGGAATTTGTGCTTTGCAAGTTTACACACTTGCAAATATTGTGGAACCAAAGGTCTTGCCCACTGAGGTATAATTCTATTTTAGATTAGCATCTTGGAGATCATCATAGATTTCGTTTGGTTTCTCTCACATGATAATACTAGAACCAAAGGCCTTCCCCACTGAGGTATACTTTCTATTTTGAATAGATAAGCATCTTGGAGATCATCATCAATTCTGTTTGGTTTCTCTCATGTCCTTATTCTAGATGGATTGTCTACCTTGATACGCGTCTTTCCTTGTCTGAAAATTACCTCAAAGTCAAAATCGATTAGAAACAAAAGCCGTCTTGTAGTTCTTCCTATATGAAAAGGTTTATTTACTAGATAGAGTAAGGCTTGATGGTCAACAAAAAATTTAAATTTTTATGATCGGCTAAATTTCTTAAGAGCATACACCATACCTAAAGCCTCTCTTTGCGTAGAGGTGTAGTTTTTCTCAGCTTGATTTAATTTTCTATATGCATAGTCTATTGGAAAATCCTCTTTACATCCCTCAATAGGTTGTGCTATTACATATCCTAAAGCAAAATTACAAGCATCCACATATACATGAAAGACTAAATCCCATTGAGGGTTTAGTAGTATAGGTGTTGTGACTAAACAAGTTTTTAAAGCTTCAAAATATTTCTCACTTTCCTTCGACCACTCAAATCTAGTAATCAATGCATACATGGGTTCTACAAAATTTTAACATTTGTACACAAATTTTCTATAATTTCCATGATTGTTGAGATATCAAGGTCAACATGTGATCATCAAGGATGACACATACCACTTTTCATTCCTCTAAAATGTATAGTGGTTATGCCGATATATGTCATGGATACTTTTAATGAGCTTTACTAGATTTATCTATCGAGAGTGATGGCACACTTGTTTTCTTGCCAACTCACTCATTTGCAAACATTAGGGTTTTCTTTATATACAAGTATAAGGTCATACTTGCCTCAATCTATGTGTGCTCTTCACTTTATGTGTGAGTGTGTGAAAGCTCTCTTCCTTATCTCTTTTCTTGTGACATGGTATTAGAGCCCAGATGGTTGTAGAGAGCTCTTGGAGAAGGTTGGCAATGAAGAGTACCTTAGAAGGCATGGAGAGCATGCACTTCACAAACAATCTAATTGTTATGAAATTTGGTGTGAAGGTAGAAGGCACCAAAATATATTCAAGATTTATCCCTCTAGGGTCACTTATTTTGCTCAAAGTTTAGTTTTAGAGTCATCTTGAACTCTATTTCAAGCCCCTAAGGTGGGACCCATGGAAAAAATAGGTTACTTTGCAAAATTGTAACCTACATTCTATTCGACATGTCTCTGATATTTCATATCCAGAATTTCAAGTGATTCCATTACTATTGATACATGAAAATTGTGTTTTTCTGAGATCCAACTATGAAGTCATAATGTGATAGTTTTCAAGTAGAGGTACTACTTATATTGTTTATTTAGTATTGTAAATAGTTTGTAGAGGTGACAAATGCTGATGGAATGATTCAACTTATGAGCTATAAGTCTCATATGAACAACTTTCATGCTAGAAGGCTCAGAATGATGAATTCCTTGATGGGAAAAGGCTAGTAGAAGTACATCAAAGGTGATAATGAAAGCCATCCATAGTTACTAGAGAGAAATCAGACTACTATCCCATGAAGAACATATTTACAATGGAATCAAGAAGCATGGAAGGTAATGTATCGGTTTGTCTGATAGGATACAAGATAGCATGATTGGGCACATAAGGATCTCAAAACTACAAAAGAGTCTTGGAAGAATTTGGACATATTGTATGATACCAATACAAAAGCACAAAAATTACAACTCAAGAATGAGTTGCATAAACTAGAGAAAAAGAGTATACTTCTAAAAAACACAAAAGCATATGTGAGTCATTTGCATCTATTGGCCTCAGTGTAGATGATTGTGATGATAAAGTTGGTGTTCCTTCATGGTTAAGGAATTGCATATAAGCAATTCAAAAATTCTCTTCAAACCAAGGACAATATTCCAATTTTTTTTTATCTTGTGTCCATGTTGATAGTTGAAGAAAAGAAACATGTTGAAGACTCAAACTCCAAAATTTTGAGCAGGTATTCTACCATGGCAAAGGAGAGGCTGACTTAGAGGCTTTGAAAGTGGAGGAGGAAATCGTAATGAAGATTAAGTTGAACAAGAATCTAATGCAAGAGGTAGAGGGAAGTTTTGAGACAAGGGGAACCAAAGAGGTCACAAGAATTTCCTAAGAAATGATTTAGGTGATGACAATAAGGGATGCTAGAATTGTGGTAAAAATGGTCACTTTGAATGTGATTGCAGGTTGAAGAATCAAAACAATAGAAAGCAATAGAACTGCTATGCATCCAGAAGTTTAGATGCTTTGGAGAAGCTCTTCATGGTCCAACATTGCATGAGTAATACAATGCCTGCTGACGTTTCAAAATTGAACTCACATGTATGGTATGTTGATTTTGGTGCTTCAAATCACATGAGCAACCATGTAGAATGGTTTAGTAGTTTGCAAAAATTAATAGTTCCTAGATTTCTTGAAAGAGGTGATGATACATAACATCATATCGCTTATACAAGTAACATAACACTATCCATGGAGGATAGGAAGTTGAAACATCTTGCTGATGTATTCCATGTTCCCAATATGACAAAGAACCTAGTTTTTGTTGGACAGATGGTTGACCTGGGATTACAAGTTAGCTCAATGCTGATGGTTTATATGTAGAAGAGTACAAATAGAATGAAGGGTTCATCACCAAAGGGAACAAAGTGGGGTAAGATTTTCACCTTGAATGTGAAAATTGTTGAAATGTATGTAGCCATATTTGCAAAAGGTGCGGCTATTATTATTGACATAGATATTTGGCAAAAACAAATTAGAGATGCAAATTTGTAGAGGCTGAAGTTGATGCAACCAAAGGAGCTTGTCAATGGACTACCGAATTTCAAGGTTGCTCAAATGTAGAAGGTATGTGAATCATGCCAATTTGGTAAACAATCGAGGGCATCATTTTTATATGGCAACTATGTTAGTGAGAATGTGTTAGAAATATTACATATAGATGTTTGGGCTCCTACAAAGACCACATCTATGGGAGGTTGTAGGTTTTATGCCACTTTCATTGATGACCATACACAAAAACTGTGGGTAAACTTCATGAAAGAGAAGAATGAGGTGTTTACTCACTTTCAAAATTTCAAGGCTATGGTGGTAAAGTAGACAAGTACAATTAGAAAATTAAGATATGAGGGAGGAGATAAATACATATCAAATGAATTTAGTAGTTTTCAAAAAGTTCATGGAATTTGAAGGCAACTTTCATGCACATACACATCACAAGAGAATGACATTGTTGAATGCAAAAATAGACATATTGTAGAATAGCGAGAGAGTTCATGATTGAGAAAAGCATGCCTCATTGTTATTGGGTAGAAGCTATGTACATTGTTGTATACATCATGAATAGAACCCCGATTGCCATTGTACATCAAGTTACACGTGAAGAGAAGTTAATAAGTAAAAAGACACACTTATCACATATCAAAGTATTTGGTTGTATTGAATGCTTACATGTTCTATATGATTTGATGAAAAAACTTGATCCAAAAGCAAAAAAAAAAAAAAGTTGGGTAATCCATTGAGCAAAAGGGATATAAATGTTATACCCACTCACACGACAGGTGAAAGTAACCAAAGATGCAGTGTTTGATGAAATGTCAAGCTTTTATGATCATGCCAAAGAAGGACTTAATCTTGACTCAAATGACAAAGAAAACCTGAAAACTCAATTGCAGAATCTCAAGTTCTTAGGACCTAATGCAACACCCAGAAATAGCTCCAACTCAAACCCATGGAGTGGAAGATTGCCTAAATATTTTGGTCTAGAAAATTGATGGATTATGAACAAAAAAGGACTTCAAGAGTAGGGGTGACCATGATAGGGATGGCGGTAAGAATAGCGGTTGTCGCCTGTGAGGCCTCATCCTTCAAGCCATGAAGTGCATCATCCACAAAGGAAAGGTTTCTTAGACACCATCCCAAATCTATGGGTAGTAAAAAAAACTAAGATTTAGGTTGTCCTTGAGGGAGAAGCTCCAAAGGACTCTTGAAACCTGTCGAAAACCTCAAGAGAATAGTCAATAAATACTTTGAATTTCAAAACCTAAAATGAGCATGCATCACATACGTATTTTTCGAACTTTGGTGACCAACGAGAGGAGTCATTAATTCTATGAGCAGTGATCATATTGGTGACATGACATTGACTAGCTCCAAGTTGTGAAGAAGTGATCATTAAGATTTGGGACACAATCCCAAATACATGGGAAGTAACCAAAACGCCCACCATATTGTCTTTCAAGTGGAATACTTGAAGACGAAAACTGTCAAGGAGCAATAATAAAGACCAACTAAACTCCATAAACCATAAAACATCTTTAGCCTTGCTAATCGTCAATGAGTAATTAGTTTTTTGTTTTAAATAAAGGAAGTTCAACCTTAGCCTACTCTCCCCAACTAGCATTAATTAAAAGAAAAGTACAAACGAGGGGGACTAGTGCCCACGGGATCCGTCGAATCCCACAGAGCAGGCGAAGCTTTTACAGGGTTTAGATGGCATTACAAAGAAGGTTAATCACCCTATCATTACCCTCGTGTAGCCACTTGGGTTTAAGCTTGTTGTTGATCAAAAGGAGCACTTGATGATGCCTGAAGGGGGGGGGGGTTTCTTACAATTAGCGATCCTTTTTCCGAGGAGGAACAATGATTTCTCAATCGACCACTCTTTGGGGGAGTCACCAAAGTTAAAAGTACATCTTTCCTCCTAGATTTTCCATACAGCCTCCCCCCTGATGGCATTCCAGAGATTTGTGGAGCAGCCGATTGCTTCTCCAAGCAAAGCTTGCTTCCGATTGATATGTTTCTAAAGTCTTTTCTTTCTGACAATCTGCCAGAGCCTGTTGGAGTTGGGACAAGTAAAGAAGATGTGAGAAACATCTTCATGGACCGGTGACAGTGTTTGCACCAGGGGAGGTATCCCACAAAATTTTCTAGCCTTAAGATTGGTCTAGATTCCCGGATGAAGAATTTTCCATAAGAGGATAAACTTTTTGATTTCTATGAGGGGATGCTAGATAGCCATGAACTTCATCTCCCATCGAAGCCGCTTCCACGATAGGCACCACTTCTTGTTGAGGTTAACCTGATAATCAATGGTTTCTATGATGTTCGAGATTTTTGATAGGCAATTGCCGTTGTGCCATCTGAGACTAAGTGAGCTCGGTGTGTCATGCCCCATGAGAAGGTGAACTTTGGAGCGGTCTCAAGTGAGATGTCTACTTTGCAAAGTGTTCCATTCTTCATAGGAAATGTTGATGCTAGGGTCAATATCCTCAAAGTTGATCGACGGTTTGGTGTCTTGCTTCCAGAGATGTTTCCATTTTTTGAAGCCTTTGTTCCATAGCCTTTTGGCGTTATGATTGTTCCAAGATTCCATGATCCGGGTTCCATGGATCGAAAACCAGGTAGAGTCATTTTATCTGATACCGGCCGCCCACTTCCAATCTTCACTTATTCTTGTCGGAATCCCATGAGAGCCAACTCATTCCTATTTTTGAAGATCAACTTGGCCCATGAGGCCTCCCCATTGCACCAACCTTAATCATCCAGTTTTCCACAAGTTTGTTAGCCATGCACCCAATGTCCAGAATGCCAAGGCCCCCACTATCTCTTTGGCTGGTGCAGATGGACCACTTGATTTTAGGCACCCCCTCCTATTGTGGTCGCCCGTCCTAAGGAAGTTTCTGCATATATTATCTATTTTGGATAGATCTTACTCCTTCGGTCTTTAACAAGAAAGGAAGTAAATGGTCAAAGATAAGAAGAACATGTTAATAACCATAGTGCGACCAGCCAGATTGATTTGCATACTCCTTCGATAGTTTAGTTTGTTTTCGAGTCTAGCCAGCACCTAGTTCCACCCCTGCTCCATCGAGATACTAAACCCCAAGGGAATCCCAAGAAGCCGAAAAATTTGGCCTTGCGAAATAATTTGGGAGCCATGATCAATGAGAAGGTCAAGCTCGATCCCAACAATTAGCCCTAATAGTGGTCTTAGAGTGATTGATTTTGGATCTGGAGGCTTCGCAAAAAGTATTCAGGCACCTCTAGAACGTCTCCAGGCTTGTACTATTGTTGTGGACAAAAACGTTCATATCATCGGCAAAGAGTCTCAAGGTGATCTAGCTGTGGTCATGAGGCTATCGACATAGCTTATGGAGTAAGTGTTCTAAGTCAATACATGCATAAACCTAGAGCACCTCACTTGGAATCTGCCAAAAGGATTTTGAAGTATCTCAAGGGTACTCAAAATCAAGGTCTTTATTTCCCATATACATGAGATTTGGACATTAAACTTTACTCAAATGAAGATTGGGCAGGTTGTAAGGATGACACGAGAAGTACGTCTAGATATCTTTCTTTTGCAGGTGATAAGCCCATGTCATGGTCTTCCAAGAAGCAACCTACTATTGCTCTATCTTCAACTGAGGCTGAATATAGGGAATTAGCTAATGCTACACAAGAAGCAATTTGGATTAGATTGCTATATTCAGATTTGGGGCTTCATACTCATTCACCTATGATTTTTTGTGACAATACAAGTTCTTTGCATCTTGCAGCCAATCCTATCTATCATGCAAGAACCAAGCATATATAAGTACACTATCACTATGTTAGAGAGAAGCTATTAAGCAAGGAGATTCAATTGGCATATGTATCTACAAACATGCAATGTGCATATTTGTTAACCAACGCACTTGATAGTACTAATTTTTGCAGGTTTAAAAGTATGATTGGATTGTAGGATATTCAAGAGGATTGATGAAATTATACAAGCCAAGGTGTTTGGCTTGAGGGGGAGCTATTGGTGCAAGTACACAAGCCTTCACACTTGGCTAGGCTTGAAGGGAAATATGTGCAAACAATTATTGAAGCATGTGAACCATTGCTTGTAATGCTAGAACATTTACCACTTGTAAAGAGAAGTTCTTGAGAGAATATTGTAGTCCCATTCATTTTGTGGAGTTAGGAGAAGAAAAGCTTTACGAGTTCTCAAGAGAGAATAAATCCTTAATCATAGGAGTTACTTTTAGATAGAGTGAAATTTGAATTCAAATTCAAATTTGAATGATGAACTCATTATAAAGAGAGCTTGTGAGAGTCGCAGGCATGCGGCCTCCTTGAGAGCTCTTCCATAGATCATTTGAAGGAGTTGAGTAGTCTACTCCATAGCTTACTCATCCCACTATCATTGGGCATCATTTTTAAGCCAATGATCTTGTACAACAATGTTTTATAATACATACATTTCATTGATCAACTTTGTCTACATCTCTGCTATGAATACTCAAAATAGTGATATTTGCATGATCATATCTCAATGATTACTTACCCATTTTACATATTCTATAACTTGTTGGAACCAGCTCAACGTCTATTTTAGGCTTTGAAAATCTGAAGCCATTTGGTTTAGCCAATGTGGAGAAATCCACGTCAATGTACTCTCTAGTCTGTCTCTCTATAGTCCTTAAAAAGTCGGGGGTAAGCATCCAATTGTTAAATTAATTTTCTCAGTGTATGGTTTGTCGTTTTTTATGAGTCCACTTGTATTCATTAGCTATATAAGCTAATTAGATACCCTCAAAAGGATTTTGATCAATTTCTTTTATATTGTGAGCACTGAGCAAAAGATCCAGCAGGTGTCAAGATCGAAATAGCAAGTTTTTGATCACTAGCTGGTTGTGAAGTTATCTATTTTGATCTAATTGTTTGAAGCATCAACTCCAAAGTACATGGGTACTTATTTGATGTCATTTGCAAGCTGAGAGGGCCTACTACATAAGCCTGAAGTGAAATAGGGCCGGTACAAAGCAGAATTCGGCAGAATCACCTCACGTCCTTGAGGTATCCATCCATCTCATCCAACAGATTGGAGAGTAGAGAACCTTCAAAAAATAAATTTTAAAAAGGTGAACATCATCCTTAGATTCACTAATCCTAATTAGAAGCAAAAGAGGGCTTTTGAATGAAACAAACATTTCTTCTTTGGAAGGGTATACCCATGAACATGTGTGGTTCAAAAAGGTATGGAAGCAATTGAGCATAGTCTAAGCACCCAACATGTGAGCCCTATCCTTATGGAATGATGTGTCAATGGTAGAGCCATGCATGAATTGATATCTATCAAGAGGCTGTGCCACACACATAAACATGTCTTTACCCCTGCTATGTGGGATTTAGGGGGTCCCGTGGGCACTAGTCCTTTTCATTTGTACTTTTCTTTTCCTTTAATTTATACAAGTCCCGGAGAGTGGGCTAAGGCCAAACTTCCTTTATAAAAAAATAAAAGACTAATAGAAACATGAATCTACCAATTCAATACATATGGCAAACAAAATACTGAGCTATGATTAATAACCATGGAAAATGGTTCAACCGCTTGCATACAAAGGTCTATTTTCTGATAAATGACAATATGCCATACACAAGATCAAGTTGTAGCAAGAAAATATCTTTGCAGGATTTGCTTCTACTCTAGACATGGATGATAGGACACTTAGTAATGAGGATAGCACCATGGATGCAGAAAAGAGGAGCACGACAGAGGGGTATTCAGGGGGACCCAAGGGCACTAGTCTCATTCACTTGTATCATGTTCTTTTCTCTTAATTAAAGTATGGGAGAATAGGCCATGGTCGAACTTTCTTTTGAAAAAAAAAGAGGAGCAAGAAGGAGGGGGATTAAGACTCATCGAGCACATGAATGAGAACGAATTAGACCACACATTGAAAGGAATCCGTTGATTAGGGAGGAGGGACACCCAAAGCGGAGAGTAAACGTGTGATGGAGATGAGCCAGAAGATAGCTCGACATATTGGTGAAGATAGCTCGAGATGTTAGTGAAGACCATTTGTTGGTTTAACCACTACTTTGTGGGATACGCGGGGTCCCATGGGTACTATGCTCATTCACTTGTACAGTTGCACTTTCAAAGTTAAAGCTCAGGGAAGTAGGCATCGATCAAATCTCCATTAAAAAAACCCCACATATATGACTTTAAATTTGCGAGTTGAAGGTGGCAACAAATGTGCAAGATTTGACGATATCACAATTCTTTAGAAGCTGAACAAGCTTTATTTCTCCGAATGTTCATGTTTCCACATATACATGTTCAAAAACATGTCATTTAACGCTACCTTCGTACCTGTCTATCTATCAAAGCTAAGCATACAAGGCCATGACTTCCTTTCCCAATTATTTTTAAAACCTGAGAACGGTTTGCCTTACTATGAGCTTGAAAAAATCTATTTTTCCTTTGCTTCTAGTACAGATTTGCTCGAACTTCCAAAGCTAGGGGATGTGCATATCTCTTTACACAACACTGGATGCAACGGGTTTAGGAGTGCACCTACATGCACTAGATGTCCCATCTCGACTTGTGTTTGTTGATGATTTAGGTCCTGGATTTGTTGCGGGAGGCTCTAAAGTGATGGCACATTTTGTTCATAAGTGTTCTCCATGATGCCTGGTCTTGTATAGAAGCTAGTCTTGCCAAAATATCAGGGGAGGTTATGTCCTCTGACTAGACTGGAAAAGATTTTGGAATTATACTTTAGACTACAATATCACCTACATAAAGAAATGATAAAAGAATATATAAATGATACAAGAAGTCCCACAACTCGGGGCTGATAGCTATAGATAACTCAACTAGAGATGATACAAAAGATTCCACAATTCGCGATCGTAGGTATGAAGTCAGATCTCTAGATTACAAGAACTCTCTTCAAGGAGATGAACTAGATACAAGAAATAACTCGACAAGATCTCGTACTATGAGATTACAACGCAACACGATAGAATGTCCAAGATACTAGACTAGACAAGACTAGAACAAGGCACAAGACTGGAACTGGAACTTGAAAGTACTTACTTGGTGTTCAAGACTTCTTGAGCTCCCAAGACTCGTATTGGCAAGACTAAGTATGTATGTGGCCAATCCCTCCTTGTAAAGGTTTTCAAAGGTGCTACATCAATGGCACTTGCGATTTGATGATGCCATTAATTCAAAACATGATCTTTGGATATCATAATCAAGCAAGTAGACATTTGATCTTAGTGTTTTGGCATATTTTGAACACAATGAAAGCATATGTTTTTGCACATTTTGGACCAATTATGCGATATAGAATGTCACATGAAATCTGATACTCAAGATGGTTTCCTTTGTCCATGATAGTCCATACACCAAAACCAACACCATAGCACACAAGGATTTAGATGAAACCAAATGACACCTTCTTCCATTACCAAAATGGATGCCAAGGCCATGGCCAAGGCACCCCCCTAAATAAAACAAGAGTTCCTCCTTACATCGAAGAGGAGGAGAGGGCTTTTCCAAAAAGACATGTGGTCAAACAGAAAAGGAAGACCACATGGGCTTAAATAAAAAACATATCCTAAAGATATCAATAAAAAAAAGGAATCCTCAAAGTTCAAAATGAGGATACATGCTCTTTTGAGAGAGACAATAATCTACAATATCAAAAGGAAGGATTTTCCTAAAAAGAAGTGTCTTTTATTCTAAGGGACAGGTTTTGTGAGGTTACTTCTAAAAGAAATAAAGGAGGGTTCCTATGAAAGAACTTAGATAAAATAGAAAATTGGGAGACCACCACAGAAGTCCTTGAGACTTCAAGTATCCATAGCTGCAAGGGAGGTCTCCAAATACTTCATAGCCTTCATAGCCCCAAGTACTTCATAGCTTGAGGAGCTTGCAGAGGCAAAGCAAAGTGTAAAGATTCTTAGGGAAAGAAAAGAAGAGTTGATTTAAATCTTATCTACTGCTCATGCAATGCTTACATCCGGTGGTGGGGGGGGGGGGATACTACAGATTTTACTTTCTTTTACATTGGTCCAATATCGCTTGTGGATAATTTCCAACATATGGACTATAGTTTTTTTTTTATAAGTGGGTGCCACATGTCCTTGAACTTGAACTCCCATTTGATGGAGACCAAGAAGAACATTAACTTGAACTCCCATTTGATGGATACCAATAAGAACATTTTTAGCTAAGCAAGGGGTGCTACTCTAGGTTTCTTTTGATTCTAAGAATATTTCCCATGTTTTTGCCATTATGTAACGTCATCCCCTCCAAACATGGTGGTTCTTTCCACGTAATAGAAGGACCTTCTCTTCATCCCAAGCATTGGTTCTGTGTGTTAGGGAAACAATCTTCAAAGTCAACTTTGTGGAATGGATCAATGACCTAAAATCAAACCCAATTTCTTTTGTCTTGGTTCCAAAGGTGCTTCCACATGGAGGATCATTGATTATAGAGCCTCCTGGCTCTTTGGAGGTGTTGAGAGTCAGCTCCCTTGATAGCAAAAATTGCAATCCAAAGGGGTCATGTTGTCTAAACCCTCCAGCCCACTTCCAATCAATGTTGATGGAGAGAAAGGTTCTCATTTTATTCCATCCCTTACATATGGAGCACAAAGATCCAAAACTTTAGGAGTCATTCGAAAGAGAGAGAGAAAAGGAGAATAATTAAGTCCACCTCAACAATAGAAATGTGATCATAGTTTCTAAATACCAATTTGGTCCATGAGGCTTTGTCATTACTCCAATCCTTAATCATCCATTTGGCTGCTAACTTGTCGGTTAACACTTCCTCATAAGAAACACCTAAGCCACAAAAGTGCTGTTTTAAAATAAAAATGCTCCATTTGATCTTAGGCATGCCTTCTCTATTGAGATCTCCTATCCAAAGAAAATTTCTATAAATCCTTTCCAACATCCACATTTCCTTATTGCTTGGTCCCCTTCAAGCCAAGAAGTAGATAATTAGGGGAATAAGGGACGTGTTAATTATCAGCACCCTCCCCACCACATTAAGTTGCATACACGTCTACTAGCACATTTTGTTATCAAGCTTGGTGAGAACCCAATTCCAACGATGTCCTGACGAGACATCACCCAGAGTGACTCCAAGATACAAAAGGGAGATGCACTCTCATATTCTCAACACAATAAATAACAGATTCGACCACATGTGAGCTCTTGAAACCCTTGATCTAGAAGAAGTTGTGGGGGTGTACCGAGAAGGTAATTTTAGAGTGGTTTATTTGTGATCGAGAGGCTTCATAGAAAATATCAAGGCATTCCCAAAATCTTGAGACACATCCATCATCTTACTGTATGAACACATTGTTGTCACCCATGAAAAGTCTAAGAACCATTAGCTTATGGCCGAAGGTGAGGTAAAGACCATCATACATTGTTGTCACCAATGAAAAGTCTAAGAACCATTAGGTTATGGCCGAGGGTGAGGTAAAGACTAGAAAGTGGAAATGCTTGCATGATAGAGTGCTTGAGGAAAATAGCCAAGGAGATTTTTTCCATGAATGTTAATCTAGGTTGAGGCTTTTCCCAAGTGTGCGGAAACCCATTTTATGAATCTCG
This sequence comes from Ceratopteris richardii, assembly GCA_020310875.1. NCBI lineage: Eukaryota > Viridiplantae > Streptophyta > Polypodiopsida > Polypodiales > Pteridaceae > Ceratopteris > Ceratopteris richardii. Next base: position 108,866,157 of record CM035419.1, on the reverse strand, counting down.
GGCCACAATCGATATCCAATTCCAAAATATCATGAAATCTAATTCCAACCTATCATGAAGTTTATCAAAATAAATCTTAAAGAAGAACTTTTTCTAGACTGAATCCTTTTTTTTTCTAAATGGAGGTTCGGCTGAGGCCTAATCCCCTGGGCTTTAACTTTGAAATCGCAATTGTACAAGGAAGGGCGTAGTACCCATGGGACCCCCGTTATCCCACAAGAACAAGGGTTTACAAGACTGGGTTGAATGGCGGTCACAACTACCACAAGGCTAGTCAAATGATGGCACATCAGACATATGCTTCATCATTCCAGGTTATACATGTCCCTTACATGTGGCCAGCAGGGATTGAACCCTCGCCCCCACCTCAAGAGGCGAGAGGCCCAACTAGGTGCCTTAACGGCCTGGGACTAGACTGAATCCTTTGATAATCAATACCTTCCCAAATTTCAATGATGGCTTCGAGGATGGATCTTCCTTTGATGGATCCCATCAAATCTTCATAGAGCCTTGAAGAGAGGTGTCCAACAATATGAATGGCAAGGATCTTGGTGAAGAACTTGTATCCTTTTGAAGCATCATGATTGGATGCTAGATCTCAATTTTGATCTTAATACATTTCTTCGTATAAGCTTGATTGCACCTTCATTCAAGCACCTTGATAATGCCCCAAATGAAAGAGCCTCGTGCCATAGAAGGCCAAGAGGGACGAATAGAATATCATCAAACATCCTCCTTATTTCCTCTTTGTACCTTAGTATGCTCCTAACCTTAGTAAGACCCTTTTTGAAGGTATGGGTTACCTTTATTTACTTTAGTATTGAGTCTAAAAAGTCCAATAGTAAATCTTCTCATTTCTCGTTAAATAGATATTTTGAATCTCCAACTAAGCACTTTGTAACATGGCATAGGCCCAATTGAAAACCAAGATCCAACATTTCAATAGAGGGGAGAGGGAACAAAAGGCATGCCTCCGAGATAAAACGATTGCTTGTTGAATCCAAGGGAGGGAAAATGATGTAGGATCAACATGGAACCAAGGTGCTTTCTCATTCTTAATGTATTGGGTGCATTCCATGATTCAGGAGAGAAAAGGGAGCCCCTCATTATCAATGATGCTTTGGGAGATGTATCCTCTTTGCTCCCATCAATAATGCAACCTCTTTGCTCCCATCTATCAAAAGAACTCCAACCATGTTTGAATCCAATGTCTTCCTTGTAACGATTCCCTCCGGATCCAAACTTGGGGTGTAAGCTAAAGCAATTGTAAAGGGATATGATCCACCAAAGGAAGAAATAATCCATCTATCCTGCAAGTCCATTAACTTCCCTAGAAATGAGGCTAATGAGAACGAATTCAAACCAATCATAGTACCACCACTTCCTCAAGGTTGGTCCATGATAAGCCAAAACTTCCAAGAGGATATGCCTTGAAGTATTTTGAGAAGCTCATCACCATCAAATTTGGGTTGATGCTCTTATCCCAGATCCAATGGCCAATAGTGGCCACTTTGGAGAGCTCTATAGGTCCTCTTCTCTTTTCTCTGAGGTGGTTCAACCATGGGAGGGGAATTTCCCTTGAAATAGAACTCGTGCAAAGGAAATTCAGCAAAAGCTTGCCTTTTTTAATAATTTATTTGTATGCACATGAATTAGATAAAATGTCTTGTCTCTTTTTCTAGTGGCGTACTCTTCTTGGTTATGCTCCTTTCCTATGGAATAGTCCTCTCGGGCTTTATGATCTTCATCATCTTTGACTTTACTCAACTGGCTTTAATGAGTCTTATGTTAGATATGAAGGTGTAAGGTCGTTGCAGATCTTACATAAGATCTTGGGAAGAATCCTATAACAAAAATTGATTTCAATATCACTTTATTTATCTCTTATAACGCCTATCTATCTATAATCATACTAATATCCTCACACACACACACACACACATATATATATATATATATATATATATATATATATATATATATATATATATATATATATATATATATATATATATATATATAACAGTGACACATATTGATGTGAACAAGATTGAACGATGAAATTTGAAAGAAAAAAATATGCATAAGCTTATTTGGATCACTAATATACGAAATGAGAATTGAAATATGTATTCATTGTATTTTCCAAATGTATACATGATGTTGCATGCCCATAGTAACGATGACATTTACACCGCATTGGCTACTCCAATGCTCATAAAGTTATCCCTAAAGATGATCGAAAATAGGCCACATGGTGTATTCTCATGTTATGTGTACGAGATCGAAAAAGTAGCCTAGAGTTTTCTTTTTTTTTTTAAGAAAGTTCCGCCTTGGCCTCTTCTCCTAGACTTTAATTAAAGAAGAAAGAACAAGTTACAAGTGAATGGGACTAGAACGCTTGGGACCCCCAAAATCCCACAAAGCAGGGGCTGAACTTGCAGGTCTAGAGAGTGTTACAAAGGATGTTAACAACCCTCCCGTCCTCCTCAAGCGGGGCGTTACTTGGGTTTAAGATTATTGTCCTCTAAGATAAACACTTTATGATGCCTAAACGGTGGAGATCTCTTACAGTTGAAGATTCTTATGCCAAGGACGAATAGAGACTTCTTGATTGACCACTCTTTAGGAGGGTGACCAAAGTTGCTTGCACACTTCTCCCTCCAAATCTTCCAGAGGGTTTCCCCTCTTATAGCGTTCCAAAATGCCATTGAAAATCCGATCGCTTCACCAAGCAGTGCTTGCTTCAGGTGACTTGTGTCTATAGTCTCAAAATATTCCCAAGGGTTTGCCAAAGCTAGAGAGAATTTGGGCAAGCAAAAAAGATGTGACCTAGATCCTCAAAACTTCAGTGGCAACACTTGCACCACGATGGAGCTCCACAAATTTTGTTAGCCTTTGAGTTGGTCCAGATGCCACAATGGAGGATTTGCCACATGAGAACCAATTTTTTCACATGACACACATCTTTCAAGATATGTTGACTATGATGAGTGGTGTCCTCCAACATAGAATGAGTTTTAGGGATATCTCTAAGGTTCGCCTCCTAATAGGACAAGATCCCCCAAGTATAGAATGATTAAGATGGATCAATGGTAACAAACTTGATAAGATGCCGAGAGTCAAGAAATAACTAGAATTTCATGTTCCCCTTAAAAGAAGATGGTGTTTGAAGTGGTTGAGTATCCTATTACAATTTAAGTTCACTCACGTATGGCATCCTCTCATTGAGATAAAAATATAATTTCATATGTGGAAAATTCTCCGTAGGGGAATTTGGATCAATGTTAAAGCTAATAAAATTTTTGGAGCCCCTCAATGGTGTAGGCATTGCCTCAAAGAGTCCTAAAGACATTGGTTATCTCTTCTTTTCTTGCCCCAAAGAGCCATTGGATTTGCATGACTCTCAATAGGATTGTGAATCTATAGAATCAAATCAACAAGAAGCAAGCAATCCTTGGGGAAGCAATTTGCTGCTTTTGTACCTTGTGGAACACCATCAGAGGGAAAGCGATAAGGAAGATTTGGAAAGAAATATGTGTGGCTAACTTTGGAAAAACATTCCAAAAGAATGGTGAATAATAAATCCCTCAACATTCTAGTCAACTAATAAATCATAATCCTAGAAAGTATGTAAGCAGACCTAGATTAGTGATTTTGAATTCCTTTTTCATCTAAAGTTTGGTCTTCCTTATTCCAGCATGATTACCTAGAATTATGATATCATCAGCATATACACATAGGTATATGACTTCATATTGATTCCTCTTGATGAAGTGGGAAGGATCTGCTTTGCTCATATTGAATCTCTTATCCTACAAATATCTAACAAGCCAATGATTCCAAGCCCTAGGGGCTTGCTTCAAACCATACAAAGCTTTTCTTAATGTGCATACATACTCACGGCATGATGAAACTTCAAAACCAAGAGGTTGATCCATGTATATAACCTCCTTAGATATCCATCCATTTAGACAAGCAGGTTTATCTATTCGGTAAATCTTGCAATTCTTGGAAGCTACAACACTCATAAGCACTTTGATGGTTGGCATTTTTTCAACTTGTGAAAAGATTTCTTCATAATCAATTCCTTATGTATGTGCATATCCTTTGGCCACAAGTCTTGCTTTGTACATATTTAAAGACCCATCAAAAGATTTTTTAACTTGTATATCCATCTTGAACCTATCATCTTCAAAGATGGAATTTTGGGTACAAATTCTCAAGTTTGATTTTCTTTTAGAGCGTCAATCTCTTACTCCATGGCAATCATCCATTGAGATTTTTTTTCTTGCTTCCTCATATGATTAGGGCTCCGTAGAGTTTTCAGTCCTGTACTAGATCTATAGAATGTTTAGTAACCAATGAAGTATCGTAGCCATACCTTTCTGGCTTCCTCTTCTTTTGAGTTGACCTTCTTATTGTTTTTGTGAGGATCTTGCCACATCCCTCAACTCCACTTCGACAATTGATTTCTCCCAAGTTAGAGTCTTCTTATTATCTTTAGAGACCTTTGATGCTTCAAGTGTGTGATCTTTCTTTTTTGATAAAGTTGGAAAGTCCTCCTCTCAGTCATTAGTTTGATCATCTTGCCATCATCTTCAAACCATGATTTTTTTCATGAAACACAACATCCCTACTTACAATAATTCCTTTCTTGTTTGGATTGTACATCACATAACCTTTCTGATTAAGGTCACAACTGATGAATCTACCTTATGATCTAATTTGATTCTAATATGTGAAGGTATGTGTGCATATGCAACGCACCCAAAAATCATACAATGATCAAGGCTAGGTCTTCTTTTGTTCCATGCCTCATATGGGGTCACTCCATCAAGAGCATTTGATGGAAGTCTATCCACCAATTAGGTACATGTTGATACTGCCTCTGCCCATAAGTATTTGGGGACTTTCTTTTCATTTAGCATTGACCTTGCAATCTCCACAATTGTTCTTTTTCTTTGCTCTACCACTCCATGTTGTTTAGGAATGTATCTGGTGGTGATTTCCCTTTTGATTCCTCTCTCTTGCAGATAAGAACCAAAATTCATGGGAGAAGTATTTTCTCCCTTCATGTGGCCTTAGTCTTTTTAGGGTTTTACATGTTTGGTTCTTTACAAGAGCTAAATATGTTTTGAAACATGAAAATACCTCATCCTTATTCTTCATAAAATATAAGATCTTCCTTCTGCTGCAATCATCTATGAATGATACATAGAACCTTGATTAGAGATTGAAGGCTCCGTTCTTGGTCCCCAAACATCTACATGGACCAACTCCAATAGGTCTCCATGTATGTAGATTTTCTTGGTGAAGGTTTTTCTGTGTGACTTACCAAATTGACAAGCACTACGTTTATATATCATATGTCATTTTGATACAGTTGGTAGTCCAAGTACACACTAATCCCTACTAATCTGTTCGAGGGCTCTTTCCCCTATATGAGCTAACCTCTTGTGCCAAATCTCTAGCTCTCATAGAGTTTAGCTTCCATAATTAAACATTGCAATGTTCTTGATGTCTTGGAGTTCAAAGGTGAACAATATACCTATCTTTTCTCCTATTGCTATACTCTTGAGCCCCTTATGTGGGTCTTCAATGAATGCTCTATGCTTGATAAATCTAACATGCAATCTTTCCACAACATATTGACCTACATTGATGAGGTTTTTGGTAATCATAGGCATATAGAGTATTCTGCTTAATAAGTCCATAATACCATTTGAAGTCTTCACATTGCCTATCTTCTCACGTGGATGCCTTGTTCCATCTCTTGTTGGGATTCCAAGCCTATTCCTTGGGTCTTCCAAAGCTACGAGTAGAGCTACATTGTCTACTACATGATTTGAGCATCCTCATTCTATATAAAACACATGATCCTTTGCCTTACCTTCCTTCATAGTCATGTTCATGAGAAGAAGTTAATCTTTTTGAGCTTGATCATCTGTAGAGTTGTTGTAATCTCTCCTTCCTTTATATCCACCTTGGTGGTAGTTGTTGTATGACTTGTTATTGTATCCATAAAAATTGTTGAATCTTCCTCTTTAGTTTCCATAGGCTCCTCTATTGTATCCTCTTCCTCTTTGGTTCCTAGGGTTCTTGAGTTCTTTCTAATGTGATTGGTTAGATCACATATAGCATAGAGTGATCCATTTTGAGCTCTCCCCATGCCTTGTCTACCTCCTCTACCCCTATCTCCTGAGCGTCTACCTCTACGTGCAAAGTTGGCTTTAGATGTACTTCCTTCATCATTAGACTTCTTTCCCTTCCTTTTTTATCCTTCGTTTTATTCTTATCTATATAAATAGTAGAGGATTGGTTAAAATTTTGGTTGCCTCTATTCTTCATAACATTTCCTTCATGTGCAAACAATTGTCCCATCAGTGTGTAGAAGTCAAAAACTTGCATGCCTATGTAAAATTCCATAGTTCTAGTGAATTCTTCCCATTTGTCATTAGCTTTGATCGCATTGATGAATTTCCTTACTATTTGTTCTTCATCAATGACTTCTCCAATGCTTCCAAGCTATCTTGTAATGTTGTTCATCTTGGTGACATAATCAGTCACACTTTTCTTGGGCATCTTAGTGAGTTTTGTAAACTCAAACCATAGTTGATTCTTCCTAGCCTTTGTGCTTGATGAGAAGAATGCTTCCAAAGCACTCCATGTCTCTTGCGATGTCTTGAAATTCCTCATGTGAGGGATTGAAAAATTAGAAATAGAGGTGGAAATGTATGACCTTTCCAAAGCATCCTTTGAGAACCATGCATTTAACATTTCCCGCTACTCTTGTGTTGGTTAGCCCTTGCTTCTGAGTATTGGCATAATCTCATCTCTAGATATGTAACCAAATAGGTTCCTTCCTTGTAGATAGGGCTCCATTCTAAGTGACCATGTTGAGTAATTACCTCGATCCATTTGTCAATAGATGAGGGAAATCCATCACTCATGATGCTTAGATTCTAATGATACCAAAGTATTCATAAAGAACCACTAAGTCCTTTCGAACATCAACCTCAAATGATTGCATCAAGGCAAATGAGTTTGCATTTCACTAGACTTGGAAACCCTCCTATTTTGGGAATTCATGCTCATAGTAAAATGCTTAGAGCTCTCAATATGGTATGAATTTAACAAGGAGCTTTTGCACACATTCAATTAGATTGTTAAGATAAATAAAAAAATGTCTTTCATGAATCTACCTTCACTCTACAAGGAGAAATAAGTTTAGCATGTCTAGAGGGTTACCCTAACTTTTCAAGATGAAGATGAAGTGCAGATAGAGTCACACGCAAAGCTTCATAGCTTGAAATTTACTCATCCAATGTTAATGAAACCATGTAAATAGTTTCATAACAATTTTATCTAAGTTATCCAAGTTAAAGTTTTGAAATTGGATACTCACACACAAAGAAATGAACCACACAATTTGAATGTGTACCTCAAAGTACTGTAGCAATACACAGAGAATGAATACTCAAGACATATGAATCATAATGTGTATTGATATTGCACATATGATACAAGGGAGTTGTGGTACTCTCACTTGGAGGGAGTACAATTTAGACTTAGAATCATATCTCAAGGCTAATTGAAAGGCTCTGTCTATCCCCAATTGGAAGATGGAGTTTTTATATATGATTTTGAAGTTTGAGTATGGTTAACTCGTAACCTAAAAGTGATCCTAAAACTTAGGAGTGATTTGAATTTGAATCCCAAGTAGAGTCTTTGAATTTGGTTTCCTTCATCCATGACATTCGTTCCACTTTTAGCTTTGAGTTTTAACCAAGATAAGTCCAAGATGTTTAATCTTTGAACTTTTACAAACATGGGTTCATATGACTACATTTTTGTGAGATGGTTAATGAGAGTAATCCAAGAGCTTTAAAAAATTCTCT
>CM035419.1:108848256-108855756 GCA_020310875.1 Ceratopteris richardii | reverse complement strand
TGCTAGACTAGAGGACTTTTGAATAAAACACTTGTACGTACTAATTTTTGTTTTTTTTTTTGTTTGTTCTCTATATTACTTTTATTATTGCATGCTAATTATTTGAGTTCTTTTATTACAGAGCACGATGGGAGACAATCCTCCAGTCACTCCACATTCCATGACAGAGGAGTAGTTTTTGGAGTTCATCTCTCAGGTTCCTCCCGCATATATGGCCGCTGCATCACAGTATTGGATCGCTCATGGTAGCACTCCTCCCGGTCTCACTCCTGGCGGCCTTACTCCTGTTGGCCTCACTCCCGCTGGCCTCACTCCCGTCGGTGTCACTCCCGCCGGTGTCACTCCTGCCAGTGTCACTCTTGCAGGTGGTGCTACTCCCATAGGAGGTATGTCTCCTAGCCTTGTGACTCCACCACGACCATCTTTTTAGCCATCTCATACGGGGTCTACTAGTAGACATGTGCGACTGACACCTTAGCGCGATACAGGTTCTAGCCCGTCTCGTAGATCGAGGTCACGCTCTAGAGCAGGAGGTTCTAGGAGTGGATCTACAGGTAGGTCTAGAGGCGGAGGAGGTGGTTGTTGTGGAGGCAGTGCGACGGACGTTGTGTCGCCCGCTTCTACTCCTAGGAGGAGTACCTCAGATGTAGGTACGCCATGCAGTACACCACGTGGAACACCACATACACCTTGGGGTGCTCATGACCATGATGACTCCAAGATGTATAGTATCCGAGATGCAGCTCCGGTGATGGATGTGGCTGTCAAATCAATGCATGCACGCATACGACAGCTTTGCTCCATCCTGTTTGGACACGCTATCATGCTGAAATGGAGTGAGCAGGACAAAGATCGGAAGAATTATATCACACAGACGGTTTATCAGGAGTTCCGACCAGCCGATGGACAGTCTCTTGTTAGTTCAGAGTGGATTCTACACACCGCACGTGAGGTTATGTCCCATCGATGATCGGAGGCTCGTGATGCTTTCAGAGCAGGCTTACCAAAGCCTGTATGGTTAGACGCTGAGGAGTGGTACGTGATTCGTGACAAGCAGCAGCACACTCCTACCTAATATCGCCAGTAGCGAGATGTCATAGCCACACATTTAGATACGGTTGGACGGTCACATTTGGGCAGCGCTGGATATGACATGATGCGTCATGAGTTTGTAAGTACCATTTCATCTATTGAATTTATTTGTGTTAAATTTCTCATGTATGTTCCTCTAATCTTTTGTATATTTGTTTCAAGAGTTGGCAATGGGTCATCCTCCAACACGAACGGAGGAGTCTTACGGATATTGTCATGGGTTGATTGCACTATTGGAGGACTTGGAGGGATGCGGTGCGGTCGTTTCATGGAGCATTTGCAATGAGGTAATTAATTTATAAACTTGGTTTTTACTTGTTTGTAATTTTCATGTGAATTTATCTCATTCCATTAATGTTGTTTGTTGCAGGACTGTTGATATGGAACGTTCTTTGCATGTGTATGGCAGTGGAACACCAAAATTTTGTATTTGATTTTCATATGGCAATGCATTGCTTTGCCACATTTTGTAAAAGCATCATATATGACAGTGGTTTGCCACACTCTTGTACATACTTCATTATTGAAATATATAACTTCTTTTGTACATGGTTCATGGTTCATTCTCATTATCTCTTTTGTGTCCAATAATACTCTGTTTCATGAAATCATATTTCGGTTGACATTAGAGTACACATCACATGTACTCGGTTTTTTTCGGGTAGAGTGTATTGTCTTTTGTTAAGAAACATCATGGTAATGTTGTTGTAGCAAAAGACAACACATTCTGCCCAAAAAAAATTTTGCAGGTATGGTCGTCAATATACGCGATGGTACTCCCAGTAATGTCATCAGAATAAGCATCGGTACACCCAGCAGGCGACAGTATACATGATGGTACGTCCAACAGAGGCCTTGGTATGGGCGTCGGTATTACCGACGCATATACTGATGCTTATGCCAACGCTTATACCGACGCTTATACTGACGCTTTGGTACCGATGCACATACCGACCTTTACACCGATGTCGCGGCAAATAAAGCTACGTTCATTTCCCTCGGTAAAAACCTTGGTATACCATTGATTTGGTGTAGTGATATTTAAATTTTACAAAACTTTTCTTGATCAAGAGCCTTATTCTTTAGATATTATGAAGGAGTTTTATGAATTTCATGCTCTTTGGACCCTTAAATGCATGCATTTGAGAAAATTGATTATCCATCACTTGAAAGAAAATAGTAGTAGAAAAAACCAAGCTATATTTGTCAAGTGAAGTCTCATAATACAATCAATCTCATGCATGTGATATCACAATCATAGCTAATGCAAGACCATTAAGTGGCCCTAAGTGGAATGGTTATTTGAAGTGCAATGATCTCAAAATGTGTGTAGAGTACAAGGTTGGCTCATGTACACATGAGTTCTACACAAGGAGACTTGTGTTCTACTATAGATTCTTTTGTAAATTCTTGTTCTAATGTGAATTTTGGAGTGCTTCTTATGTTCTATATCATTGTTGAGGATGACAGTGGTTTAGAAAATCAGATCCTCTAGGTGCTTGTAGATGATTTTGTGCATTGTTGCTCATAGGGTAGTTGGATCTTAGGTTGTCACCTTAGAATTTTATTTTGGCTTGCTAGTTAGTCGGCTTTGGCATTGTTGCTTATCCATGTGTTGGAATAAATGCCATAGAACTTCAGAGAACAAGTTTCAATGGAATTTTTAATGACAAAAAATAGGAAAAAATGTATTTTTATTTTCTAAATTATTCCAAATTTTGTAAAAATGAGGAAGATTCATGATGATATTCATCTTCTATTTTTTTTGTAGAATTGTTTAAGTTCTCTTGAATGTATATTTTAGGTTAGAAGGATGAAAGGAGTATTTTTTTAATGTGAAATTCGACACCCAAATTGGCATAAAAGACAATCAAAGTCATTTTTGTAGGAGACCTTATTTTGGAAGGAATGAGAAGTTAGAGAGCTCTTTCAAAAGTCATTTCTCATCAATTTGCTTTCTTGGTAGTTTGAAGTGAATTTGGTGAGTTCATTTCATGGATTTATCTCAAGGATTGGTTGTTTATGTGTGTACATGACTTTCATTTATCTATTCTTATTCTAAATGCTTGTGAACAAGGTAAATTGTGTTTTCTCATGATTGTGCCAAGTTTCAAAAATCCTAATTCTCTTTTAAAGGGGCTATAAACATTTACAGTTGAAACTAATGTCATAAATTTATTATTTATTAAAAATACTATATTTTAGGCACTTGAATCATTAAAAAATCTTATTCCTATCTCTACTTATGATCAAAAGAAGATTTACAATCAAAATGGTAAGATCTTGAATTCTCTTATTTTGCTAATGTGGATTGATAAATGTTCTTATATTTAATTAATAAATCTTGAGCTTCATTAATTACAAAGAGTTTAGGGTATTTGAATACTTCCTACACATGCACACATCACACACATGTGCATACATGCAGACATGTCACACACACATGTGCATACATGCACACATGTCATGCACACATGCATACATACACATGCAAACATGCATGCATACACACACACATCTATCATACACACATGCGATAACATATATACACATCACACGCACATGCATACATACACATGCATTCACACATGCATACATACTCACATGCATTCATCCATGCATATGCACATAGATGCATACATAAATACATGCATAAATAGATACACACATGCATACACGCATGTATATATCACACATGCATATTCATACACATCACACACACATGCATACATACACATGAGACACACACACATAGAAACACATCCATACATACACACCAAAATAAAAGCCTGCATAAACTCACATACAAATATGCACATATATACATACACACATGCATACATGCATGTATACACACATGTGTATATATCGCATACACATGTGCATATCTCGCATACACATGCACATACATACACATCACACACAAACATGCATACATGCACATGCACAAACATGCATACATATCACACATGCATGCATGCATATAGAGATGCATACTTGTATGCATGCACATACATGCAAACATACTCACATGCATACATGCATGCATATACACACATGCATATGTCACAAACCTGCACATACATACATACACACCACACATATGCATACATAAATACATGCATACATACACACATGCATACACACATGCATGCATACATGCACATGTGGATATACTTATGCTTACACATGCACACACACATACATGCACACACATCACAAATGCATACAGAAACCTGCATACATACATACAGACATGCATACATGCATGCATACACACACATGTATATATTACACACATGCACATACATACACACATGTTCATACATACACACATTTGTATATGACACACACACATACACATACATACATACACATCACACACACATGCATACACAAATGGGCATACATACACACATGCATACATACATACACATCACACACATGCATACATACACATCACAAAGACATGCATATATGAACATGAATACATACACATGCATTCATACACACGCATGCATATGTCACACACACATACACATACATAGATACACATCTGCGTATGCATATGCATATGTGTATGTGTATGTGTATGTGTATGTGTATGTGTATGTGTATGTGTATGTGTATGTGTATGTGTATGTGTATGTGTATGTGTATGTGTATGTGTATGTGTATGTGTATGTGTATGTGTATGTGTATGTGTATGTGTATGTGTATGTGTATGTGTATGTGTATGTGTATGTGTATGTGTATGTGTATGTGTATGTGTATGTGTATGTGTATGTGTATGTGTATGTGTATGTGTATGTGTATGTGTATGTGTATGTGTATGTGTATGTGTATGTGTATGTGTATGTGTATGTGTATGTGTATGTGTATGTGTATGTGTATGTGTATGTGTATGTGTATGTGTATGTGTATGCGTATGCGTATATGCGTATGCCTATGCGCATGTGTATGCATATGTGCATGCACATATACGCATATGCATACACGTATGTGTATGCCTATGCATATGCATATGTGTATGTGTATGTGTATGCGTATGTGTATGCGTATGCATATGTGTATGTGTATGTGTATGTGTATGTGTATGTGTATGTGTATGTGTATGTGTATGTGTATGTGTATGTGTATGTGTATGTGTATGTGTATGTGTATGTGTATGTGTATGTGTATGTGTATGTGTATGTGTATGTGTATGTGTATGTGTATGTGTATGTGTATGTGTATGTGTATGTGTATGTGTATGTGTATGTGTATGTGTATGTGTATGTGTATGTGTATGTGTATGTGTATGTGTATGTGTATGTGTATGTGTATGTGTATGTGTATGTGTATGTGTATGTGTATGTGTATGTGTATGTGTATGTGTATGTGTATGTGTATGTGTATGTGTATGTGTATGTGTATGTGTATGTGTATGTGTATGTGTATGTGTATGTGTATGTGTATGTGTATGTGTATGTGTATGTGTATGTGTATGTGTATGTGTATGTGTATGTGTATGTGTATGTGTATGTGTATGTGTATGTGTATGTGTATGTGTATGTGTATGTGTATGTGTATGTGTATGTGTATGTGTATGTGTATGTGTATGTGTATGTGTATGTGTATGTGTATGTGTATGTGTATGTGTATGTGTATGTGTATGTGTATGTGTATGTGCATGTGTATGTGTATGTGTATGTGTATGTGTATGTGTATGTGTATGTGTATGTGTATGTGTATGTGTATGTGTATGTGTATGTGTATGTGTATGTGTATGTGTATGTGTATGTGTATGTGCATGTATGAAATGTGTGTGTCTATGTGTGTGTATGTGTCTCTGTGTGTATGTATATGTCTGCATGTGTATTTCCATGCATGTGTATGCATATTTGTGTACATGTGTGTGTATGCATGTGTTTGTGTATGTATGTGTATGTGTATGTCTTGTGTATCTATATATGTATCTATGTGTGTGTATATGCTTTTATGTATATGTGTATGTGTGTGTTATGTATGTGTGCGTCTATGTATGTGTATGTGTACGTGTATGTGTATGCCTATGTGTATGTGTATGCATATGTATATGTGTATGTGTATGTGTCTGTGTGTGTATGTGTATGTTTATGTGTATGTGTATGTGTATGTGTATGTGTATGTGTATGTGTATGTGTATGTGTATGTGTATGTGTATGTGTATGTGTATGTGTATGTGTATGTGTATGTGTATGTGTATGTGTATGTGTATGTGTATGTGTATGTGTATGTGTATGTGTATGTGTATGTGTATGTGTATGTGTATGTGTATGTGTATGTGTATGTGTATGTGTATGTGTATGTGTATGTGTGTGTATGTGTGTGTATGTGTGTGTATGTGTGTGTATGTGTGTGTGTATGTGTGTGTGTGCATGTGAATGTGTGCATGTGCATGTGTGCATGTGTGTATGTGTATGCATATGCGTAAGCGTATGCGTATGTGTATGTGTATGCGTATGCGTATGCGTATCTGTATGTGTATGCGTATGTGTATGCGTATGCGTATGCGTATGCGTATGCGTATGCGTATGCGTATGCGTATGCGTATGGGTATGGGTATGCGTATGCGTATGCGTATGCGTATGCGTATGCGTATGCGTATGCGTATGCGTATGCGTATGCGTATGCGTATGCGTATGCGTATGCGTATGCGTATGCGTATGCGTATGCGTATGCGTATGCGTATGCGTATGCGTATGCGTATGCGTATGCGTATGTGTATGCGTATGCGTATGCGTATGCGTATGTGTATGCGTATGCGTATGCATATGCGCATGCGCATGCGTATGCGTACGCATATGCGTATTGCGCATGCGCATGCGTAAGAGTATGTGTATGCATATGCATATGCGTATGCATATGCGTATGCATATGCGTATGCATATGCGTATGCATATGCGTATGCATATGCGTATGCATATGCGTATGCATATGCGTATGTGTATGGGTATGTGTATGTGTATGTGTATGGGTATGTGTATGTGTATGTGTATTTGTATGTGTATGTGTATGTGTATGTGTATGTGTATGTGTATGTGTATGTGTATGTGTATGTGTATGTGTATGTGTATGTGTATGTGTATGTGTATGTGTATGTGTATGTGTATGTGTATGTGTAGTGTATGTGTATGTGTATGTGTATGTGTATGTGTATGTGTATGTGTATGTGTATGTGTATGTGTATGTGTATGTGTTATGTGTATGTGTATGTGTATGTGTATGTGTATGTGTATGTGTATGTGTATGTGTATGTGTATGTGTATGTGTATGTGTATGTGTATGTGTATGTGTATGTGTATGTGTATGTGTATGTGTATGTGTATGTGTATGTGTATGTGTACGTGTATGTGTATGTCTAGGTGTATGTGTATGCTCATGTGC
>CM035419.1:108843256-108845756 GCA_020310875.1 Ceratopteris richardii | reverse complement strand
TGTATGTGTATGTGTATGTGTATGTGTTGTGTATGTGTATGTTTATATGTGTATGTGTATGTGTATGTGTGTGTATGGGTATGTATGTGTGTGTATGTATGTGTGTATATATGTAAATGTGTGTATGAATGTTTATAAATCCAAAGTTTTTTTATAATTGCCTTTTTTTTTATTTTTAACTACACAAAATATTGCATGGTAGAAACAAATAAGAGAAATTATTCACCTTCTCATTTGTTTCAATGCAGACAAAATTGAGTATGCTACATATTTTGGATATCATAGTTTTAGTGAGAACTTAGTAAATCATCTAAATGATTTTTGGGATTATTATTAAATTTGATCTAGTTTATTTTATTTTGATTGATGTTTTATATATTTTTATTTATTTATGTTCATTATATGTAATAGAGAAGCATTATGGAGAGGAGGATATGGAAGAGGTAGACAAAGAGACATAGGACAAACAATATCAATCATCACAAGCTACTGACCCTTTAGATTCACTATCATCAGCTCAATATTGTAATGTTCAAAAGTAGCGAAGATTTATTTGGAATCAAATTTCTGAAGGTGCACATATAACACATGGTGTTATTCATGCTTTATGTGCATAAGGGCATCATGCTTTGAGGATTCTTCAAATGTCAAAATCAAAGCTCCAAGCTAACTCAGTGTTGGTTCGAAAGTTTCAGTTCAATTTTGAAGAGATAGAATGACTTCTTTTTTCCTTGCTATTGCGCAACCTTAAAACTTCACCTCCTACTACTTATTGCTCTCTCTTTTGTTCACAATTTTTCAAGAATTTCCCTTTTCATGCTTCCTTGTATTACCATTAAACATATGCTACAATAAGCATAAGTGTGCAATTGAACTTTATATGTAACACTTGCCACTCAAGTGCCGCATCATGATCAAGTAGGTTCAAAATTTGTCTTTTAAACCTTTGTGACTACCTTAATGATCAAATTGTTGCTCAACGAATCAATGTTTTTGCACACTCATTTACAATGGGTGCTAGAGACTCAGCAATAGTAGGTTATACATGATTCTACTTCTCGAGTGTTACTTAAAAGTTGAAAATGAGCCAAGGTTCTCGAGCACAATGCATTTGTGATTCTGACATTTGTATCCATGTGCACAAATATGGTGGTTGCAAAAAATGCCTCATTGGAACATCCAAAATAGATGAAGCACCAAATCCAGAAATGATCAAAATGTATGCATGTTCAATTCAATAGGATATTCATCCATCCTTCTACCTATACATTCTAGAAACCTCTATATAGAAGATAATTCTATCAGAGCTCATGAATACGGTCGCTTTTCCATAGACAATCCATTTCCTTAGTTTCCTGCATCATAGTTTTTAATCTGCTTAGTAGTAGACTTTCGCTCCATGATGAGAAAATACATTTGAAGGGTTTTTTAAAGTAGTGTGCAACTTAAGTGTTCTATGAGGTATTTTTGGACCTCTAATAATCCTCAAAAAATGCATATCAAAGGTGTTTCCATCTTGAATTGAGCTTTCCTTGCATGATTCCATTCCTTCGTGAATGTCAACAGAAGTTGTCACCTTTACATATGGTCTCTCACAACCTTCACAACAATCAAACATTGAAGTTCTCGTTTAAATCATGAAGTGCATCCTTTTCTGCTTTCTGTAAAGTTGTAGCACTTTTACATATGGTCTCTCACAACAATCAAACATTGAAGTTCTCGTTTAAATCATGAAGTGCATCCTTTTCAGTTTTTTGTAAACTATTGAAGTTTTTTTACTTACTGCATAGGTGCCAATTCAATCATGTGCTCCTTCTCATGCCAAACAGGTAAATATAGAGATTAGTTGTTCAACAACATTTGAAATTGCCTACTATAGTCCATAAGCATGTGATCCCATTTGAATCTTTTGAGTAATTGATTTCCCCCTTCCCTCCAAATTCTTGAAAGTCTTTTAAATTCAATTGCTACTCCAAAAGACTTTAGCTATAGCCCTCCTTTCATTTCCCCCCATAAAGATGAAGAGAAGACCCTTTTTTGCATGAGTCGAGGAGGAAGAAGGCACATACTCTCCACTGACTCATTCCCCTAAAATATTTAGAGATGTGTATGCATATGCCTATGCGTATGCGTATGCCTATGCGTATGCGTATGCGTATGCATATGCGTATGTGTATGCCTATGCGTATGTGTATGCCTATGCATATGCATATGCGTATGCGCATGCGTATGCGTATGCGCATGCGTATGCGTATGCGCATGCGTATGCGTATGCGCATCCATATGCGTATGTGCATGCATATGCGTATGCGCATGCATATGCGTATGCGTATGCGCATGCATATGCGTATGCGCATGCATATGTGCATGCGTATGTGTACGCATACGCATACTCATATGCATATGTATGCGTATGCGTATGCGTATGCGTATGCGTATGCGTATGCGTATGCGTATGCGTATGCGTATGCGTATGCATATGCGTATGCGCATGTGTAAG
>CM035419.1:108573256-108828256 GCA_020310875.1 Ceratopteris richardii | reverse complement strand
AGTAGACATATCATGTTCTTCTTGCAAATGGAACTCCCTTACGTGATAATACCTCATCTATCAATATTAAAGAAGACCCATTAGTCCATGAATGTGGAGCTTCTTCATGAACTCTTTCAAGGTATTCACTAACATATTAAATGCACTCCTCAAGCATCCAACCCTTTGCCATAGATCCTTTTAGTTTTGCTCTTTGTTGCACATAACCTTTTAATATGCCCATAAATATCTTGACCCAAAACATCTATCAAGTGTTTACAACTCCTACAATCTCTATTTCATCTTCAAGATGGATCAATAGATGAACTTTTATATCAAAAGCACAAGACAAGCCTTATATCCCTTAGTAGATATTCCTAAATTCATGAAAACCATAAAAATATAATTAGATTAACTCATATACAATTGTATATATATTAAATAAAAAAACTACATCATTACCTGAACAAATACCATATCTTGGAAAATTGTGTATAGTCGAAGCCACAATTCAACGAAACATTATTTGTCTTTGATTAATGCTTTTTGATACATCAATGAAATTAATACCTCTCCATAACTCTCGGAGATCGTCAATCAGATGTGCAAGATTTCATGTCTTTCACTTGTCATTTTCCTAGGATTAAAAAGCAAGATATACATTCATGTCTTTTTCTTGGGATTAAAGGTGAGCCATTAAATGTTCTTTTTTAATGCTAAGGTATGGTGGGAGAATGTAGTTGATGGCTACCATCAGGCCATGTTGACCATGTACTAAATTTCATCAAAAATGTATTACCCCCATCTAATGCAATATCTAAGTTAAGATCACATGGCTCTCGTGGAAAATAAGGCAAGCTAGAATCAATATGTTAGAAAGCTCCACTATTTTCAGGTATTCCTATACTCCATTATTACTTTTATGATCAAAACTAGACATCAAACGCTTTGATAATTCAGGGTTTTCAAACATATGTTTAACTCATGGATTTAATGGAAAATGTCTCAAAACATTTTCTAATATTTTACCCTCTTCGTCCTTATATCAAGGAGAATGACATTTTGAACATGTCAAAGACTATACATATTCACTTCTATATAAAATGCAATTGTTAGGACATGCATGAATACAATGATAATCTATACCAAGATTGTTGATTTTCTTCTTCATTTCATCATGTGATGTAGCAAGAATTTTGTTGCTCGGTAAAAACATTTAAAATAGTAACCTACAAGTTCATGAAAAATGATTTATGAATAAATAAATAAATAGGTAAATATGTGTGTGTGTATATTTGTATGTGTATGTGTATGTATTTCTATGTGTATATGTGTATGTGTGTGTATGTATGTGTGTATGTGAGTGTATGTGTGTGTATGCATATGCATGTGTGTGTGCATGTGTGTGTGTATGTGTGTATATGTGTGTATATTTTTGTATGTGTGTGTATGAGTATGTGTATGTGTGTGTATATGTATGTGTATGTGCATGTATGTATGTGTGTATATGTGTGTGTATGAGTATGTGTATGTGTGTGTATTTCATGTGTATGTGCATGTATGTATGTGTGCATATGTGTGTATCTATGTGAGTGTATATGTGTGTATGTGTATGTGTATATATATATGTGTGCTAGTGTATATGTATGTGTAAGAGTATGTTTATGTGTATGTGTGTGTGTATGTGTATGTGTGTATGTGTATGTGTGTATGCATGTGTATGTGTGTACATGCATGTATGTGTGTGTATTTGTGTATGTGCATGTGTATGTATGTGTATGTGTATGTATGTGTATGTGTATGTGTATGTGTATGTCTGTATATCTATATATCCTTGTATATGTTGTCAAGAGAAAGAAGATAAGGAAGAGAGCTCTCTCACACACTCTCACACTCAAAGGGGAGCACACATAGATTGAGGCAAGGAAAAACAATCTTCTTCTTCTTCTTCTTCTTCTTCTTCTTCTTCTTCTTCTTCTTCTTCTTCTTCTTCTTCTTCTTCTTCTTCTTCTTCTTCTTCTTCTTCTTCTTCGACTTCTTCTTCTTCTTCTTCTTCTTCTTCTTCTACTACTACTACTACTACTACTACTACTACTACTACTACTACTACTACTACTACTACTACTACTACTACTACTACTACTACTACTACTACTACTACTACTACTACTACTACATAAAGATAATATACAAGAATGATCTAATACAAAAATACAACTAGTGCAATATATAAAGAATAGTGTATAAGGAAAATCCTAATGTCCACGAATGAGTGAGTTGGCAAGAAACAAATGTCCCATCACTCTCAAAAGATAAATCTAGTAAAGCTCACTACATTATCTCTAACATATATCGGCATGCCCACCTACATGTTAGAGAAATGAAAAAAGTGATATGTTGCATCCTCAATCATCAAATGTTGAGATTGATATCTTAACAATCCCCCTCAACCAAGCCTCTTCCAAAACTTCTTCAACTTTTTAGCTCCAAGTGCTTCATTGAAAATATCAGTTGTCAGGGGAGCACTAGATTGTGCCCTCTAACTAGACTAGACAAGATTTCAAAATTACACCTTCGATTAAAATATCACCCACATAGGGAAATAACACAAGAATAAATAACTGGTACAAGAATTCCCACAACCTAGGACTGATAGATATGGATAAGTGGACTAGAGATGATACACGAGATCCCACAAATCAAGATCATAAGTATGAAACAAGATATCAAGATAACAAGAACTCCCTTCAAGAAGGTGAACTAGATACAAAAACTAACTCCATAAGATCTCGTACAATGAGATTACAACAGGTCACAATAGGATGTCCAAGATACTAGGGTAGACAAGACTAGAACAAGGCACAAGGTTAAATCTCAAACAAGAACTTGCAAAGTACTTACTTGGAGATCATGACTCCTTGAGCTCCAAAGTCTGGCATCCACAAAACTGAGTATGTATGTGGCCAAGGCCTCCTCATATAGGAGTTTGAGGGTGATTCCCAAAGGTAGTTATGAAGCGGGTTATGATTTCATGATGTTAACAATCTAAAATAGGACTTGCAAATATGAGAATTTAGCAAGTATACAATGGATCTTAGGGTCTTGGCACGTTCGAACATTGCTTCTAGAAATCACATGAAATCTAAGGTTCATGATGGTTTCCTTTGTCCATGACATCACCTCCCTTTCAAGTGACGAGTTCCAAAAGGAGCGGTTATGTGACTATGAGGTCTTCTAGAAGTTGAATCTTCATAGCTCTTGGTCTTTGTAGAGTTCTTGATATGTGGTACTAGAACATTTTGATGATGGATATCCATGATGAAACTCGAAAGGGTTTGCAGTATATCTAGGTGTATAATCAAGGCCATGATTCTCATTATGGGCAATACTCCTCTTTTTTATTTTGATTATGCTCCTTGTTATGTGGGACGGTCATTGTAGAAGCCCCAATTTGAACTTGCTTCTTTTTCTTAGGACATTTGAATACCATATATTCATGATATTCACAATAAAAGCATAATGCATTTTCTTTTTGATGTTTTCTTTCCTTTGGTGTAAGTCATCTGACCCTAATGTTATCCAACTACATGGGTTGTGGTTGAGATTTCTCCAACATATGTTGTTGAGGAACTGATGTAAACTTATATTCTTGATCATGAATAGAAATCTTCTTCTCTTGCTTTCTTTCAAACAACCTATCATCACAGTCGATTCTTTGATTCATGAACTCATTCAAAGTATTTACCTTGGGCATGGTTAACATGATGTCCTTGACATCATCACATAAGCCCCATCAAAATTGGTTGATAAAATAATCCTTCTGCCATGTGAAATTACAAAGGACTTCTTTAAATTATAATGCATAGGTAGATGAAAACCTACTTCTTTGATGTAGCTTCCTTAGCTTTGTTTTGATGACATGTGAATAATTGGTATCTTTAAATGAAGATGTGAAATCTCAAATAAAAGCCTTGAAATCATGCAAAAATATCCATATTCTTCTCGAGCATAGGTGTAACCATGAAAGAGAAGGACCACATAATAGGTTTCCTATGAGTCCTACTTGAGAAGCTTTGGGTAATTGTCCAGTTGCATCCTTATGAATAGCTTCACTTCTTGCACAAAAATCCTCAAAACTCTGATCTTGTCTCATAAAATTTCTCAAGCATGCTCACTTTTGGACTTTTCTTCATGTTAGTTGTCATGGGGTACTTGAAGAAGACTGATTTACAATGATTTGTAGCTCTTGGATTTTCCTTTGAAGTTCTATGATTACATCTTGAATATTATGTTGTTGAATCCTTTGTTGGTTTTCTCGTATCTCTTGGACATGTTGTTGAATAACTTTAAGTGCAAAAAAAATTTCTTCACGAATAATCTCCATGGTGCCTAGTCTTGAAAGAAGGTAGTCTTGCCAAAATTTCAAGGGGAGCTTTAGATTGTGCCCTCTGACTAGACTAGATAAGATTTTAGAATTGCATTTTTTATTACAAGATCACTCACATAGCAAAATAATACAAGAATAAATAACTGATACAAGAATTCCCACAACCTAGGATTGATAGGTATGGATAACTCGACTAGAAATGATACACGAGATCCCACAATTTGGGATTGTAAGTAGGAAACAAGATATCAAGATTACAAGAACTCCCTTGAGGTAGGTGAACTAGATCCAAGAATTAACTTGACAAGATTTCATACTATGAGATTACAACACAACACACTAGGGTGTCCAAGATACTAGACTAGCCAAGACGAGAACAAGGCATAAGACTAGAACTCGAACAAAAACTCGGAAAGTACTTACTTGGAGATCGTGGCTCCTTGAGCTCCAAAGATTGCCTTCCACAAGACTAAGTATGCATGTGGTCAAGGCCTCCTTATATAGGAGTTTGAGGGCAGTTCCCAAGGGTGGTTATAAAGTTGGTTACGAATTCATGATGTCGTTATGATATCAACAATCTAAATCCAGATGTTAGAATTTAGCAAGTAGATAGTGGATCTTAGGGTTTTGGCATGTTTTAGATGCAATGAAAGCTATGGTTCCTCCAAATTTTGAACCAATCATGAGATATAGAAGTCACATGGAATCTGAGGTTCATGATGGTTTCCTTTGTCCATGACATCAACAACATGCTCATTTGTCCTCACATAAACAACGTCAATATCACCTGCTAATACCTTTTCCCTAATATAATAATAATGGACCTCGATATGCTTTGTTATAGCATGAAAAACAATATTCTGTGCTAGCTCTATGTTGCTTAGATTATCACAATAGATGATGATAGGCTTTTTCACTTCGACACTTAAATCTGCAAGTAGCATCTCTAACCATGATGCTTCACATGTTGCATTGAAACACCTCTATACTCAGCCTGTACTCAACAAAGAAACACTGGGCTTCTTCTTATTTCTCCATGTAATAGTTACACTTGCAAGTGAGAATAGAAAGCCACTAGTAGATCTTCTATCTCGAATACTACCAGCCAATCTACATTGGTGTATCCATGAACCTACAATTTTGCATCAGCTTCATAAAACAATGCATAATCCAAAGTAGCACTCACATATCATAGAGTGCATCTCAAAGAATCTAAATTTTCTTTTTTGGGAACCTACATAATTGACTTTCAAGTACAACGGTGTTGCTTAGATTGGGACTTATTATTATGAGATATATCAAACTTCCCACTATTATACTGTACATAGTAGCATTTTCCAATGCTTCACTTGATGTAGCATGCAACTTCAAATTCTAGTCTAATGGCATAGAAGTTGGCTTATAATCAGCCATACCATACTTTTGTGTAGCACACTCAAGGCACATTGCCTTTGCAACATCCATATACTTGTTTTGTATGTATAAACTCAATGCCCAAAAAAATAGTGTAGCACACCAAGATCTTTCATGTCAAATTCCTACATAAGAAGTTGCTTTACCTCTTTAATGATTTCTTCATTATCAGCATCTACAATTAAGTCATCAACATAAATAGACACAATTGTGATGCCATCATCACCCTTCCTTTCATATAATGAGTGATCCACATCACACATAGAAAATTCAATGGCAGTTAAATAATCAGCAATCCTTGCATGCTACGCACGAGGGGCTTGTTTAAGTCCATACAAAGCATTTTGTAGCCTGCAAACATATTTTGGGTTCTTTGAATCCTCATATCCTTGTGGTTGTTCCATCTATACTTCTTCTTGCAAATCACCATGTAAGAAAGCATTCATCGCATACATCTAATGAAAAATCCATCCTTTTGATGTAGCCAATGTAACAAGTGCTTCAATAGTAGTAATTTTCATTATAGGTCTAATCATTTCTTCATAATTTATGCCATACGTTTGTGCATATCCTTTTGCTACCAATCATGGTTTATACCTACTTATGTTCCCATCAGTATTGTGCTTCACCTTGAAAACCCACTTGCAGCCTATGGGTTTCTTTCCTTATCATAATGGAACCAACTTCCATGTTTCATTTTCATAAAGTGCAGTCATCTCCTCATCCACAACTTTCTCCCAATATGCATTTCCAATTGCATCTTCAAAACATGAAGGTTTAGCATCTTGTATTACATTGCTCATATAGGCACAATGACCAACCATGTAACTATCATACATGAATCGTTGCACCAATTTCCACATCCTCACATATCTTCTTGGTTCTAGGTCATTTCTCCTTATATCATTTGCATGTGCCTTTCTTACTCCTGGAGTCTTCACAAGGGGCAATCCAAGTTCCTCATCAAGGCTCTTTTTTGAACCACTTGAATCTCCATCAATGTCTTCAAAACCTGCAGATGTTTTACTGCCATCAAAAAGCTTTTCCTTACCTTTCTTGGATGTAGGTGATGAATTTGTTGGATTGAAATTTCCATGCAATCTTCCACTCCATGGATTTGAGTGGTAACTCTTTTGTCATTTGAGTCAAGATTATGTCCTTCTTTAGCATCGATGTAAAAGCTTGACATTTCATCAAACACTATACCTCTATGTACCTTCACCTATTGTGTGAGTGGAATGTAGCATTCATATCCATTTTTCTCAAGAGAGTACCAAATGAAGAAACATTTTTTTTGCTTTTGGATCAAACTTTTTCCTCAACTCATTTGGAACACGTACATATGCAATACAGCCAAATACTCTCATATATGGTTTTTTACCTGTAAACTTCTTTTGTGTAACTTGATGTACAATAGTGATCGGAGTTCTGTTCATGATGTGTACAATAGTGTGTATATATTCTGTCCAACAACAATGAGGCATATTTTCCTTAGCCATCAAGGCTCTCCCTATTTCTGCAAGATGTCTAATTTTGCATTCAGCAACACACTACAAGGAATATGGGCACATAGCGATGGTTAACGTGACACAATTTCATCGCTATAAAATTGCATAAAGCATCGCAAGAAGCATCGAGCACATAACATCAAATAAACGACAAAAACTTTGATGTTTTTATCGACGTGTGGTGCAACAAAATATGTGATGGTTACATTGAGCGTCAGGAGAGGAGAGAGTAGCTACCATCATCATGATTGTGAGGACAACCACCCATTCACTGCAAGCAACCACTCCACTTTTGTACAAGACGCTTGGCTTTCTCGCAATTGTTGAGTGCTTGCCTCGAATAGTAACTAACCCAGACATGGAACTCTAGCAACACAACCTTCTACAAACTTGTCAACTGGCTTAATGCACTGACAGGGAGCTTTTTGAATGCAAAATTGTCAAGTGCAAATATAGAGATGCCAGGTGGAACAAGTTGTTTGTCGAGGGTCTCCAACATCAGGGCCAAGAAAGTGTTGAAATTTTTGGCCCCAATCAAGATTCCCATAAGATTATTTGACGGTTGAGTTGGGCCTAAAACACTGCCATCACTCAAAGCTAAGACAAGAGTTAATACTAACAATATTGATGTTATATGGTGACTTGTAAAGCTCCTTCTACACGAGCACACATTAACTTCATCACTGATTTTGAATAGTTATCAAAGGAGGGATTCCTCAAATACCTCCTAGTTTTATGTGTGTTAGAAGGCCTTCCCTACATCTGGCAAGGTCATAAAGTAGCCCTCAACAATTGCTCTTCTTCATGTCTACAATCTCCCTAGAAGATCCGGGGTAGTTAAGGTGGAATAGCTCTTGAAATCATGCCCCTTATTATAGATGGGTTGTATGTGTATAAATGCTCAAAATAGCTTCTCCAATCAAGCCATTGTGCAGCTAAAACTACTTGCACCCACCTTGAAAACTTTGATTAGAGCTTCCAACATTGTGACACAAGCCCATTTATTAGAAATTACTAATGAAGCAAGATTTTTTGCTAGCTTTAGAGCCAAAGGAAGCTCATTACAAATAGCATTCAAGTCCTTCCCATTTTTAGCAATGAGGCTTTGCAGCTTATCAGCCTCCATGGCTTCACAAAGTGTTTTCGGCTCTCTTTGGGCTGGATCTAGGTGATATTAGAAGAGGTCTCACTAACATTTTTGAAATGAAGATTACAAATCTTGGTGTGTAATTAGAAGATGGCTTGATGGTGTTTTTTGCAGCAGATTTGGCAGTCACCTTACAACTTTAGAACCAACTTTAGAACATTTTTGACTTATAGTGATGAGGACTCACCACTAGCACCCCTTTGTTCAACTATCTCAAACATTCTTTGAAATGGTGTCTTTGCAAAGCAAAGTTGTTTCTTACCATCTTTGTTCATGCTTATAGTCACTATCTTTCTCTAAAAACTCATTTGCATTTGATGAAGTTTACGAAATAAGTACCATTTAGGCATTTGGATCAATTTGATGTGCTTTCCTAAAAACAAGCATCCCCATCAAAGAGATTTCAAGTCCTCATACCTCTCTGGCTACATTAGACTTGAAGTTTTCCTGATCCACATGGCCAAGTGCATACTCTATGAATCCATATTCGAGTGGTAATGCGCCTTCTATGATCTTTACCAATTCATTGTTCAAGTCAGTTCCCCAAATTAGCTTTCAAAACCTTCCATCTTCAAGGCCATGAGAGACATACACAAAGAAGGTGAATTCTCTACTCAAACTGAATGCTTTGCAATAAGTGTACATCATGACCCCCAGCTAATAGATATTTGGAAGGATTTCCTTGAGGGAAGAACTTCCCTGTGTAGCATCCAAGATGTTGGACAGTAATATTTTGCAAGTATTAGATATTGTGGCAATGCATAGAGTCCAACAAGATCACATCCATCTAGCGTCAGTTGTTTTATAGACCATTTATTACATTCAGCCTCATGACATAACTAGAAACGCCCTGTGTTTTGCCTGAGCCTTATCTACATCATTTGTCAAATCCAAGAATGAGAGAACATGCACATGAACCATGCTAAGTAGTTGATCTAGGCTGCCATCTAAGGATGGCCATGTGAAACTAACACGTTGCCACAAAACAAAATGGGCAAAACAAGCATGGCACAAAACTTGCCTTTCTCAATGTTTGAAACTATGCATGTCATAGTAGTCTATAGAAAATCTAACTCATCATTCTGACTAAATGAAAAGAGGAGTGGTGGGCACTGTTAAGTGAGCAAAGTAGAATCCCAATCTCTAAAATTTTGGCTTCCCCATGGTGCATTAGATAATGGGATTTCTCTAAAGCAAGACAAAGAAATCCTAGATTAAGATGCACATCATCTTCTCATGTTTGTTGATGGAGATGAAAAGCCAAAACCTTTCTTGAAACTTGTAGAAGAACCCCAAAATGAGCTTATTTACACATGATTCGAGAAAAAATGACAAATTGAATGAAAAAAATCAACATAATAAACTCAAAGATCTATAAAATCTACTCCTATTCTACAAGTAATCTTGACAAATCACCACATATGGTAGAATAATCACACAAAAAGGGGATCCTCATCACAACTAAAGTGGATCATTTCAATAAGGTGTGTCCAATCTTGAAAACGGACATTGTTTACAAGAGCATCAAAAGAAGAACTCAAAAACCTCATGAAAAGTATGCATAGGTCACTTTCATGCCATAAACTATCACGTAAGTGAAAAGAGAATGTTGCACAGAAATGATGCTAAAAGTTATTGATGTTGTAACATCACAACTCATTTTTTTCAAAACAAGGAGCATCTCACTAGACCCAGATGTTGCATAGAAGCATCCAACAGATAGAATGGTGCTTTGTTAGTGCATAATTAACAACAAACAGATCATAGAAGTGAGATGAAAGTCTCATTAACGAGATACACACACTTAAACACACACATAGTTATATTGCTAATCAACAAACTAACATGTCACAAGAATTATAAAAGAAAGGAATGAGTACACAAGCACATCAAGAATACACCAAGAGCTCTCCAAGCATTCCACAAACTAGCATGATCTCATTATCTCCAAGAATGCCCCCCAAACAAGAGGCAATGACCTCTTTATATACAAAACAAGAAAAATCCATGCTATGTGGGTGTTTTGAATGAAAAGGAGAATGAATCTCACTTGTTGGATAGTGTGGCACTCACACACACCTATACAAGAGTGCTTATTAAACTAGTTTAAAATGTAAAAAGACGTACAAATGGTGATGAATAAGAGTAGGATCCAGGAAGTATAGTTGTGTTGTACTCTCAAATTAATCACCTATCACATTTAGGTGTGATAAAGCCTCTACTCTAGGAAAAGAGCTTCTGTTTATGGAATCTTCTCAAAGTTATATAAACACATATTGTACTTTGAATTGATATGATCCTGAATGTTTTATCACTTTGATGATTTCAATAAGCTAATAGACCTTTGGTAAGCAAGCTCCCTACCTTTTTTAGGAGTTTCTTTATACTTTATGTAGCCATAGCTTACACACAGATTTTTCTATGTAGGATCTAGTTATCTATGAGTATTGAGTAGATTTTCTTATTCATATGATATCCATTTCTTGTAGCCTTTGCTTTGTTAGAAAGAAAATATAGTCGTCTAGAGTTTTGCAAAGCTCAAGTATGATATCTACATTTTCTTAGATAAATTAAATCTCCAGTGAATAGTGGTATTTGTGTGCATGTCAACTTGAAGGATTAAGTAGTCTCTCTTGAAGGAACTAGTTCTCAAAGTAGAAGCAAGCATTTTGAGTGAAATGACTTGCATGAGGATCACATACTTTAGTTTGAATTTCCAAAAGCTCTCAGATTCATTACATAGGAAGTGAGAGACTCATTGTTCTGAGTGAACAAAGTTATTTATAACATATGTGTGAGGCCATTCATGGTTCAAGATGCATAAGCAGAGTGTACACTATCCCATCACAGGTATGAGAGCAATTACACATGCAAATACACTCAAATAGGATTAGAAGGAAGTTTGGAAGGCTTGGAAGAAGAGGAGATACTGATTCAAGTTTAACAGCATACAAACAACATAAGTGAAGCCTACCAATGAAGAAGCAAGGTGTCTACCCCATTTATTTTGGTACTTTTGAAGTATGGAGGTAAAGATCTTGATACTTATCACTCTTCTTGCATTAAAGATCCTTGGAAAAGTACATTAGAGTTCATCGTCATTAGAATATAGCACTAAAATTGAAAAGCTACATAAAAACAACTATCATCCATTGAAGTTTAGAATGTCTAGGTTTCTCATGGGCAAGCATTTATGAGGGCTTGTCAGTGGAACATTTGCCCAACCTAGATTGGGGGGTAATCCGACTCCTAATCAATTGAGAATCTTCAAAGAATGGAATGAGAGATATAAGAGGGTTATTTTCATCCTATCTCAGCATATTGTCAATTCAATGAGAGGTCATATTCAAGACCTAGATACTTCAATGAAAGTGTGGGAAACCCTAGAAAGAATATACTCTACTTCAACCAAAGCTATAAAAATTTAATTAAAGAACGAATTGAATAATGTAAGGAAGACACTTAGTGGAAAAATCAATGACATTATTCTAAATATCAGGGAATTAAATGATGCATTGGATCCCTAGGTTGCCACATAGATGATGATGACCTAGTTGCATATACATTGAAAGGGGGTGATGAGAAGTGGAAATATTTAATCACTTCTGTATATGTCAAAAACAATCTTCCTGACTTTAAGCAACCGATGACCTTTTGGTTCAGTGAGGAGATGAACATTGGAGGCTCAAAGGCAAAGGGCAATGAAGCCCAAACATTTTATGCAAGTAAAGAATGAGGTAGAGAAAGAAATCAAGGGAGAGGCAGAGGAAGGCAAGGAAGAGGATCAGATGGAGACTCTGATGAAGACCAAGAGAGAAAGTTCTCTTCATCAAGATAAAAGGCAAGTTTAGAGAAGAGGAGGAAGGTACAATAAAACATTAGACAACAACAATCTAGATGGATGCTATGCATGTGGAAAGTATGGCCATTATGCAAGGGATCACTATCAAAGGAAAAAAAGCAATTAATCATACAAAGGGAAAGGTATTTATGCACCTACTTCAAATGAGAATGAAAGTATGTCTGCTATGATGAACATGCATGATTAAAAAACACAAGGGTTAGGCATATGGTACATTGATATTGGATATAACAATCACATGAGCTACAAAAAGGACTTCTTCTCAAATATGTAGGTACCATCAACCGAAGGGCAAGTGGAGATAGGTGATGATACTCTCATGCCATTACACCTATAATTGATGTTATGTTCAATGGCCCTCATAAGGATAAATGCTTGAAGGATGTTCTTCATATTCCCACAATCACAAAGAACCTCGTTTCTATGGATCAAATGGCTAAGATAGGATTGCATACCAAATTCAATCACAAGGTATGCTTTGTAGAAAACCCTAAAGAGGGTTACAAATTGATAGCCAAAGGGAGGAAGGAAGGAAGGCTATTCACATTGGATGTGAAGGCAAACTTCAGCCACACTACCTATTTCATTTATAGAAGCCGAGAGGTAGAAATTCCATATTTAATATTTCTAAGTCTCAAAAAATATAAATAAGATGTAGTTTAGCTTCATCTTCTGAAGATCAAAGAGCGGAGAGGATCAGGATGTTCTCGTGAAATTATACATTAGCCTAAGAAAAATTCCCATGAAAAGGCTCTTGGCCTCTACTGTATCAAACCATATAATTCTTCTAGCGAGCTAAGGTAAAAGCTCTTAGAGGAACTCAAAAATGTTGCTATGACGACCTTTATATATATATATATATATATATATATATATATATATATATATATATATATATATATATATATATATATATATATATATATATATATATAGAGAGAGAGAGAGAGAGAGAGAGAGAGAAAGAGAGAGAGAGAGAGGATTGGGGGAACTTTCGAGTGATTTAGAGAAAATCCATATACTCCATTCAAGTATGTTAATTCTATTGCGCCCATAGTGGCAAGTCTTCTATGTATCGCAATATTCTTAAGTGTAAGCTCGCACAAGATAACTCGAGTTGGATGATTCTAGAAGGTTGTAAAGGGATCTACATGAATTTCATGCTCCCCATGGGGTGGAACCGAATATCACATCCTTTAGACTTATCTACTAAGGTAAGATTTTATCTTGTCTTGATCATGACTTGATTTCTTTCCTAAATCAAGTTAGTTTGTAAGATTCTCTACTGATTTAACTTTGGAATATCATAGCTAAATCTTGGATAAGATTCTTTGAAATGTCAAGCTTTGCAATTGAGTTTTAAACAACTCCTGAAATTTATAAATCTATCTTCAAAAAGTGAGCTCCTTATTTTGGGTGAATATTGAGTTTGTTTGGTTAGCGTAACCACATGCATGATATACACACTCACATACATATTACATACATACATGCATATACATACACACAAACGATAGTCATATAGGTGGATATGCACATAGATACATACATACACACATGCATACACATACATACATGCATATACACACTCACATACATATTACATACACACATGCATATACATACACCTATATGTCGTTTGTAGTGCTTTGCCAGAATTTTGTATTACACTCATATATGGCAATGGTGCATCATAATTTTTTATTTGGTTCTTATATGGAAGTACTTTGTCACATTTTGTATTTGACTCATATATGGCAGTGGTTTGCCACACTCTTGTACATGCTTCACTTGTGGAATATATATCTTTTTGGTACATGGTACATGGTTCATTCTGCTCATCTCTTTTGTGTCTGACATTATTTTGTTATATGAAACCATATTTTGGTTTCCATTAGAGTACACATCACATGTACTTGGTTTTCTTTGGGCAAAGTGTATTGTCTTTTGCTACACAACATCATAGTAATGTTGCTACAGCAAGAGACAACACACTCTACCTCAAAAAAATTATGCACATATGGTTGTTGGTATGTTCGTCGCTATTCCCAGCTGGTCATCGGTATACGCGACAGTATGCACAGAAAGGCACTGGTATGAGCATCAATATAAGTGTCAAAAATACCTATGCTTATATCGACGTCCATATCGGCACCTATACCGATGCCCATACCAGCGGTTTGCTACCGATGCATGTACCGACCCTTACACCAATGTCAAGGCAAAATCGTACTCGTTCATTTTCCTTAGTAGTAACCTCTGTATACCCCTGATATGTTGTAGTGGCATTATGCAATATGTCGGACTCAAAAGCTAATCTAATTACATTTACAAATACTAATATTTAGAATTCGCTGAAATAATGATGCCTTCATTTAGTTATGATTTGTGAAAAGTGTTGGAACTAGAAATATGGCTCTTTCCAGATTAAAAGTAAGTAGTAGGTATGAAGGTATAGCTGCTTCCACATTAATATGTAGCTGAAACATGATCTGTAATATTTTGTAATTTAGTGTCAATGTCTAGAATTGAAGAAATCCTGCTTTAAAGAAATCCTAAAAATTTTACAGTATTTCTACAGTAATTTGTACAAAATGTTTTCACGACACGAGATTCAAAATCTCATTGGATTGCCTTCATCGCTTTGGAAATGCTGCAAATCACATTATCATATTCGCATGTGCACACACACAAGTAGCTCTCTCACTTTTTTCTTTCTTTTTTTTTTAAATGGAGGTTCGGTTGAGGCCTACTCCCGAGCTTTAACTTTGAAATTGCAACTCTATAAAAAAGGGCATAGTACCCATGGGACCCCCCTTATCCCACAAGAACATGGACTTACAAGGCTGAGTTAAACGGCGGTCACAACTACCGCAGGGCTAGACATATGGTGGCACATCAGCCACATGCAACATCTTTCCATGTCCCTTATATGTTGCTGCCAGGGATTGAACCCTCGTCCCTGCCTCAAGAGGCGAGAGGCTCAACCACTCAGACAGCAGCCTGGGACTCACTTTTCTCTTTCTTGGAAAGAGGTAAATGCTGCGAGATTTCCTTGGTTGACTTATAGAATCAAAAGAACACACACACCCCACACAGAAACACACACACACACAGACCCATACACAAAAACAACACAAGTATGTGTGTGTGTGTGTTCGTGTGTGTTTTGGTGTGCTTGTGTGTTTGTAAACAATAAGTATGCTATCTCCAAAGGTATGAATTGCACCATGTATAAAAAGTAGAAACTGAACGCCATGAAAGAAGACCAACAATAAGATTTTCAATCCTCCCCAAAGGTGTTGGTGAAAATGACCCATGTCGATCCATCCAAACGGGTCGCATGTGAAAATTATCACTCCAACACATACCCTATCCGTATTTTATCTCCACTCCCTCTTTTGGAACCTCCTCTCTCCATTTACGTTTTCGCTCCCCTCTCTTATTATTTGATCCAACTCCATCTAATCGCTCATATGCACGCATTCAATCCCATTTTTACCTCTATTTTATCTCGCGTTCACTTCGCCCCTCCCTGTGGGCACTCTTAGTCCCTTGACAAACAAAAGAGTATTGAACACAAAGAGGAAAGGAGAGGAGAGTAAATGGAGAGATGCAAGGAGAGTGACCAAGCAGGGAATTTTGATTCTAGCTTTTCTAACAGAATTTAGACTAATGCTATTGTCCATAGCATTGACATCAGTATAAATTTCACCATATACATTTAATAAAAAATTCTCAAAAGGCGTCCATAAGTGCAGAAGTACATGAATGAATCATCTCATCGATGTTTGTGAAGTCCATTACTTGTTCTACTGAGAGTACGGAGACGTGAATCCACTCTGAAGATGAAGATGTTGTAGTAATGGCTCGGCTTTTTTTTTTTTTTTAATGGAAGTTCAGCATGAGCCTACTCTCTTGGATTTAACTTTGAAAATACTATTGTAAAGATAAATGAAATGCAATTGTATAGATAAATGGGCATAGTACTTGGAGAACTTCTTCTATCTCACAAAGCAAAGGTTAGACAAGATTACAACTTGCAAGACTTTTTCTATCTCATAAAGCAAGAGTTAAAAAAAAATTACAACTGAATCAAAATTACCCAAGCCATTACATGCTTAGCACCATACCAATCAGCCTACAAGACATAAACAATGGCAAGAGTGGAGAATGGCAAGAATTTTAGTGTAGTACTCACTTTTAGCTTTAAATTTTCATGTTTTACTTTTGTTATTGAAAGCTTGGAAACCCTCTCTACTTTATGATAGGTGAATCTTTCAACTTTCATATTTACAGTATACTCTGAGATAGTTTCAGAGAATCATGGGGTACAAAGTGATCTACTTAAAGGAAAAAATCAATAAATAACATGCGCACATTGATTTGTTCATCTACTTAATTTTCTTTCGGTTGTTTGTGGAAGATCTTATAATATGCCTCATTTAACATAATACCACATGATCGATCTTATTAGAAGTTCGCTATGAAAATCTGTTTGACAATGAATGTATGGTTTTATTAGATTGGGCTGCTGAGATCTGATAATATGTCTCTATGAACATAATACAGATGGTCTTATCGAACATTGGCTGTAAAAATCTATGTGTCAACGAAGATATGGCTTTATTAGAAGTTGGCAGGGGACTCTATCAAAGATACAAAGGATGTGGTGGATAGAAGAGCTGAAACATTTGCCTTCTCATCATTTTACATTCATTGCACACATCGTTCAATTATTTCTGAAAAGATCGGAGAAGGATTGTGTACTGTTTATTTGGTTCGAACATGAAGAAAGAGCCTTAATTCTCAAAATTATTGTTACATAAGAACAAGCTCTAAAGTTTTATTTTTTAGGCTTATGGAGTTCATTATTTATGATAATCACATGTGGAGGTGCTCACCTCTCCAAATTTAGAGTAAAAGTAGATAAAAGTAGATAAAAGTAAGAAGGAAAGGAGAAGTGTCTATTTTTAGACAAGGAAGGCGCTTCTGTTGAGAGCCTCTCAATAAAAAGAGTGCTTCTCTTAGTGTAGGTGGCCAAATTGAGTGATTCTTGTTGCGTTGCAAAGCTTACAACTTATAATATATAAGATAGATCATTTTTGTATAAAAAGTAATGAGAAAACCCCATGCAAGTAGCCATTTTGCAGATCTTCTTTCTTGTGTATATCCGGTGTCTCATCAAAGACATACCTCTCTTCAAACTTTCATATCTCAGTCGTTATGAGGTGTTTTTGAGTGATTCCACTTGGAGGAGTTTCCTTAGCTTTCATAATTTCTATTCAAAATTTTGCATAGATCTTGGAGTTTGCTTGCTGCTATACATCAATTTTCAATTCAAAAAGTAAGTCATACCTTGTTGTTGCAGGCCTCCGCATACCTTGACTTCAAACTATTTGTTTGGGAGCTATACTCCACCTTTTTTGACGTTTTTTTTTTCTAAAGCATGCTACTCAGAGTCTATTTTTAGGATATATGTTGAGCAATTTTGCTTTGAGAGTTTTTGGTGGTTATTTTTCTATAGTCACCCATTTCTATTTTCTTTAAAGTTTGGAAATATTTGTTTGATCTTTTGAAGATCTTGGGAGGTCTCATTATGTTTCGTTGTGTACTTTGATGTTTACAAGTTTGTAAACATAACATTGTGGTATCAAAGCTTTTGTTTTTTTATCAGATCTTTCATAAAGCTTATTGAATTTTCTTCTTTGTTTATAACAATTCAACATGGCATATTTGAGTGCATTGATTGAGAAGTTATCAGATGGGAGAAATTATCCCATGTATCAATTTAGAATGGAGTCTTATCTCATGTCTAAAGGTCTTTGGGGATTGATAACAGGTAGAGAAGTGAAGCCGGTATTACTAGAAGCTCCTACAAAAGCAGATCGAGCAAGAGAGCAAGAATGGATCGAAAGAGACATAAGAGTTCTGTTTATTATATCACAAACAGTTTTGAATACTATGCTTGGACATACAAGAGGTTTGAATACTAGTAGAGAGGCTTGGGAGTCTCTAGAAAGGTTATTTGCAATATTTGCAACTACCAACAGAGTTAGGCAAACACAACTTATTGGTGAGCTGACAAGAGTAAAAAAGAAGCCATGGCAATCGGTTAATGATTATGTTCTTGAGGTAAAGTCTCTTATTGAAGCATTAGCCTCTATTAATGCATCTCCTAGTGAGGAAATAAAGTTTAATAGCATGTTAAATGGCTTGAGGGAAGATGAAAGATGGAAGTCTTTCATTACGTACATCATGACTCGAGATAATCTACCATCCTTTGAAGATTTACAAATGCTCATGATGACTGAAAAAATCAACATAGAAGGTGGCAACTCTTATTATTCAAAAAGAGGTAGTCAAGGACAAGCTCTTTATACTTCATCAAATAGATCAAGAGATAAAGGAAATTGGAGAGGAGGAGGAAGATTCAACAACAATGCAAGAGGAAGAGGAAGCTTTAATGCTACTAGAGGAGGAAGAACAACACAACAAAGTCAACAGACTCAACCAAATCAGCAAGATAACTTTACTTGCCATTATTGTGGTAAAGTTGGTCATTATGCCAGGGATTGCTTCTCCAACCCAAATAGAAGAGGTGGTTTTAGAGGACGACAAAGAGGAACAGGCCAAGATCACATGCATCAAAACAACAACATAGTGCAAGAGGAGGCTCAGACACAGAATGAAAACATTCTTATGGCTATGCATACAGAGACACATAAGAGGAAGGTAAACAACCAAACTTGTTATGTAGATAGTGGATGCTCAAACCACATGATTCATAACATGAACATGTTTGTGAACTTACACAAGACAGATTCAAGAGTCACACTTGCTACAGGAGATAATACTGAGCATGAAGTAGTTTACATTGGTGATTGTCCACTTAATGAACATGTAACTCTTAGAGATGTTTTGTTTGTTAATTCCTACTATTACAAGAAATTTCATTTTAGTTGGACAGATGGAGGACAATAGAGTGAAGATTGATTTTGACAATAATCAATGGAAGGCTTATCAAAAGAAGAATGGGACTTTCGTTATAAAAGGACAAAAGGTAAACAGATTATATACTTATGAAGTTGAAGTTCCAGATTATGCAAGTTATAAAATGGTTAATGGGACTCCAGTAAGTCAATTGGATTTATGGCATAAAAGATTAGGACACATCAGTGTTGGCAGGTTAAAGGATATTGCAAAGAAATCATTGGTTGAAGGTTTACCACAACTACCTAAGCAAGATTTGGATTTTATTTGTGAGGCATGTCAGTTTGGAAAACAGGTACGAATTCCTTTTTCAAAAGCAGGATTGCAAAGTCCTGAGGTATTTTGGACTTGATTCATACTAATCTATGGGGTCCATCTCAAGAAGAGTCCATGGCAGGTAGCAAGTACTTTGTCACATTTATTTGTGAGTTCTCAAAATTTACATTCATTTATTTTATGAAATACAAATCCGAAGTGTTTGATATGTTCAAGAAGTTTAAATCATTGGTTGAAAAGCAAATAGGTCAAAGCATAAGAAGGTTGAGATCAGATGGAGGAGGTGAGTACTTTTCTAATCAGTTTCTTGCATTTTTGGAGGAAGAAGGAATTAAAAAGGAGACTACAAACAGATACACATCTCAACAAAATGGTGTGGCCGAAAGAAGAAACAGGTCTATCTTGGAGATGGGTAGGTGCATGTTAAATAAAAAGGACTTACCACTTACTTTTTAGGTTGAAGCATGCAATATGGCAGTTTATGTGATGAACAGGGTACCACCTACTCAAAGTCATGTACAGAAAGCACCTTATGAATTGTTTTATGGATCAAAACCAGATAATTCTAATTGTAAAATTGTTGGAAGCATATGTTTTATTCATGTTCCATAACAATTAAGGTCAAAGTTGGATCAAAGGTCAAAAAAATGATTTTCATTGGTATGGCAGAAGGGCAACCAGGATATAGATGTGTGAACCTAGATAGGAGAGAGGTAATTGTTTTGAGAGATGTTATTTTTCATGAAGATAAATCTTGGTATAAGCATGAAGTGCAGGTAGATGAAGAAGAAGCTACAAGAAGTCATGAAGAAGAGCCAAGTTCTCTGAGCTCACCAGAAAGTCAAATTACACATGAAGACATAACTCTCCCCAATCAAAAGTTGAAGAGAATTCTCGATTTGATTTCAAAGGAAATTGAGTGACAGGAAGAAGAAAGTGCAGGTTCTACATCAAGAAGAACTCAAACTCGAAGGCAAGAAAAGCATGGTAGGGCAAGAAGCCAATCAAGGTATCCAGCAAGAGAAAGAAGGCAACCGCAAAGATTTTCTCATGAAGCTTATATGGCAAAACTTCTTGAGGAGCAGGAACCAACAACTTTTAAAGAAGCATCAAAGGTAAAGAAATGGGTTAAAGCAATGGATGAAGAAATGACAACTTTGTATGAGAACAATACATGGAGTTTAGTTCCAAGGCAACCTAACATGAAGGTAATTGGTAACAAATGGGTGTATAGGATAAAGAGAAACAGTGATGGTTCAATAAGTAGATATAAAGCAAGGCTTGTTTGTAAAGGTTATCCAGAGAGTTATGGCATCAATTATGAGGAGATATTTTCTCATGTTGCCAAGCTATCAACAATAAGGACACTAATAAGTGTTGCTACAAGCAAGGTATGGAATCTTTATCAATTAGATATCAAAAATGCATTTCTCAATGGTGATTTAAAAGAAGATGTGTACATGGAGCAACCAGTAGCTTATGAAGATCTCAAGAAGCCTATGCATGTATGTAAACTCTTAAAAGCATTGTATGGTCTTAAACAGGCTCCAAGGGCTTGGAATTTTAGGTTGGTAAAGTTTCCTGAAAAGCAGGGATACAGGTGTTCAAATGCAGATACTTCTTTGTATGTTAAGGTTGAAGGATCATTGATTGTTTATATCTCAAATTATATGGACGACTTGATAATAACAGGAAACAACGAAGGTGAGATAGCTAGGATCAAAGCAAAGCTCGGATTTGAATTTAAAATTTTAGATTTAGGAGAACTGACGTACATTCTTGGAATCGAAGTTATGAAGAAGGAAGATGGTGTATATCTTCTACAAAGGAAGTATATTTCCGATTTGTTAAAGAAATATGGCATGGAGCATTGCAAGAGTATCAGTAATCTGATGGAACCCAATGTGAAGTACAGTGTTGATGGAGAGTGTTAATCTCCAAAAGAACAAGCTATCCTTGATGTTAGACCACCTCTATATCAAGAATAACTTTAAACTCCAATCAATTTTGGAAGACAAGCACCAAACTATCAAGAAATTAGCTAACTGTGAAGAAAGTCATTTCTCAGAAAAGTCTGCTGCACCTTAATCACTCATTAACTAATCATTCGTGTAAAGTTTTTTATAAAACTTTGTAGAATGTTTTGCCTAGAGATTGCGCACCTTCTCCAAGTTAAAACACTTTAAAATCTTGAGTAGATTATGAGAAATGATTCAAACAATCTACCTATGTCTAAAATTGTCTCTCTGTATAGTCGACTTTGACACCTGCAACTTCTAAGACATGGTTCTCCAAAACTAGAACCCGTTTAAGCAAATGCTTTTAGCCATAGAACCTCTCAACTTAGATTTTGAGTCATCACTCATGCAAAACTTTAATCTGTGCAGTGAGAAATGATCAAATCATTGACCATCGAAAATGCGCCTGTTTCAGAAAACTGTGAACACTCTTTTACATATGAATGTTCCTACTCATAATTCTCACAGCCTGATCACAATTGGAAGCTAAAAATTTTTACAGAGGTCGATTACCTATAGACTTAGACTTGTACAAAAGCATTTCACAAAAGATCTAACACAGAAGGAGAAAACTCAGAAATATCGGGCGCAACATTTTCTTCATTTCTGAGAAAAATTACAACTGAGTGATGAGAGAGTCTTGACTCACTTCTAAGATGTCTAATGAATCTTACAACTCTTGATTACTCTATTCTCATGCTCTCTCATACTTGTCCCGACATTTTCCAAAGTATATATAGACAAAAATTTACAAGCTTATGACTACTCAAAGATATAAGTGAACTATCTCTGACATAATGTACATATGTGTACACATCTTCCAAATTCTGAATGTGTCCTTCCTTCATGCTTCACAGCTTGTTCTCTTCTCAAATCCTTGACTTCATTTCCATGTCAAAACATCAATTGGTGATTGTTCTGCACCAACAGCTCCCCCTCAATCATCAATTGAGGTTTTCTCTATCTTCTTTATGCTTGCCATGTTTTTGAATTTCTGTAGCTTTGGTCCATCCAAGCTTTTGGTAAGCATATCAGCTATCTGATATTTTGTTGAAGTATGTATGACTTCAATCTCTTTATCCATCACCTTCTCTCTTAGAAAGTGATATTGAATCTCAATGTGTTTAGTCCTTGCATGAAACACAGGATTAGCAGCTAAATACAATGAACTGATGTTATCTCCATAAATGATAGGTGTACTCTGTATGGTGTCAAAACTCTTCATGAGAGTCTTAAGCCATATCACTTCCTTTGCAGCTTCAACCATACCTTTGTACTCAGCTTCTGTATATGATAAAGCAACTGTGTGTTGCTTCTTTGAACACCAAGAGATTAACTTATCTCCCACATAACACAAGTATCCATATGTTGATCTCCTATCATCAGGATTACCTGCCCAATCTGCATCACTATATATTTTGGTGTTTGTATCTGATGTAAAACCATAATACAAACCCTCTTTGAGTGTACCCTTAATGTACCTCAACACTCTTTGACCTGCAATCCAATGTTCTTTCCTAGTACAATGCATGAATTGAGAAAAAACTCCAACTGCATATGATAAATCAGGCCTAGTTAATGTAGCATAGATAAGACTACCAACCAAACTCTAATATAGCTTCATATCCTTGAATTCTTCTCCACCATATCTACTCAATTTGTGATTCACCTCCATTGGAGTAGGTGCTATCCTGCAATCATTCATTTTAAACTTGATTAACAAGTTTCTCAAATACCTTCCTTGAGTCACATACACTCCATGTTGAGTGTATGAAATCTCCATGCCCAAGAAATATGACAAGTCTCCCAAGTCACTGATTTTAAACTCTTTCTCCATTTTCTTCTTTAGGCTTTGAATGCCTTTCTCATCTGTACCTGTAAGAATTATATCATCAACATATATGCACATGTAAATGAACCCATCATCACTTGCTTTAACAAGCAAGCTACTATCTACCTTAGATACTTGAAATCCAAGTTCTTTCAAGAACTTCACAAGTCTATAATTCCATGCCCTTGGGGCCTGCTTCAAACCATACAAAGCTCTCTTGAGCTTACATACATTATCTGGATATCTTCTATCTCTGAATCCTTGAGGTTGCTCCATGAAAACATCATCTGAAATGTAACCATTTAAAAAAGCATTCTTCACATCTAATTGACATATTTACATGCAGCAATAGCTATGAGTGTCCTGATGGTTGTCATCTTTGCCACAGGACTATAGGTCTCATCATAATCAATACCATATGTTTGAGCAAACCCTTTCACAACAAGTCTAGCTTTATACCTAGACACACTTCCATCTGCAAACCTCTTAGTCTTGTAGACCCATTTGCATCCAATGATCTTCTGACTATTTGGTTTAGGAACCAAATCCCATGTTTGATTCTCCATTAATGCATCATATTCTTCCTGCATAGCTTTCTCCCAATTTTCTTTACCTTTTGCCTCTTCATATGTGGAAGGATCTTCATCTGCCTTTATCATGTAAGCATAATCTTTGGTAGCCAAAAAAGAAGTGTCATAGCTATACCTTGTAGGTTGCCACTTGTGTCTTGATGACCTTCTGAGTTCTCCACTCCTTGAGGTTTCTGGTTCTTCACACTCAGGATCAAATCTTGGCATTTCTTCAACTTCAACCTACACTTCATTATTCTCCTTTTCATCAAATATCTGAACCTTTGATTTACCTTTCTTTTGACTCACAACTTCTTCATCACCTGTATTAATATTGATTGTACCTGCATACCAAGTACCTTGCTCATCAAATGTAACATCCTTAGACACAATGAATTGCTTTGTGGATGGACTCCACAATCTATAACCCATCTGCTTGTCATCATAACCAATGAATACATACTTTTCAGCTTTAGGTTCTAACTTGTGTCTTAATTGTGATGGCACATATGCATATGCCAAACATCCAAATACTTTGCAATGATCCAAGGTAGGTCTCTTACCCCACCATGCCTCATATGGTGTCATACCTTGCAAAGCTTTACATGGTAGCCTATTGACCAAATAAGTAGCTGTATTTACAGCCTCAGCCCACAAATAATTTGGGCAATTTTTCTCCTTCATCATTGACCTTGCAAACTCAACAAGAGTTCTATTTCTTCTCTCTGCTACACCATTTTGTTGAGGAGAGTACCTGCAGTGATTTCCCTGTTTATACCTGCATTCCACAAGTAATCGCTAAACTCATTAGAGAAATACTCTCCCCCTCCATCTGACCTTAGTCTCTTCAATTTATGACTTGTAATTCTTTCTGCATACACATGATAATGTTTGAATGTATTGAATACTTCTGACTTATCTTTGATCACATAGATAGTGATCCATCTGGTAGCATCATCAACATAAATCACATAGTTCCTTGAACCATTGATACTGAAATCCTTTGATGGTCCCCACACATCTGTGTGTACCAACTCAAGCTTCTCTAAATACATGAAACCATGCTTGGAGTAAGATTGTTTATGAGCCTTACCTAATTGACATGCCTCACATCTGTATGTCATATGTTGACCTGCAACATTAAGCAATCCAAGCACTGAACCATTGTTAATCATACCTTTGATACCTCTTTCATTGAAGTGTCCAAGCCTCTTGTGCCAAAGATCTAACTCAGAGATCTTATGTCCTCCATAAGTGAACAAGGCATGACCAACATTACCTTGAATCTTCAATGTGAACAACCTTCCTTCTTTCTTCCCTGAAACAATTTGTTTATACCCATTGCTAGGGTCTTCCACAAACACTCCTTCATTAGTGAATCTAACTTCATAACCTTTTGCAACAATTTGTCCTACACTTATCAGATTCTTAGGAATTGTAAGAACATACAAGACCTTACTCAAGAGAGTACTTCCATCCTTGGCCTTCACTGATCCAATTGACTTCACATTATGCTTTGTATTGTCACCTGTTTGAACAACATGATTAGATACCTTATTTTCCAAATCAGTCATCAATGCTATGTTACCACTCAGGTGATTGCTACACCCTGAGTCAATGTAGAAGACTCTTTGGTCTTCACTTTGCGTTTCACAAGTTGCATTCATTATCAATGTTGAATCCTCCTTCTGATCTGAATCATAATTGTAGTAGGTATTATTGTATTGTTGACTTTGGAATCCTCTACCTACATTTCTTCCAAAGTAACCCCTACTACCTTTCCTCTGAAGTTACCTCTTTGATTTCTGCCACCTCTTCCTCTT
Source organism: Ceratopteris richardii (assembly GCA_020310875.1). Lineage (NCBI taxonomy): Eukaryota > Viridiplantae > Streptophyta > Polypodiopsida > Polypodiales > Pteridaceae > Ceratopteris > Ceratopteris richardii. Next base: position 108,802,450 of record CM035419.1, on the reverse strand, counting down.
GAATTAAAGTTCTGATTATATCCACCATTACTCTGAGTATTATGCCAACAATCATTAGTTAAGTGATTTGTCTTACCACAAATCCAGCAAGCTTTGACTCCATCTTTATTATTCCTGCCTCTTCCTCTACCTTTACCACCTCCTCTTCCTCTTAGCAAGTTGGCTTGACTAGTTGTGCCTTCATCTTCATTTGCTTGTTGTTTTCCTTTGCTACTTTTCTTCTTATCCTTTGACTACATTGCATGACCTGTACTCTTGTCACCTTCACCTTTGACATCCTGCTCAAAGGTTAACATATGTCCTAGCAACTGATTTAAGTCAAGAGTAAAATGATCAGGTTATAATTCAGTAGATAGAATGAATGGCTTCCATTTGTCATCACCTCTCAAACCTGTGAGAATTTGCCTTACCAATTTATCCTCCTCAATGTCTTCATCAACAGCTCCTAATGCATCTGCAATATCCTTCGTTCTTGTTACATAATCTGAGATGGATTGAGAGGCCTTCTTCTTGAATGTAGTAAATTTTGCCCACAAGGATGCCTTCCTAGACTTTGTGGTATTTTGGAAATGCTCCTCCAAAGCATTCCATATATCACTTGCACTTTCAAGACCTCTAATGTGAGGTAGCAAGTAATCATTGACTGCCATATAGATAATGCTCCTAGCTTGAGCATCTCTCTTCATCCAATTCTTCAAATCTGATAATTCCTCCCTAGTTGGAACACTAGGATCTCTGAATTGAGGCTTTTCTTCTTCACCTGTAATATAACCTATCAATTCTTTGCTCATTAGATGAGCTTCCATCCTCATTGACTATGCTGGATAGTTCTCTCTATCCAATTTCTCTATCTGAGGAGAATCTCCCATCTTTTCTTCACCTGTATATTAAATTCTTCAATCTTTATAAAGTATAAGGTTACCTTTACTTTGAATCACACTCCTTTTGTCTTCCTTGGTGTCATATGACCTCCTTCTCAAGCTTTTCCCTCAAGCTTTCACCTTTTGAACCTTTAGATGTTGAATTTTGTATGTTTGCAGCAGTCCGAGTCTTCCTTTCCTCAATTTTGATACTTCCTGCTCTGATACCACTGATGGAGAGTGTTAATCTCCAAAAGAACAAGCTATCCTTGATGTTAGACCACCTCTATATCAAGAATAACTTTAAACTCCAATCAATTTTGGAAGACAAGCACCAAACTATCAAGAAGTTAGCTAACTGTGAAGAAAGTCATTTCTCAGAAAAGTCTGCTGCACCTTAATCACTCATTGACTAATCATTCGTGTAAAGTTTTTTATAAAACTCTATAGAATGTTTCGTCTAGAGATTGTGCACCTTCTCCAAGTCAAAACACTTTAAAAGCTTGAGTAGATTATGAGAAATGATTCAAACAATCTACCTATGTCTAAAACTGTCTCTCTGTACAGTCGACTTTGACACTTGCAACTTCTAAGACATGGTTCTCCAAAACTAGAACCCATTTAAGCAAATGTTAGCCATAGATGGCTTACCTTTCAACTTAGATTTTGAGTCATCACTCATGCAAAACTTTAATCTGTGCAGTGAGAAATGATCAAATCATTGACCATCGAAAATGCACCTGTTTCAGAAAACTACGAACACTTTTTTACATATGAATGTTCCTACTCATAATTCTCACAGCCTGATCACAATTGGAAGGTAAAAATTTGTACATAGGTCGATTACCTATAGACTTAGACTTGTACAAAAGCATTTCACAAAAGATCTAACACAGAAGGAGAAAACTCAGAAATATCGGGCGCAACATTTTCTTCATTTCTGAGAAAAATTACAACTGAGTGATGAGAGAGTCTTGACTCACTTCTAAGATGTCTAATGACTCTTACATGTTGGAGTTAGACGTCTGCGGAAGCACGCGAACAGCACAAGGAAGAAGAAGAAGCTTGGAGCACAACACACAAGACTGATTGTATTACTAGAGAATGTACAAAGATAAGTAGCCCATTAGGGCAATAGGCGTATATACAAGCCGGGGGAAAAAAACCTCCTAAAGAGGGAAAAAAGTGCCCCGGCGGTCCTAGAGTGTTCACACACATCACTACCTAAATATATCAACAAATCCCCCCTGGGAGTGATGCGGTGAACAAGGAGCTGGCACTCATGTATAAGGAAGTGCCGAGCTATGTGGAAATCACTCCACAAAAGGAAGTAAGCCCAAAGCTTTGCGGAAAGCTTCAAACTTCTCCCTAGGCAGAGCCTTCGTGAAAAGGTCTGCAATGTTCTCCTGCGTGGGCACATATGCCAAGCTGATCTCCCCAGCAGAGAACCTCTCCCTGACATAGTGATAATGCACCTCAATGTGCTTAGTGCGAGCATGGAACACAGGGTTCCTCGCAACTGCCAATGCGCTCTGACTGTCAGTGAAGATGGTGGTGGCAGAAGACTGGCCAACACCCAAATCAGCCATAAGGCGTCTGGGCCACACACACTCAAGAGTCGCTGTGAAAGCTGCCCTATACTCAGCCTCACAACTGGAAGTGGCCACAGTAGGCTGCTTCTTGCTCAACCAAGATATACATGAGCTACCAAGCATGAAGCAAAAACCACTGGTGGACACACGAGTGTCATAGCAACCAGCCCAATCTGAGTCAGAAAAAGCATGCAAATCTGGCGGTAGTGATCCCCCCTTGGGATAAAACAACCCAAGTAGCCGAGTACCACTCAAGTAGCGAAAGATGCGCTTAACCGCTTTCCAATGCGTGACTCCTGGGCAATGCATAAACCTGCTCATCTGTGAGACAGCAAACTGAATATCTGGCTGAGTAATGCATAAGTAAATCAAGCATCCAACAGCCTGCTGATAGAGAACAGCATCAAATGCATCTCCAGCATCATGAAGACTCAATCGTAAACCTGTCTCCATAGGAGTGGCAATAGGCTTACAGTCTTCAAGGCCAAAACGCTGCAATAATGTGTCAATATATTTCGTTTGACACAAAGCCATTCCACCATCAACTTGCATAAATTGAATGCCCAAATAGTGATGCAAATGCCCCAAATCAGACATCTCAAATGAGGCATGCAAATCAGCCTTGAAATCAGCAATATGCTTCTCAAGAGGACCAGTGAGCAGCATGTCGTCTACATAGACAACAATGATCAAAAGCACATCATTAGCACGCTTAACATATAAGGTGCTTTCAGTTGGACTGTTCTCAAAACCATGTGCAATCAGATAGGCATGTATTTTCTCATACCAAGCACGTGGTGCTTGCTTTAAACCATATAACGCCTTCTTTAACCTGCACACCTGGTTTTCATGCCCTTTCTGCACAAAGCCACGGGGCTGAAAAACATACACTTCTTCATGCAAGTCACCATTCAGAAATGCTGTTTTAATGTCCAACTGATGTACATTCCAACCATGATGGGCTGCAAGTGCACAAATGCTCCGAACAGTAGTCATACGGCATGTAGGTGCAAAGGTCTCATCAAAATCAATGCCTCTTTCCTGCGCATAACCCTTTGCAACAAGCCTAGCCTTATACCTGTCAACTGTACCATCAGGTTTACGCTTCAGCTTGTATACCCACTTAGTGCCAATGGCCTTCTTGCCAGGAGGCAAGTCACATAAAGACCATGTACCATTCTTCATTATAGCATCATATTCAGATTGCATAGCAGCCATCCAATTTTCTGAATTTTGTGCTTCATCAAAAGAAACAGGCTCATTCTCATCACAGAGACTAGATGCAGCCATAGCATAGCAATCTGATGCAAAGGAGGTACTATGAGAGCCTGAACGAGTACGATATGACAAAGGTGCATCTAATTTGCTGTCACGCAAAGTTTGCACCAGCCATTTGGGCATAGTTTTTGCCTGTTCAATATCAGCTCTCTCATCAACAAGTGCATCATGTAAATCTGCATCAGAAATGGAATGATCTGCATCATCATATGAAGCCTGGAAAGGCTGAGAAGTTGCCTCATTAGGACCAGCGCTAGCCTGTCCACCTGTAAAAACAGGCATCAAAGTATCATACATGTCTTTGGAGCTAACAGATGTCTCCTTAGTACATGAAAGCAATGGCTGAATAGCATCTTCCACAAAGACAACATCACGGCTAACCAGAATGCGTTTAGTCTGTGGATGATACAGACGATAGCCTTTACTTTCAGAACTATACCCAACAAAAATACATTTTACTGCCTTATCATCCAATTTTCTGCGATGTTGTTCAGGCACTAATGCATATGCCAAACAACCAAAAACACGCGGATGAGCAACAGATGGCTTGCCGTCATGCCAAGCCTCATATGGAGTGATAGACTGCAACGCTTTCGTGGGACACCTGTTCAGTACATATGCTGCACACATGACAGCCTCAAGCCAGAAACTATGTGGTAAAGCCTGACTTTTGACCATGCACCTCGCCATCTCCATGAGTGACCTGTTCTTTCGTTCAGCAACTCCATTCTGTTGAGGTGTATACGGCACTGTATACTGGTGTTTTATCCCACGTTCAGCCAGAAATGCATTAAAATCTGAAGACATATATTCCCCCCCTCGATCAGAATGGAGGGTGCCCATTTTACATGCTGCCAGATTTTCAACCAAAACCAAAAACTGTTTGAAGCACATGAACACTTCAGACTTTGCTTTGAGTGGATATACCCATGCATGCCTGGAAAAATCATCAATGAAAGTCACGAAGTAAAGGTAATTTCCAAAAGAGGGTGTCTGCATAGGACCACAGACATCACTATGTACAAGCTGCAATTTCTGCATAGCCCGAACTGAACCATCTTTGGGAAAGGAAGAACGCTGCATTTTGCCCAAAATACAGCCTTCACAAACATGTTTTCCAGGTGCCTCGAGTTTGGGCAAAGAGGACACCATTTCAGATTTCTGCAGGCGTAACAAACTAGCAAAATTCAGATGACCAAAGTGTGCATGCCAAAGCTTTGCATCTGACATAGCCTGAGAATCATGAACTGCACATGCAGAATCATTCACAGATTTTTCATAGTCTATGAGCTTATACAGCCCACGACATAAAATGCCAGAAGCAATAATCACATCGCCATTTGAGAGATCATGGACCGTACACCTGTCATCAACGAATTTCACAACCAAGCCAATCTTGGCTAATGCAGAAACTGATAACAGGTTCTTTTTGATCCCTGGCACAAATAAAGCATCTGACAAAGTGAAAGAACTACCATCAGCAGTAGTCAGAATGATCTTACCAACTCCCATAACAGGATAAGAGGAGTTATTGGCGCATGTGACAGTATTCCTTGTAGGGGCAGGCTCGAGTGAAGAGAAGAAACTGCGCTGCGAGGTAATATGTTTGGTTGCCCCACTGTCAAAGTACCAAACATCTGAGTCTACTGCAGACATGCACTGATCATGAGAAGATGGGTCAAAACTGCAGACAGTAGTAAACGCCCATTCTTCTTCCTGCACAAGATTTGCAGACTCTGTTTTTGGTGTAGAGGCCTCTGCAACAACCATTCCAGCCTCTTTCTTCTTTGCCTCTTTAGCAGCCAGTTTTGGACAGTTCTTTATAATATGATCATTTCCTTTACAGTACTTGCAGAACAATTTCTGCTTTTCTGATTTCTTCTCATCTTTATCCTGGTTCTTTGATTGTGCAGCATTTGCAGATTTCTGCTTACTAGTAGAAGAGCTCCATTTTCCTTTGCCCTTCTGACTAGCCAGGAAAGCTTGATCTGCAACACGCATAATGGACCTGTTCTGCCTGGACTGATCTTCCTGCAACAGAACAGAGACTAATTCCTCAAATGACAAGGCATTCGGATTGCCTTTCATCATCAATCGAAGAGTAGAGGCAAAACTCTGATATGAATCAGGAAGGCCATTCAGAACGGTCTGCACAAGTGAGCTATCTGGTATAACCTCATCAGCAGAAATCAATTGTTCCTTCAGGTCTTTGATCTTTGTAAGAAAACTGTCCATCGAATCACCTTCATTCATGTGCTCACTCTCCAACTGTTTTCGGAGGTAAGCAACACGAGCCTCATTCCTAGCCTGGTACAAAGTGGTAAGTGTATCCCAAGCATCCTTTGCTGTCCTACAAGAGCGAATGTGAGGAATAATGGCACGTTTGACAGACAAAGCTATCAATGCATGTGCTTGAGCATCTCTGCCATCCCAATGAATCTGCTCTGCAGTAGGTGCAACAGAAACAGCAGCACGAACAGGAATCTGCGGAATATCATCTTCGACACCATCTTCATCAGCTCCAACACCTGTATTTGCAGTACCTGTCGTTATAGGTGTAACAGGACGTCTTTCAACACCCTGCACAATGTTCCACAATCCTTTTGCAACCAGTACATGTCGCATCATATAAGCCCATAATGGGTAGTTGGTACCATCCAACTTATCCTCAACAGCCAACATACGGAATACATCACTGCTTTCAGCCATGGCCGGTGACTAAAATACCTTGATGCAGAAAATTGACTGTATCTCAAAAAGTTGAACAAAACTGCCCAGACGAGTTCTGCTAGACCTGTAGCAGACTTCGAGACGCTTAAACTGGCGAACAGAAACTGGTATATACCTTTGGCACAAAAGGACGAAATAGCCTGCACAAGCACTGCGATAATGCGTTCGGAGGCCGAAACGAGCTCAGATCGCGATTTTGGCACCACAAGGCGAAGCTGTTTTGATCTCGGAAACACCCTGAGTATGCTCACCAAATTTTGTGCGAATCTGAGACTGCAAACGGAGGAGTGTCGACGGCGCCCTAGAAGAAGCAACGACCTGCTCTGATACCAATTGTTGGAGTTAGACGTCTGCGGAAGCACGCGAACAGCACAAGGAAGAAGAAGAAGCTTGGAGCACAACACACAAGACTGATTGTATTACTAGAGAATGTACAAAGATAAGTAGCCCATTAGGGCAATAGGCGTATATACAAGCCGGGGGAAAAAAACCTCCTAAAGAGGGAAAAAAGTGCCCCGGCGGTCCTAGAGTGTTCACACACATCACTACCTAAATATATCAACATTACAACTCCTGATTACTCTATTCTCATGCTCTCTCGTACTTGTCCCGACATTTTCCAAAGTATATATAGACAAAAATTTACAAGCTTATGACTACTCAAAGATATAAGTGAACTATCTCTGACACAATGTACATATGTGTACACATCTTCCAAATTCTGAATGTGTCCTTCCTTCATGCTTCACAACTTGTTCTCTTCTCAAATCCTTGACTTCATTTCCATGTCAAAACATCAATTGGTGATTGTTCTGCACCAACAAGTGTTGATGATGGTGAACCTTTAGAAGATCCACTTATCTACATGTCTTTGATTTGTTCTCTTATATATGCAACTTTAACAAGGCAGGATATTACATTTAGTGTAAGTACATTGTCTCAATTCATGAACAAACCCACCGACGTACATATGCAAGCAGCTAAAAGGGTCTTGCGATATTTGAAGGGTACATTAAATGAAGCTTTGGGTTATAAATATCATGAAGATATGGATTTGAAAGCATACACTGATGCAGATCGGGCTAGAAATAAGGATGATCAGGTGGATATCTGATATTTGTAGGTGATAATTTAGTTTCATGGAGTTCTAAAAAATAGCCTACAGTAGCACTTTCAAGCACAAAAGCTGAATAGAAGCCTTACAAATGTAACATGTGAGATTATGTGGTATTTGAAGCTTTATGAAAATATGAATCTGTCTATAGCACATCCACTACTCTTTGGAGATAATGTAAGTTCATTACAACCCGCGTCTAATCCAGTGTACCATGCAAGAACAAAACACATTGAAGTGCTCTATCACTATATTCAAGAGAAGGTGGTGAATGAAGATATTGATATTCAACAAGTTGGAACTAGAGAGCAATTAGCAGATATACTCAAAAAAGAAGTGGATGATGAGAAACTCAAGAGAATGAAATACTTGGAGTCAAAGCTTTGGATTTAGAGCTTGAAGGGGGCAATGTTACATAAGAACAAGCTCTAAAGTTTTGTTTTTTAGGCTTATGGAGTTTATTATTTATGATAAATAACATGTCGAGGTGCTCACATCTCCAAATTTAGAGTAAAAGTAGATAAAAGTAAGAAGGAAAGGAGAGGTGTCTATTGTTAGACAAGGAAGGCGCTTCTATTGATAGCCTCTCAATAAAAAGAGTGGTTCTCTTAGTGTAGGTGGCCAAATTGAGTGATTCTTATTGTGTTGCAAAGCTTACAACTTGTACTATATAAGTAGTCATTTTTTTGTACAAAAAGTAATGAAAAAACCCCGTGCAAGTAGGCATTTTTGCATATCTTCTTTCTTGTGTCTATCTGGTGTCTCATCAGAGACATACCTCTCTTCAAACTTCCATATCTGAGTCGTTATGAGGTCTTTTTGAGTGATTTCACTTGGAGGAGTTTCCTTAGTTCTCATATTCCTCAAAATTTTGCATAGATCTTTGAATTTTCTTGCTATTGTACATCAGTTTTCAATTCAGATAGTTAATCATACATTGTTGTTACAGGCCTCCGCATACCTTGACTTCAAACTATTCATTTGGGAGCTATACTCCACCTTTTTTGATGTTTTTGTTTCTAAGGCATGCTACTCAAATTCTACTTTCAAAATATATGATTAGTTTTCTTTGAGAGTTTTTGGTGGTTATTTTGCTATAGTCACCCATTTCTATTTTCTTGAAAGTTTGAAGGAAAGTTTGATTTTTGAAGTTTGGAAATATTTGTTTGATATTTTGAAGATCTTGGGAGGTCTCATCATGTTTCATTGTGTACTTTGATGTTTACATTTATTAGTCAAGCTGTGAATTTCAGACAATTTTCTTGATATGCTTGATGATGCTGAAACTTGAGATTAAAAGGTTATAGTGATAATTATATCTTTTGGACCATTTCAATCCTTATGCAGAGACTTTTAGAGAATTTGAATCTCTAGGGAAAAACTTGGTGATCCACCATTAATTAATCAAATTTAGCAAATGAAGTGAAGTATTTTTTATATATTGATTAGACTGAACTTATGAATTGTGCAAGAATCCAGATAGTACTATGAAACCTTCATCCAGATAGTCCCACATGCCAATCGAATCGATTATGATTTTAAAAAAAAATCATTTGTGATTTCACCAATTTAGATGATTTGTTATTAATAAGACAGTCTTATTTTTTTCATTATATGGCACTTCTTCTTATGACAAAAGCACATGTATGCCAAGTTTTTGTCCAACAAGTCTCATGAGGCTCTTTGTACATTTCACCAACCTAATGTGTTCTCTCTCTAAGCTCACTAGGCAGAAAAACCCAAAATGAATAAGTTTATTATATTGCACATCATCTTATGACAGAAGCGCATGTATGCCAAGTTTATGTCCTACGAGTTCTCTCTCGAAGAGGTCTCTCTCCACATTTCACTAAACTATGAGTTCTCTCTCTAAGCTCACTAGAGAGGAAAACCCAAAATGAATGAGATGGTAGTCTCGTGAGTGAGATGTTAACGGCAAGTCTGAGTTGTGTGAGGTAGTTGTACAGGGAAGACGAGCGTGACCAGCTCATGTGCTCCCAACAATGTCGCATGATGAGCATCCACATTCTCAAATACCTGCAATTCTCTGTTCGGAGCCAAGCAGGATATGGTTTCTTGCCAAGGAGGAGGTGGTTTCTTTTGATGAACTGCATGTGCATATGTAAAATCATGGAGTCCGATCACTTTGCAAACAGTATAATCCGGGACAGACAACTCGTGAATCGCCTTGTCCTCTCTCTCTCTCTCTCTCTCTCTCTCTCTCTGTGTTATAAAGAGCTACAGAGGCTTCCGAGTTTGGAGTGACTCATAGCAATTCCTTTGCCGTAGTACGACCGTCAGCTGTCCTCTACATGTTCGGCTTCGTCCACTTTAACCTTGCTGCTCTGCATGCGCACAATGGTGCTGCGTGCATGGCCACAAAAACCTACACAGCACGACATTTGCTTAAGCCCGAGCTGACCTATACCAGTTATCTTCTATGGTGTGCTTGAAGCACGCACTCTCCATTGCTCTCCTCGCAGACCTGCGCTCTCCTACACACACACACATGCACACAGACACACACATACACACACACGAAGCCTACTTCTCGAATTCTTCACGGGTGCTCTCTGTCTCACTCACACACGGAGCACTCTGTTAGCTCCTGCACCGCCATTCTCTTGCCTCATGAGTCATGGCGCAATGTAGCAAGTGCAGACAATATTTTCGCTCTGCTGCTAGAACTGTTACACCATCGCCGTAGTCTCAACTAGCTCGTGCTTCGCTTGGTTTCTCGGCACATCATTTCTTTTTCGCAATGCAGCTCAAGAGCCTTTTCAACTCCGCTGGTGCTGCCGCCAACAGCGAGCGTACGCCGGACGAGTCGCCGCAATGCAACTCGAAGAAGCAAAGCCCTAGCCACCATTTCAACTCGATGAGGATGACGACCTACGAGAGGCTGGACAGCGATGTGAGCCACGCTACCCACATGGCCGTCAAAGTTGACGAAGTTGAAGGCACTCCTGCACAAGCTGAGCCACAGAGCCCAAAGTCCTTCGAGATCCAGGCCGTGAGGCTCTGCTACAAGGCGTCGTCTTCCGAGAGCGCTGTTCACAAGCTTGCAAAGAAGATTCGCCGGAGTTCGGAGGCGGACTCCAGGAAGCCCTCCCAGAGCTCCAATATGATCATCAGCGACGTGAGCTTCACTGCAAAAGCTGGAGAGATCCTAGCTGTCGTAGGCCCAAGTGGAGCAGGAAAATCCACGGTACTCGACCTTCTGGCTGGGAAGCTCCGTCCCAGCAGCCCCCCCTCGAGCCTCCTCGTAAACAAGCAGCCTATGGACAACGCCGCCTTCCGCCGCATATGCGCCTACATACCTCAGAGTGACGCTCTTTTCCCACTTCTCTCCGTCAGAGAGACGCTGCTCTTCAGTGCCCAGCTCCGTCTTCCTCCGTCTGTGTCAAAGGCGGACAAGCACGCCAGGGTGGATTCTCTGCTGAGCGAGTTGAGGTTGACGCACGTCGCCGACACCCGCATCGGCAACGAGGATATTAGGGGGCTATCTGGCGGCGAGCGGAGGAGGGTATCCATAGGCGTGGATACGATACATGAGCCTGCTGTGCTCCTGCTCGACGAGCCGACATCAGGCTTGGACAGCGCGTCGGCTCTGAATGTCGTGGAGATGCTACGCTCCATGGCCAAGGCGCGATCACGAAATATAATCCTCAGCATTCACCAGCCTGGATACCGCATTATCCAGCAGATCTCTTGCTTTCTGCTCTTGGCTGGCGGGCAAGTTGTCCACCATGGATCCATGCGGAGGCTGCACTTCAAGCTCCTGGCGGAAGGTCACACAATTCCTCCGCAGGTGAACATACTCGAGTACGCCATCGAAGCTATTGCTGCCAACACGCTGCTTCCAAGCGTATCCAAAGACAGTAAACCCAGCCAGCTTCAAGGAATCAATGAAGGCCTCACCGTCAGTATCTGCTGTGGAACAACCATGGCTGCTCGAGGAACAGAGGCAAAGGCTCTCACAGATCAGGCAAAGAGGGAAGTCATCAGCTTCGCGAACAACAGTATCAGGGAGATAGTTGTGCTTTCAGAGAGGTTCGCATACAACGTTTTCCGCACCTACGAGCTCTTTACCGCTCGAACGCTGCAGTCCATCTTCGCGGGGCTGGGGCTGGGTCTGATCTACATACATGTTGGCAACAACATCCGCGGGGTGGTGGAGAGGACGGGCTTCTTCGCGTTCACCTTGACCTTCCTGTTATCATCAACAGTGGAGGCATTACCCATCTTCCTTCAGGAGAGGCACGTCTTTGCACGTGAGGTGACGAGGGGCGCATACCGGATATGGTCATATCTCATGGCCAATTTCCTCGTGTTCCTCCCTTTCTTGTTCATGATCGCCGCCCTCTACTCCGTTCCCGTGTACTGGCTCATAGGACTGAGTAGTGTTCCCTCTGCATTTTGTTTCTTCGTGCTTGTTGTTTGGCTGGTTCTGCTAATGGCGAACTCGTTCGTCGCCTTCTTCGGGTCGTTAGTGCCGGATTACATCATGGGGAACTCTCTTATCTCGGCGTGCATGGGAGCATTCTTCCTCTTCTCTGGTTATTTCATCGCCAAGCAGGACATGCCCAGCTACTGGAGATTCATGCACTATTTGTCGCTGTTCAAGTACCCGCTGGATGCTCTCATCATCAATGAGTATTCCAGCATCCCACATAAATGCTTCGGCGCCGAACTGCCTGGCGGAAGCTGCGCCTTCACCAGCCAAGACGTCTTGGTTGAGATCGGCCTTGATAAGAGTTCCAAGTGGATCTCTGTCTTAGTCATGGTGTTCTTCGTCTGCATCTACAGGGTTATGAGCTACATTGTCCTTCGGTACAAACTGGCGAGAAGAAGCATCTAAAACATCTGAATACCATCGTTTCCTCTGCTTCCATAGCTTGTACAAATTGGAGTGCTTCTTTCTTCTGCAGAACTTAGGTGTACTTCCGTTTCCAATCGAGTCTCCTTCATCGAAAACGGCCTGTGTCGATCCCATTCTTTTTCCGTCCTCAATATGATTCAAGGTGGATGCAATGCAGCGACATTTATATGTTCTTTCTGTAAACTCACAGCATAATGTACACATTTGAAGGGCAGTCCTGTTCGTTGATGAAAATTCTTGTGAAGGAAACTGATATATGTTCTTTCTCTGCATGTCCTTTTAGCTATGTTCTTTCTCTGTATGTCCTTTTAGCTACGTTCTTAATGTCTATGGTGGTGATGAAGTAGCTATACTCACCTTTAAAGTTCCTACACCTACTTCTTGCTTTCACTACAAGAGGAGGAGACCTCAAAGCTTGAGAAAGGGATCTCATCTTGTTGTTTGCTTTCACTATAAGAGGAGGAGACCTCAAAGCTTGAGAAAGGGATCTCCTCTTGTTGTTTGGGGATCCATTTTTTGTTCATTTGGATCTTCCATAACACAGAGTTGAGAATGTCTAAGAACTAACTTACTTTTACACAGAGCAAAAGGAAAATGTGAGAACTATGCTATGTCCTTTACATCTTATCATTCTCTATACAAGATAGGAAAAGACATCTTGATTCTTCTCTACTCCATGTGCAGTACCATTTATACCATGAATTACACAATCTCAGTTTGTTCACTTTTCTTAATTGCTCCATAGCTTCTTTGATTTCGAACAAGTATCACAACCATTTGGGGGCCATAATATGCCACAACTTATGCAGGCGTTTTGAAACTCTTGAAAAGGAGTGGAGACCTCGAAGATTTGGTTACCATTGACATCCTTATCCGATAGATTGTATATTGATTCCTTAGTGAACCATATTATTTCCTCTTCTTTATTTTTATCTTCTTTTATATATCAAACTGAACATCAATTATACCGCATCATAACACATCTTCGAAGTTGATGTAGAAATTTATTGGATTTGTTCCACTTTATGTTTCCATGAACAAAATCATATTATAAACATAGCTCTTTCTATGTTACGCTCCTACATGGGGGCTCAATGCCAATGTCGGGGTGAAGCTAGGTTCTTGTAAGTTCCTTAAAGTGTTGCAAGAATTTTATGTTTTTCTCTGCACTATTTACAAACATGAAAAAAGGTTTCTACGTCCCATAGTTCAAGTGGTTTGGCTTTGGCCCCTTGACGCCGAGCTCTAGGTTGAACACGTAAGGCTTTGGCCACTTTAAACTAGTTGTTATCCATGTTATCCTATGTAACTCTTGCTTTCTGGATATAGGGTTCCTGCAGATACTATGCCCATTCACTTGTACAATTGTACTTTGAAAGTTAAAGTTTGGGGGTAAGTGCTTGCCGAACCTCCATTTAAATAAAAACATGGAAAAAGGTTTGACACATCTTTGACTTTACCTTCACTTTCAAGGGCAAGAACAGAACGGCATAACTAGCAACATTTTCCGATCATGGCATGCACAAGAAGAAACGGTCTCTAAAGTTTTTTTTTATCATTTGTGACCAAGATTTGTTAGGATCAATCATTCTCTTTACCATCCTTTGGATCAAAAATTATCTTTGAAATGGAGTTTTTCGACATTATTTGCACTTTAAAAAATGGTTATACACATAAAATCACATCTAAGACCATAATAACTTGGATTTAATTTGCATGGAAATCTTCGAAATACTCGCTAACCAGCCATGAACTTTCGTTCGTTCATTTCCATAACTCTGAGTTACCAAAAATTCTTTGTAGAATCGAATAATCATGTTTAAAATTTTTCCAAAATAAATCAATTGTTTTTTTTCAAGGAACTTAGATCTTGCGGTCTACTATTCTTATAGCTTGAATTAATTGAAAATACAATATGAAGTTCATAGTACCCATGGGATCGTTGGAATCCCACACCTAGCTACTAAAGATAACACATTGAAAGAAGGCCCTATGACTAGATGAGGAGACTAGTTTAAATTGAATTTGAGCATAGCCCTTGCCATTGTCAACATTATCCATTGAGATTGCTTGAAAGCCAATGATTCCTCAATGCAAATTGATTTATCATCTCACCATATCATATGATGAGTTTCTATTCGCCACAACCAAGAGGGCTTGAACCCATGCCCTCCCCCAAGAGAAGCCCATGGTTCAACCAATTGAACTTGCATTGTTGGACACCAAGTTTTAAAATTAGCTATATGCCTATCTAAAATTTCCATAACATCATACAATGATAAAAATTGATCACAATTTTATGCTTTTCCTATCTTCTTCCATTCATTCTCGTATGTACATCATGAAAAATATCTAAAATAAAGCTTTTGATGCCATGAGAATCTCAAGAACTTGTGCGAAGCTTGCCAAATATCAGGTAATCAAACTAGGTTACCTTTCAAGAAGAGCAATTATGTGAGCTTATGATCCACTAGACCTGGTTCATACAGATGTTTGGGGCCAAACAAAGTAGAACTCAATTCGAGGTTGTAGATAGTTTGTGAATTTCGTTGATGGTTGTACAAGGATGGCTTGGCTTCATTGCATGAAGCACAAGTCAAATGTCTTTTATTATTTCAAGAAGTTCAAAGCTATTGTAGAAAAGGAATATGATAGGTACATCAAATATTTAAGGTCAAATGGAGGGGGAGATTACTTCTCTCATGACTTCTTTGATTTCTTAGATTCAAAGGGCATCAAGAGAAATTACATGCAAGTACACAACACAACAAACTGGTGTATCTGAAATGAAAATTAGGTACATTGTAGAATGTGTTAGGGCCATGATGAAGGAGATGGGAATGCCTACTTGCTATTGGGTTGATGTAGCAAACAATGCAATATACATCATGACCCATCAAGTATACATGCTAAAACACACTATGAAGCTTGGTATATAGAAAACAAACATACTTGTTATGTGTTAATTCCAAGTGAATTTATGATCAAACTTGATGATAGATAAAAAATGTGTGTGTTCATAGGGTATGCAGGTGAACAAAACAAGTATAAATGCCACAACCCCACAAATAAGGAGCTAAAGGTATCAAGGGATGACATATTTGATGAGCTTTTAACTTGGTCTTATTCAAATGTGTCTATGTAGGCAAATGAAGATGAAGAAGGAAATTTCAAGGGAGCACTAGATTGTGCCCTCTGACGAGACTAGACAAGATTTTGGAATTACACTTTTGATTACAAGATCATCCATGTAGGGAAAATAATATAAGAATATATAAGTGATACAAGATGTCCCACACTGTGGGACTGATAGGTATGTATAACTAGATCGCTCTACCACATAGTTTCTGGCTTGAGGCTGTTGTGTGTGCAGTAGATGTACTGAACAAGTGTCCCATTTAAGTGTTGCAGTCTATCACTCCATATGAGGCTTGGCATGGTTGCAAGCCATCTGTTGCTCATCTGCGTGTTTTTGGTTGTCTGGCATATGCATTAGTGCCTGAACGACATCATAAAAAGTTGGATGATAAAGTCGTAAAATGTATTTCTGTTGGGTACAGTTCTGAAAGTAAAGGTTAGCGTCTGTATCATGCACATACTAAAGGCATTATGGTTAGTCGTGATGTTGTTTTTGTGGAAGATGCTATTCAGCCATTGCTTTCATGTACTAAGGAGACATATGTTAGCTCCAAAGACATGTATGATATTTTGCTGCCTCTTTTTAAAGGTGGACATTCTAGTGCTGGTCCTAATGAGGCAACATCTCAGCCTTTACAAGTTTCATGTGATGATGCATATCATTCCATTTTTTATGCAGATTTACGTGATGCACTTGTTGATGAGAGAGCTGATATTGAGCAAGCAAAAACTATGCCAAAATTGCTGGTGCAGACCTTGCATCATAGCAAATTAGTTGCACCTGTGTCATATCATACTCAGTCAGGCTCTCATAGTGCCTCTTTTGCATCAGATTGCTATGCTATGGCTGCCTCTAGTCTCTATGATGAGACTAAACCTATTTTGTTTGATGAAACACAAAATTATGAACATTGGATGGCTACAATGCAATCTGAATATGATGCTATCATGAAAAATGGTACCTAGTCTTTATGTGACTTGCCTCTTGGCAAGAAGGCCATTGGCACTAAGTGGGTATACAAGCTGAAGCGTAGACCTGATGGAACAATTGACAAGTATAAAGCTAGGCTTGTTGCAAAGGGTTATGTGTAGGAAAGAGGCATTGATTTTGATGAAATCTTTGCTCCTACTTGTCGAATGACTATTATTCATAGAATATGTGCACTTGCAGCTCATCATGGTTGGAATGTACATCAGTTGGACATTAAAACAGCATTTCTAAATGGTGACTTGCATGAAGAAGTGTATGTTTTTCAGCCCCATGGCTTTGTGCAGAAAGGGCATGAAAACCAGGTGTGCAGATTAAAGAAGGCATTATATGGTTTAAAGCAAGCACCACGTACTTGGTATGAAAAGATACATGCCTATCTCATTGCACATGGTTTTGAGAACAGTCCAACTGAAAGCACCTTATATGTTAAGCGTGCTAATGATGTGTTTCTGATCATTGTGGTGTATGTTGATGGCATGCTGCTCACTGGTCCTCATGACACACATATTGCTGATTTTAAGGCTGATTTGCATGCCTCATTTGAGATGTCTAATTTGGGGCATTTGCATCACTCTTTAGGCATTCAATTTATGCAAGTTGATGGTGGAATGGCTTTGTGTCGAACGAAATATATTGACACATTATTGCAGCATTTTGGCCTTGAAGATTGTAAGTTTATTGCCACTCCTATGCAGACAGGTTTACGATTGAGTCTTCATGATGCTAGAGATGCATTTGATGTTGTTCTCTATCAATAGGCTTTTGGATGCTTGATTTACTTATACATTACTCAGCCAGATATTCAGTTTGCTATCTCATAGATGAGCAAGTTTATGCATTTCCCAGGTGTCAAGCATTGGGAGGTGGTTAAGCGCATCTTTTGCTACTTGAGCGGTACCTGACTACTCGGATTGTTTTATCCCAAGGGGGGGATCACTATCGCCAGATTTGCATGCTTTTCTTGACAATGATTGGGTTGGTTTCTATGACACTCGTGTGTCCACTAGTGGCTTTTGCTTCATGCTTGGTAGCTCATGTATATCTTGATTGAGCAAGAAGCAGCCTACTGTGGCCACTTCCACTTGTGAGGCTGAGTATAGGGAAGCTTTCATAGTGACTGTTGAGTGTGTGTGGCTCAGATGCCTTATGGCTGATTTGGGTGTTGGTCAGTCTTCTACCACCACCATCTTCACTGACAATCAGAGCACATTGGCAGTTGCGAGGAACCCCGTGTTCCATGGTTGCACTAAGAACATTTAGGTGCATTATCATTATGTCAAGGAGAGGTTCTCAACTAGGGAGATCAGCTTGGCATATGTGCCCACGTAGGAGAACATTGCAGACCTTTTTATGAAGGCTCTGTGTAGGGAGAAGTTTGAAGCTTTCCACAAAGCATTGGGCTTATTGCCTTTTGTGGATTGATTCCACATAGCTTGGCACTTCCTTATACATGAGTGCCAACTCCTTGTTCACCACATCACTCCCAGGGGGGTTTGTTGATATATTTAGGTAGTGATGTGTGTGAACACTCTAGGACTGCCCGGGCACTTTTTTCTCTCTTTAGGAGGTTTATTTCCCTCGGCTTGTACATATGCCTATTGCCCTAACCGGCTACTTATCTAGTGGTAATACATTTAGCATTGTGTGTTGTGCTCCAAGCTTCTTCTTCTTCCTTGTGTTGTTCGCGTCTTTTAGCAGACGTCTAACTCCAACATACCTAAAAGTATAATTTTTGATAGGGATGCAAGGTTTACATCTAATTTTTGGAAAGCAACCTTTCAATCCATATGAACAGAAATATGCATGAGTACTACATTTCATCCTCAAACTGATGGTGAGACCGAGAGGGTTTACAAGGTGCTTGAAGATATGTTACGTATGTATGTGAATGATAAGCAAAACAATTGGACTAAATATTTGCCTTTGGTTGAGTGTGCATATAATATTGCATGGCATTCATCTATTAAGATGACACCTTTTGAAGCAATGTATGACATTTTCTACCTTCACTTTTTAATTCACAAAATCGGGTTGAGATATCCAAAGAGATGCTTGAAAACATGGATTTGGAGCTAAATAAAGTAAGGAAGAACATGAAAGATGCCCAGAAATGTTAGAAATTATATCATGATCTCAAAAAGAGACCCTTGGAATTTAGAACAAATGATCAGGTTTTTTTGAAAGTGAATCCTTCTAAATCAAATCTAGTTTTAGGCAAAAATCGTCGATTGTCTCCACATTATGCTGGTCCTTTTAAGATCTTAAAGAAAGTTGGTTTTGTTGCATATTTACTTGACTTGCCTAACACTTTGAAAATTCATCTAGTTTTCCATGTTGGATTACTTAAAAAGTATGTTCCTAATGCTCATCATGTTTTGCAATACAAATCTAAGTTGAAGGAAGATGCCACTTTTGAGCTTGAACTAGAAGTTAAAATGGATAGGAGAATTAGACATCTTAGGAATCATGAAATAGTAGAAATTTTAATTAAGTGGTTTGCATATCCTATTGAAGATTCAACATGGGTTGGTTTAGATGAGTTTATGGAACACTATCCTTCTTTCCAACTCTGAGGACTGAGTTCTTAAAAGAGGGGGAGAATTGTCAGATGTCATATTGATTTTCCCACCCAAAAAAAAAAGATTAGTAGGTAATAATGAAATTTTATGTATAGGATATTTAGATCATGTCTGCAAAATTTTGTAGCAATAAGTTTTTACATTCTCTCTTTAGAAAGTTGTCGCATGAAATTTGTCTGTTAAATTTGAGCATGAAGATGAAAGAATCTGAAAAAGTGTTGTATGAGAGAAAGGTAGAGTAGTCTTAGTATAAAAACTTTACCTGATTGAATTTTTTGTAGTTCCTATGTTTTATGTCTCATTTGGTCCCATGAAGACAGGTTAACGAAGAGATTTTTCATGGTTTTTCATCTCTCTCTAGAATTTTTTATTTTGTAGGCCCAAAAGTGATATCTAAAAGAAAATTTGGACCTCATGTGTCTCTAACACTGTTGTACGATTTAAGACATGAATATGTTTGTGTCTCACGAGCTTAAGCTAATTCCTCACCATTTTTGAGTTACAGAGCTTGGAAAAGTGCTATTTTCCAACACTTAAAAAAAAAGAGAAACCTTCATTCATCTTATTCATGTTCGGATTTAGAAAACGCACATGGGTATATGGGTTATTTTGGGTGATTGATGTGTGTATGAGTGCGTTGGAGGGATCGCCTCTATTTTTGCAGGTATGATTCTTGAGGTGGACATGAAAAGTAGATGCATGGGTGGTCTCGAAGGCTTGCATGAGACATGCAAAAAGACGCTATCTTGGGGATGTTGATTATGAGAGTGCATGTCTAGGAAGGTGTGATTGATCGTGCGCTAGCAAAAGGTGGAGATCCAAAAAGTGAAGATTGAGAGATAGGGAAGGACAATGGTCATACATAGATCACGATCGTTTTCGGCTTCTGAGATTGCATTTGAGATTGAGATTGGGATTGAGATTGAGATTAGGATTGAGATTGTGATTGTGATTGAGATTGGGATTGAGATAAGCTTGAAGGTGGTCAGATGGGTGAGGCTTCACATTGAAGTTATTTGATAGATTGTCTAATGCAGATCAAAACTACTTGTAAATATGCACAGATAGTAAAATTCTCTCTCTTCTTGTTCTGCGTATACTCTCTTTTTCTTCTTTATATCTTGATGTGCCTAAGTCTATTATTCTGTGTGGGATTGTGACTCAAGATTAGGAGACTTGTTAAAAGTGGTATAAGAGTGGAGTTGGATTCCGGGACAAGATGCAGGCTTTGAAGAAGGAGATAGAAGAACAAGAGGAGCTTATTCGGATATTGAATGTAGAATTACATAAAGAAAGATCCAACAAACAAGAACAGGGTACTGCAAATGCTTTCATGGACCTCATTAAATGAAGAAGGTAATGGTGCGGGCACATCGAACGCACATAGAGTTAGACGGCAATGTGAACCTGAAGATGATGATGATGCAGGCAAATCTGCACTCAAGCAAGTGTTTAAAAGAGCAAAATTAAATGAATTTGATGGTGAGAAGAAAACTGGAGAGGATCTTGAAGCATGGATTGAGGAACTTGAAGATTTCTTTGACATGCACATATTTAGCGAGGAATCAAAAGAAAAGGTGGAAATTCTGCATCTGTGAGGAGTCGTGAAATTGTGGTGGAAATCATACATGCAGACAAGAACACGTGAAGGTCTGATCCTGTGGAAAGAGTTTTGAGAGCAAGCAGAGAATAATTATTGTTCTCCTCATTATCGGATGGAAAATAAAATGGAATTCTACTCCTTCAAGCTATACGAGGATGATAGATATAACTTGTCTGTTGAAGAATATAAGGAGAAATTTTTGTATTTACATAAGTATGCACTAGAAGTTTCTGGAGATGCCTTCAAGGGAAAATTTATTGAGGGTTTGCGAGAAGAGCTTCACTATCAAATAAAGGGGTCCGGATGTATAGATTTTCTTGATGCAATTGCAAAATCAGAAAACTTTAAGAACATGGAGAAGTCTACTATGAAAATGACATCCAAATCAATGTTTATCTCAACAAGACATCGACCCCCAAGACCTATTTCAAAAAATGAGAATGGACAAAAATCCACTAACTCTATTAATAGTCAAGGAGGAAAAACTAAGCCGAAGCAGATGGATATGCCTAAGAAGGAAGAAGTTGTGCATTGGCAACGTGATTCTAATTTCTTGGAGCGGGCTAAAAGATTGGGACTTTGTTTTCGATGTGGAGAACAAGGACATCGCACTTTTGAAAGTCCAAACAAGGCCATCAACTATTCTATGCAAGCAAAGATAGCTCATCTACAAGAAGAAAACATAACAATTGAGAAAGAAGATGACAAAGGTAAGTGTTCTAACCCTAGACTTCAATGCATGATAGTTTATTCTCATTCAAGGGCATCGGTGATTAGGATTATGGGGGACATCCTCACATAAGGTTAATTTCTTGATTGATTCCGGTAGTACAAATTGTTTCCTTTCACTTAAGTTGGTAGAGGCTTTAGGATTGCATATTGAGATGCAGACCAAAAGACATGTAGAGATGGCTAATGGTAGGATACACTATACTCAAGGTTGTATTGAGAATCTTGATTTTATGTTAGGAGAAGATAAGTTTTTGGGCATCTTCCATGCACTTGAAATGAGAGAATCTGATGTAATCATCGGAATGGAGTGGTTAGTTCATAACAGTGTCATGATTGATTGTGAAAGTGGGATCCTTACTTTGAAAATGGAAGGGAAGGAACAATGTCTAGTAGGCAAGTGTAGTTCAAGTTTTTCTCCTATTTCTATTATAAAGATGATTACGTATATTCAACAGGGTTGTGAGACATATTGGGTTTATGCGCATGATCTTCAGGAGAAGAAGAAAGAAGAAGAAATACCAGAATATGTTAGAAAACTTTTAGATGAGTACGCAGATGTATTTCCTAATGATCTGTCGGGTATGCCTCCTCCTAGGAAAATTGACCATGCTATAGACCTCTATCCAAGAAGTGAGCCTTATTCTAGACCACCTTATAGGTTCAATATTGAAGAATTGAAAGAGTTGAAGCTCCAACTGGATGATCTATTGAAGAAGGGGTTGATAAGACCTAGTGTTTCACCTTGGGGAGCACGTGTTTTGTTTCACAAAAAGAAAGATGGCTCATACGAACTTTGTATCAACTATAGGGGATTGAACAAGAAAACCATTAAGAACAAGTATCCACTTCCACACATAGATGAATTGCTGAGTCAATTGAATGGTGCAAGAGTATTCACTAGAATTGACTTAAGATCGGGATATCATCAAATTAGAGTAAAGTCTGAGGACATATGCAAAACCGCTTTTAGAACACGATATGGTCATCATGAGTTCAAAGTTTTGCCTTTTGGATTGACAAATGCTCCTGCAACAATTATATGTTTGATGAATAATGTGTTTTATGAATACCTTGGTGAATGTATATTAGTCTTTCTTGATGATATTTTTTGTATTCTAAGGATGATGATGAACATGCATTTCATCTCAAGAATACTTTACAGAAACTAATAGATCATAAACTATATGGTAAGATGAGTAAATGTTTTTTTGCAAAGGGGAAAGTGACTTATTTGGGGATATTTTTTTCTAAGGAAGGGATTCACATAGATCCTGAGAAAGTTAAAAGGATAGTTGACTAGCCTAGACCCAAATATGTGAGAGATGTGAGAAG
The DNA here is from genome assembly GCA_020310875.1 of Ceratopteris richardii. Classification (NCBI taxonomy): domain Eukaryota; kingdom Viridiplantae; phylum Streptophyta; class Polypodiopsida; order Polypodiales; family Pteridaceae; genus Ceratopteris; species Ceratopteris richardii. Next base: position 108,779,619 of record CM035419.1, on the reverse strand, counting down.
CTTCCTTGGTTTGGCACAATATGAGAGGCACACATTAGGGAGTTTTCGCATATTGCAAATCCTCTTACAAAATTGACAAAGAAATATAGAGACTTCACATGGAACGATGAGTGTCAAAATGCATTTGAAGAATCAAAACAGAAAATTATCAAGAATTGTGTGCTAAAGATACCTGAGTTAGGGAAGACATTTATTGTTGCATGCAATGCTAGTGGAAATCAAATTGGATGCGTACTTTCACAAGAAGGGAGGGTAGTGGCTTGTGAGTCAAGGAAACTAAGGAAACAGGAATTAAATTATACAACACATGACTTGGAAATGCTTGTGGTTGTTCATGCACTTAAACATTGGAGACACTTATGGCTTGGAGTAAAGTTTGAATCAAGAATAGATCATTAGATCCTTAAATATATATTTACTCAACCTTTACTTAACAATAGACAAAAACAATGGATCAAATTACTAAGTGAATATGATTTTGATATTAAATACTTAGCAAGAAAAGAAAACAAAGTGGTCGATGCTTTGAGTCGTAAGCCTTTATGCAGTTCAATTTCTATTTTATCCTCTGATTTTGATATTGGAAAAGAATTAAAGGAAGATTTATTTTATGCAGCAATGTTGAAATTTTTTGGGCACGAATCTAGGTTCTATGTTTCAGGGAAAATTTCATTTGAAAAATAATGATTTGTATTGTAGTTCTTGTTTATGTATTTCTTCAGAATCTGTTTTGAAAGAAAAGATTCTGCATGACTATCATGATGCACCTTTCTCTGCACACCCTAGCTTTTCTAGGACTTATGCAAAAGTGAGAGCTTCATATTACTGGCCACATATGAAATATGATATTAAGAGGTATGTGAAAGAATTTTTGAAATGTCAACACGTTAAGGCTAAATTAAAAAGGAGTCCTGGAATGCTACAACCATTAGATGTGCCTCATGGAAAATGGGAATCCATCTCTATGGATTTCATAACAAAACTGCGTGTGACCAAAAGTGGGCATGATACCATCCTTGTTCTCGTGGACCATCTTACAAAGATGGCACATTTTCTTCCCATGAGGAAAACTGATCAACTTTGCATGTTGCTAAACTTTTCATAAAAGAAATTTTTAGGTTTCATGCTATACCTAAAAGTATAATTTCTTATGCAAGGTTTACATCTATCTTTTCGACAGAAACCTTTCAATCCATAGGAACAGAATTACACATGAGTACTGCATTTCATCCTCAAACTGATGGTGAGACCGAGAGGGTTAACAGGGTGCTTGAGGATATGTTACATGATTATGTGAATGATAAGCACAACAATTTGACTGAATATTTGCCTTTGGTTGAGTATGCATATAATAGTGCATGGCATTCATCTATTAAGATGGCACCTTTTGAATCAATGTATGGCTATAATTGTTTGCTACCTCATTCACTTTTTAATTCATAAAATGAGGTTGAGATATCCAAGTAGATGCTTGAAAACATGGATTTGGAGCTAAATATGGTAAGGAAGAACATGAAAGATGCATATAAACATCAAAAATTATATCATGATCTCAAAAAGAGACCCTTGGAATTTAGAACAAATGATCTGGGTTTTTTTTTTAAGTGAATCCTTCTAAATCAAATGTGATTTCAAGCAAAGATCATCAATTGTCTCCACGTTATGCTGGTCCTTTTAAAATCTTAAAGAAAGTTGGTTCTCTTGCTTATTACTTGACCTACCTAACGCTTTGAAAATTCATCCAGTTTTCCATGTTGCATTACCTAAAAAATAGTTCCTAATGCTAATAATGTTTTGCGGGACAAATCTAAGTTGAAGGAAGATGCCACGTTTGAGCTTGAACCAAAAGTCATAACGGATAGGAGAATTAGACATCTTAAGAATTGTGAAATAGTGGAAATTTTAGTTAGGTGGTTTGCATATCCTATTGAAGATTCAACATGGGTTGGTTTATAGGAGTTTATGGAACATTATCCTTCTTTCCAAATCTAAGGACAGAGGTCTTAAAAGAGTGGGAGAATTATAAGATGCAATATTGATTTTCCAACCCAAAAAAAAAGATGTGTGGGTAATAAGGAAATTTTATATTTAGGATATTCTGATCATGTCTCCAAAATTTTGTAGCAAACAGTTCTTACATTCACTCCCTAGAAACTTGTCGCATGAAATTTGTGTGTTAAATATGAGCATGAAGATGAAGGAATTTGAAAAAGTGTTGTATGAGAGAAAGGTAGAGTATTCTTAATAGGAAAACTTTACCGGATTGAATTTTTTTGTAGTTCCTATGTTTTATGTCTCATTTGGTCCCGTGAAGATAGGTTAATGAAGAGATTTTTCATGGTTTTTCATCTCTTTTTAGAATTTTGGATTTCGCATGGCCCAAAACTGATATCTAGAAGCAGGTTTGGCCTTGAGGCATCTCAAAGACTATTGTAAAGATTTAAGAATTGAATATTTTTGTGTCTCATAAGCTTAAGCTCATTCCTCACCATTTTTGAGTTACAAGGGTTAGAAAACTACCGTTTTCCAACACTTTTAAAAAAAAAGAGAGAAGCCTTCACTCATCTTATTCATGTTCGCGTATTTAGAAAATGCACATGGGTATATGGATTATTTTGGTTGATTGACATGTGTATGAGTGTGTTGTAGGGATCGCCTCTATCTTTGCAAGTATGATTCTTGAGGTGGACATGAAAAGTAGATGCATGGGTGGTCTAGAAATCTTGGATGAGAGATGCAAATAGACATTATCTTGGGAAGCAAATTCTAAGAGTGCATTTCTAGGAAGGCATGATTGGTCATGCGCTAGCAAAATATGGAGATCCAAAAAGACGAAGATAGAGAGATAGGGAAGGACAATGGTCATACATTGATCACGATCGTTTTTGGCTTTTAGGATTACGATTGAGATTGAGATTGGGATTGAGATTGTGATTGTGATTGACATTGGGATTGAGATTGTGATTGTGATTGAGATTGGGATTGATATCAGCTCGGGGGTGTTCAGGTGGATGAGGTTTCATATTGAAGCTATAAGATAGATTTTCTAACGCAGATCAGAAGTACTTGTAAATCTACACAGATACTAAAATTCTCTCTCTTCTTGTTCTGCATATACTCTGTTTTTCTTCTTCATATCTTGATGTGCCGAAGTCTATTATTCTATGTGGGATTGTGATTCAAGATTAGGAGACGTGTTACAAGTGGTATCAGAGCGGAGTTGGTTTTCGAGACAAGATGCAGGCTTTGAAGAAGAAGATAGAAGAAGAAGAGGAGCTTATCCATAGATTGAATGCATAACTACATAAAGAAAGATTCAATGAACAAAAAGAGGGTACTGCAAATTCTTTCATGGAACTCAATGATGAAGGTGGCAATGGTGCGGGCACATGGAACGCACATAGAGCTAGAAGGCAATGTGAACCTGAAGATGATGATGATGCAGGCAAATCTGCACTTAAGCAAGTGTTTAAAAGAGCAAAATTAAATGAATTTGCTGGTGAGAAGAAAACTGGAAAGGATCTTGAAGCATGGATTAAGGAACTCGAAGATTTCTTTGACCTATGCATATTTAGTCATGAGGAATCACAAGCAAAGGTGGCAATTTTGCATCTACGAGGAGTCTCTAAACTGTGGTCGAAATCATACATGTAGAAAAGAACACATGAAGGTCCGATCCTCTGGAAAGAGTTTCGAGAGCAAGCAGAGAATCGGTATTGTTCTCCATATTATCGGATGGAAAAGAAAATGGAATTCTACTCCTTCAAGCAATATGAGGATGATAGATATAACTTGACTATTGAAGAATATAAGGAGAAATCTTTGCATTTACATAAGTATGCACTAGAAGTTTGTAGAGATGCCCTGAAGAGAAAATTTATTGAGGGTTTGTGAGAAGAGCTTCACGATCAACTAAAGGGGTGCAGATGTGTAGATTTTCTTGATGCGGTTTCAAAACCAAAAAACTTTGAAAAGATGGAGAAGTTTAGTATGCAAAAGGCATCCAAATCAAGGTTTATCGCAATAGGACATCGACCCCCAAGCCTATTGCATTAAATCAGAATGGTCAAACATCAACTAACTCTATTAATAGTCGAGGAGGAAAAAATATGCATAAACAGACAAAGATGCCTAAGAAGAAAGAAGTTGTGCATTGGCAATGTGATTTTGATTTCTTGGAGTGGGCTAAAAGATTAGGACTTTGCTTTCGATATGGAGAACAAGGACATCACACTCTTGAATGTCCAAACAAGGCCATCAATTGTTCTATGCAAGAAAAGATCGCTCATCTACAAGAAGAAAACATAAAAGTTGAGGAAGCGGATGATCAAGGTAAGTGTTCTAACCCTAGGCTTCAATGCATGACAACTTCTTCTCATTCAAGGGCATCGGTGATTAGGATTATGGGGGACATATCCTCATGTAAGGTTAGTTTCTTGATTGATTTGGGTAGTACAAATTTCTTTCTTTCACTTAAGTTGGTAGAGGCTTTAGGATCGCATATTGAGATGTAGACCAAAAGACCTGTACAGATGGCTAATGGTAGGATACACTATACTCGAGGCTGTATTGAAAATCTTGATTTTATGTTAGGAGAACATAAGTTTTTGAGTACCTTCCATGTAATTGAAATGAGAGAATCTGATGTAATCATCGGAATGGATTGGTTAGTTCATAATAGTGTCATGATCGATTGTGAAAGTGGAGTCCTTACTCTGAAAATGGAAGGGAAGGAGCATCGTCTAATAGGCAAGTATAATTCAGGTTTTTCACCTATTTTTGCTATAAAGTTGATTAGGGGTATTCGAGAGGGTTGCGAGACATATTTGGTTTATATGCATGACTTCTAGAGAAGTAGAAAGAAGAAGAAATACCTACATATATTAGAAAATGTTTAGATGAGTACGCAGATGTATTTCCAAATGATCTGTCAGGTATGCCTCGTCCTAAGAAAATTGACCATGCTATGGACCTTCTATTCAAGAAGTGAGCCTTATTCTAGTGCACCTAATAGGTTCAATATTGATGAATTGACAGAGTTGAAGCTCCAACTAGATGATCTATTGAAGAAGGGGTTGATAAGACCTAGTGTTTCACCTTGGGAAGCACCTATTTTGTTTCAGAAAAAGAAAGATGGCTCATACAGACTTCGTATTGATTTGGGATTGAACACGCAAACCATTAAGAACAAGTATCGACTTCCACACATAGATGAATTGCTGAGTCAATTGAGTGGTGCCACAGTATTCACCAAAATTGACTTAAGATCAGGATAGCATCAAATTAGAGTAAAGTCTGAGGACATAACCAAAACCCTTTTTAGAACACCATATGGTCATTATGAGTTCACAGTTTTTCCTTTTGGATTGACAAATGCTCCTGCAACATTTATGTGTTTGATGAATAATGTGTTTCATGAATATCTCGATGAATTTATATTAGTCTCTAGGATGATGATGAACATGCATTGCATCTCAGGAAGACTTTACAGAAACTAAGAAAGCATAAACTATATGGTAAGATGAGTAAATGTTTTTTTGCAAAGGGGGAAGTGACTTATTTGGGGAGAGTTGGTTCTAAGGAAGGCATTCACATAGATCGTGAGAAAATTAAAAGCATATTTGACTGACCTACACCGAAATGTGTGAGAGATGTGAGAAGCTTCCTTGGTTTGGCAGAATATGAGAAGGCACACATTAGGGAGTTTTCTCGGATTGCAAATCCTCTTACAGGATTGAAAAAGAAATATAGAGACTTCACATGGAACGATGAGTGTCAAAATGCATTTGAAGAATTAAAATAGAAAATTATCAAAAATTGTGTGCTAAAGATACCCGAGTTAGGAAAGCCATTTATTGTTGCATGTGATGCTAGTGGAAATCAAATCGAATGCGTACTTTCACAAGAAGGGAGGGTAGTGGCTTATGAGTCAAGGAAACTAAGGAAACATGAATTAAATTATACAACACATGACTTGGAAATGCTTGCGGTTGTTCATGCACTGAAACATTGGAGACACTTATTGCTTGGAGTAAAGTTTGAATTAAGAACAGATCATCAGAGCCTTAAATATATACTTACTCAACCTTTACTTAACAATAGACAAAAACGATGGATCAAATTGTTAAGTGAATATGATTTTGATATTAAATACTTAGCAAGAAAAGAAAACAATGGGGGCGATGCTTTGAGTCATAAACCTTTATGTAGTTCAATTTCTATTTTATCCTCTGATTTTGATATTAGAAAAGAACTAAAAGAAGATTTATTTTATGCAACAATGTTGAAATTTTTGGGCACTAATCCAGGTTCTATGTTTCAAGGAAAATTTGATTTGAAAAATAGTGATTTGTATTGCAATTCTCATTTATGTATTTCTTCAGAAACAGTTTTGAAAGAAACGATTGTGCATGACTATCATGATGCACCTTTCTCTACATACCCTAGCTTTTCTAGGACTTATGCAAAAGTGAAAGCTTCATATTATTGGCCACGTATGAAATATGATATTAAGAGGTATGTGAAGAATGTTTGAAATGTCAACAAGTTAAGGCTGAATTTAAAAGGGTTCCTTGCATGTTACAACCATTAGATGTGCCTAATCAAAAATGGGAATCCATCTCTGTGGATTTCATAACAAAGTTTCCTATGACCAGAAGTGGGCATGATACCATCCTTGTTGTCATGGACTCTTATGGTGGTCCTTTTAAAATCTTAAAGAAAGATGGTTCTGTTGCATATTTACTTGACCTACCTAACACTTTGAAAATTCATCCAGTTTTCCATGTTGGATTACTTAAAAAGTATGTTCCTAATGTTGATCATGTTTTCAGGACAAATCTAAGTTGAAGGAAGATGCCACTTTCGAGCTTGAACTAGAAGTTATATTGGATAGGAGAATTAGACATCTTAGGAATCGTGAAATAGTGGAAATTTTAGTTAAGTCATTTGCATATCCTATTAAAGATTCACCATGGGTTGGTTTAGATGAGTTTATGGAACATTATCCTTCTTTGCAACTCTGAGGATATAGTTCTTAAAAGAGCGTGAGAATTGTAAGATGCCATATTGATTTCCCCACCTAAAAAACAAGATGTGTAGGTAATAATGAAATTTTATGTTTAGGATATTCTGATCATGTTTGCAAAACTTTGTAGCAATAAGTTTTCACATTCTCTCTCTAGAAGGGTACATGAAATTTGTATGTTAAATTTGAGCATAAAGATGAATGAATCTGAAAAAGTGTTGTATGAGAGAAAGGTAGAGTACCTTAGTAGAAAAACTTTACGTAATTGAATTTTTTGTAGTTCCTATGTTTTATGTCTCATTTGGTCCCATGAAGATAGGTTAACGAAGAGATTTTTCATGTTTTTTATCTCTCTAGAATTTTCAATTTTGTAGGACCCAAAACTGATATCTAGAAGTAGATTTGGACCTAAGGCATTTCCAACACTATTGTAGAGATCTAAGAACAGAATAGTTTTGTGTCTCACAATCTTAAGCTAATTTCTCACCGTTTTTTTCTTATAGGGCTTAGAAAAGTTTCATTTTCCAACACTTAAAAAAAAGAGAAATCTTCATTCATCTTATTCACGTTCCTGGATTTAGAAAACGCACATGGGTATATCGGTTATTCCCAGTGATTGACGTGTGTATGAGTGTATCACAGGGATCACCTCTATTTTTGCAGGTATGATTCTTGAGGTGGACATGAAAAGTAGATGCATGGGTGGTCTAGAAGTCTTGCATGAGACATGCAAAAAGATGCTAGCTTGGGGATGCAGATTCTAAGAATGCATGTCTAGGAAGGCATGATTGGTCATGTGCTTGCAAAAGGTGGAGATCCAAAAAGACAAAGATTGAGAGATAGGGGAGGGTGATAGTCGTACATTGATCATGATCGTTTTCGGCTTCTGAGATTGCGATTGAGATTGAGATTGTGATTCTCCTTGAGATTTGGATTGAGATTGTGATTATGATTGAGATTCGGATTGAGATCAACTTGGGCGTGGTTAGGTGGATGAGGCTTTACATTGAAGCTATTTGATAGATTTTGTAACGTAGATCAGAACTACTTGTAAATTTGCACAAATAATAAAATTCTCTCTCTTCTTGTTCTACAAATACTCTATTTTTCTTCCTTATATCTTGATGTGCCAAAGTCTATTATTTTGCATGGGATTGTGATTCAAGATTAGGAGACTTGTTACAAGTGGTATCAGAGCGGAGTTGGATTCTCGAACAAGATGCAGGCTTTGAAAAAGAAGATTGAAGAATAAGAGGAGCTTATCCATAGATTGAATGTAGAATTACATAAAGAAAGATCCAACAAACAAAAAGGGGGTACTAAAGATGCTTTCATGGACCTTAATGATGAAGATAGTAATGGTGTGGGCACATCGAACACAGGTAGAGCTAGATGGCACCGTGAACATGAAGACAATGATGATGCAGGCAAATCTACACTTAAGGAAGTGTTTAAAAGATCAAAATTAAATGAATTTGATGGTGAGAAGAAAATTGGAGAGGTTCTTGAAGCATTGATTGAGGAACTTGAAGATTTCTTTGATTTGTGCATATTTAGTGAGGAATCAAAAGAAAAGGTGGCAATTGTGCATCTGCAAGGAGTCGCAAAACTGTGATGGAAATCATACATGCAAACAAGAACACATGAAGGTCCGATCCTTTGGAAAGAGTTTCAAGAGCAAGCAGAGAATCGTTATTTTTCTCCACATTATCGGATGGAATTATACTCCTTCAAGCAATATGAGGATGATAGATATAACTTATCTATTGAAGAATATAAGGAGAAATTTTTGCGTTTACATAAGTATGCACTAGAAGTTTCTGGAGATGCTTTGAAGAGTAAATTTATTGAGAGTTTGCGAGAAGAGCTTCGCTATCAAGTAAAGGGGTGCATATGTGTAGATTTTCTTTATGCAATTGCAAAAGCAGAAAAATTTGAGACGATGGAGATGTTTACTATGAAAAAGGCATCCAAATCAAGGTTTATCTCAACATGACATTGACCCCCAATAACTATTTCAATAAATTAGAAGGCACAGAAATCGACTAACTCTATTAATAGTCAAGAAGGAAAAACTAAGCCGAAGCAGATGAATTTCCCTAAGAAGCAAGAAGTTGTGCACTACCAATGTGATTCTGATTCTTGAAGCGGGCTATAAGATTGGGACTTTGCTTTCGATGTGGAGAACAAGGACATCGCACTTTTGAATGTCCAAATAAGGCTACAAGAAGAAAACATAACAATTGAGGAAACGGATGATCAAGGTAAGTGTAATAACCCTAGAATTCAATGCATGACAACTTCTTCTCATTCAAGGGCATCGGTGATTAGGATTATGGGGGACATATCCTCACGTAAGGTTAGTTTCTTGATTGATTCATGTAGTACAAATTGTTCCCTTTCACTTAAGTTGGTAGAGCTTTAGGATTGCATATTGAGATGCAGACCAAAAGTCCTATACAAATGGCTAATGGTAGGATACACTATACTCGAGGCTGTATTGAGAATCTTGATTTTATGTTAGGAGAACATAAGTTTTTTGTTATCTTCCATGTAATGAGAGAATGTGATGTAATCATCAGAATGGACTAGTTATTTCATAACAGTGTTGTGATTGATTGTGAAAGTGGGATACTTACTTTAAAAATAGAAGAGAAGAAACATTGTCTAGTAGGCAAGTGTAATTCAAGTTTTTCCCCTATTTCTGCTATAAAGTTGATAAGGGGTATTCCACAGGGTTGTGAGACATCTTTTGTTTATGTGCATGACCTTCAGGAGAAGAAAGAAGAAGAAAGAAGAAGAAATACCTGAATATGTTAGAAAGCTTTTATTATTGAGTACGATAATGTATTTCCTAATGATTTGTCAGGTATGCATCCTCCTAGGAAAACTGACCATGCTATGCACCTCTATCCAAAAAGTGAGCCTTATTCTAGCGCACCTTATAGGTTCAATATTGATGAATCGAAAGAGTTGAAGCTCCAACTAGATGATCTATTGAAGAAGGAGTTGATAAGACCTAGTGTTTCACCTTGGGGAGCACCTGTTTTGTTTGAAAAAGAAAGATGGCTCATATAGAGTTTTATCGTCTATAGGGGATTGAACAAGAAAACCATTAAGAACAAGTATCCACTTCCACACATAGATGAATTGCTGAGTCAATTAAGTGGTGCCACAGTATTCACTAAAATTGACTTAAGATCAGGATATCATCAAATTAGAGTAAAGTCTGAGGACATACCCAAAACCCCTTTTAAAACATGATATGGTCATTATGAGTTCACAATTTTGCCTTTTTGATTGACAAATGTTCCTGCAACATTTATGTGTTTAATGAATCATGTGTTTCATGAATCTCTCGATGAATTTATATTACTCTTTCTTGATGATATTTTTGTGTATTCTAAGGGTGATGATGAACATCCATTGCATCTCAAGAAGACTTTACCGAAACTAAGAGAGCACAAACTATATGGTAAGATGAGTAAATGTTTTTTATGCAAAGGGAGAAGTGACGTATTTCAAGAGAGTTGTTTCCAAGGAAGGATTCACATAGATCCTCGAAAAGTTAAAAGCATAGTTAACTGGCCTACACCCAAATGTGTGAGAGATGTGAGAAGCTTCCTTAGTTTGGCACAATATGAGAGGGCACACATTAGGGAGTTTTCTTGGATTGCAGATCTTCTTACAGAATTGACAAAGAAAAATAGAGACTTCACATGGAACGATGAGTGTAAAAATGCATTTGAAGAATTCAAAGAGAAAATTATCAAAAATTCTGTGATAAAGATACATGAGTTACGGAAGCCACTTATTGTTGCATGTGATGCTAGTGGAAATCAAATCGGATGCATACTTTCACAAGAGGGAGGGTAGTGGCTTATGAGTCAAGGAAAATAAGGAAACATGAATTAAATTATACAACACATGACTTGGAAATGCTTGCGGTTGTTCATGCACTTAAACGTTGGAGACACTTATTGCTTGGAGTAAAGTTTGTATTAAGAAAAGATCATAAGAGCCTTAAATATATATTTACTCAACCTTTACTTAACAATAGATAGAAATGATGGGTTGAATTGCTAAGTGAATATGATTTTGATATTAAATACTTAGTAGCAAAAAAAAACAAAGTGGTCGATGCTTTGAGTCGTAAACTTCTTTGTAGTTCAATTTCTATTTTATCGTCTGATTTTGATATTGGAAAAGCATTAAAAGAAGATTTATTTTATGCAGTAATGTTGAAAGTATAATTTATGATAGGGATACAAGGTTTATGTCTAATTTTTGGAAAGCAACCTTTCAATACATAGGAGAAGAATTGCGCATGAGTACTACATTTCATCCTCAAACTGATGGTGAGACCGAGAGGGTTAACAAGGTGCTTGAGCATATGTTACGTATGTATGTGAATGATAGCCAAAACAATTGGACTGATAGGGATCACCTCTGTTTTTGTAGGTACGATTCTTGAGGTGGATATGAAAAGTAGATGCATGGGTGGTCTGGAAATCTTGCATGAGACATGCAAAAAGATGCTACCTTGGGGATACAAATTTTAAGAGTGCATGTCTAGGAAGGCGTGATTGGTCATGCACTAGCAAAAGATGGAGATCCAAAAAGGCAAAGACTGAGAGATAGGGAAGGAGATGGTCGTACATTGATCACAAATAATCTGTACAGATAATAAAATTCTCTCTCTTCTTGTTCTTTGTATACTCTGCTTTTCTTTTTTATATCTTGATGTGCCGAAGTCTATTATTCTATGTGGGACTCTGATTCAAGATTAGGAGACTTGTTACAAGTGGTATCAGAGTGGAGTTGGATTCCGCAACAAGATGCAGGCTTTGAAGAAGAAGATAGAAGAACAAGAGGAGCTTATCCATAGATTGAATGCAAATTTTCATAAAGAAAGATCCAAGAAACAAAAAGAGGGTACTACAAATGCTTTCATGGACCTCAATGATGAAGGTGGTAATGGTGCAGGCACATCGAATGCACTTAGAGCTAGACGACAACGTGAACCTGAAGAGGATGATGATGTAGGCAAATTTGCACTTAAGCAAGCGTTTAAAAGAGCAAAATTAAATGAATTGGATGGTGAGAAGAAAATTGGAGAGGATTTTGAAGCATGGATTGAGGAACTTGAAGATTTCTTTGACCTGCATCTATTTAGTGAGGAATCAAAAGCAAACCTGGCAATTCAGCATGTGCGAGGAGTCGCGAAACTGTGGTGGAAATCATACATGTAGACAAGAACACGTGAAGGTCCGATCCTCTAGAAATGGTTTTGAGAGCAAGCAGAGAATCATTATTGTTCTCCACATTATGGGATGAAACTTAAAAATGAATTCTACTCCTTCAAGCAATATGAGGATGATAGATATAACTTGTGTGTTGAAGAATATGAGGAGAATTTTTTGGGTTTACATAAGTATGCACTAGAAGTTTTTGGAGATGCCTTGAAGAGCAAATTTATTGAGAGTTTGCGAGAAGAGCTTCAATATCAAGTAAAGGGGTCCGGATGTGTAGATTTTCTTGATGCGGTTGCAAAAGCAGAAAACTTTGAGAAGATGGAGAAGTTTACTATGAAAAAGGCATCCAAATCAAGGTTTATCTTAATAGGACATCGACACCCAAGACCTATTTCAATAAATCAAAATGGACAGAAATTGACTAACTCTATTAATGGTCAAGGAGGAAAAAACTAAGCTGAAGCAGACAGATTTACCTAAGAAGCGAGAAGTTGTGCACTGGCAACGTGATTCTCATTTCTTGGAGCGGGTAAAAAGATTGGGACTTTACTTTCGATGTGGAGAACAAGGACATCACACTTTTGAATGTCCAAACAAGGCCATCAACCGTTCTATGCAGGCAAAGATAGCTCATCTACAAAAAGAAAACATAACAATTGAGGAAGCAGATGATCAAGGTAAGTGTTCTAACCCTAGACTTCAATGCATGACTTCTTCTTATTCAAAGGCATCGGTGATTAGGATTATGGGGGACATATCCTCATGTAAGGTTAATTTCTTGATTGATTCATGTAGTATAAATTGTTTCCTTTCACTTAAGTTGGTAGAGGCTTTAGGATTGCATATTGGGATGCAGACCAAAAGACCTATACAGATGGCTAATGGTAGAATAGACTATACTCGAGGCTATATTCAGAATCTTGATTTTATGTTTGGGAACATACGTTTTTGGGTACCTTCCATGTAATTGAAATGAGAGAATGTGATGTAATCATCATAATGGACTCGTTAGTTCATAAGTGTGTCGTGATTGATTGTGAAAGTGGGATCCTTACTTTGAAAATAGAAGGGAAGGAACATCATTTGGTAGGCAAGTGTAATTCAGGTTTCTCTCCTCTTTTTGCTATAAAGTTGATTAGGGGTATTTGAGAAGGTTATGAGACATATTTGGCTTATGTGCATGACCTTCAGGAGAAGAAGAAGGAAGAAGAAATACCTAAATATGTTAGAAAACGTTTAGATGATTACGCAGATGTATTTCCTAATGATATGTTGGGTATGCCTCCTCCTAGTAAAATTGACCATGCTATAGACCTCCATCCAAGAAGTGAGCCTTATTCTAGAGAACCTTATAGGTTCAATCTTGATTAATTGAAAAAGTTGAAGCTCCAATTGGATTATCTATTGAAGAAGGGGTTGATAAGACCTAGTGTTTCACCTTGGCGAGCACCTGTTTTGTTTCAAAAAAAAAGAAAGATGGCTCATACAAACTTTCTATCAACTATAGGGGATTGAACAAGAAAACCATTTAGAAGAAGTATCCACTTCCACACATGGATGAACTGCTCAAAAAAATTGAGTGGTGCCATAGTATTCACTAAAATTGACTTAAGATCGGGATATCATCAAATTAGAGTAAAGTCTCAGGACATACCCAAAACCGCTTTTAGAACATGATATGGTCATTATGAGTTCATAGTTTTTACTTTTGGATTGACAAATGCTCCTTCAACATTTATGTGTTTGATGAATAATGTGTTTCATGAATATCTCAATGAATTTATTAGTCTTTCTTGATGATATTTTTGTGTATTCTAAGGATGATGATGAACATGCATTGCATCTCAGGAAGACTTTATAGAAACTAAGAGAGCATAAACTATATGGTAAGATGAGCAAATGTTTCTTTGCAAAGGGGGAAGTGACTTATTTAGGGAGAGTTATTTCTAAAGAAGGGATTCACATAGATCTTGAGAAATATAAAAGCATAGTTGACTGGCCTACATCCAAATGTGTGAGAGATGTAAGAAGCTTCATTGGTTTGGCACAATATGAGAGGGTACACATTAGGGAGTTTTTTGGGATTGTGAATCCTCTTACAAAATTGACATAAGAAAATCGAGACTTCACATGGAACGATGAGTGTCAAAATGAATTTTGAAGAATTAAAACAAAAAATTATCAAAAATTGTGTGCTAACGATACCTGAGTTAGGGAAGCCATTTATTGTTGCATGTGATGCTAGTGGAAATCAAATCGGATGCATACTTTCACAAGAAGGGATGGTAGTGGCTTATAAGTCAAGGAAACTAAGGAAACATGAATTAAATTATACAACACATGACTTGGAAATGCTTGCGGTTGTTCATGCACTTAAACATTTGAGACACTTATTGCTTAGAGTAAAGTTTAAATTAAGAACAGATCATGAGAGCCTTAAACATATATATTTACTCAACCCTTACTTAACAATAGACAAGAATGATGAATCGATTTGCTAAGTGAATATGATTTTGATATTAAATACTTAGGAGGAAAAGAAAACAAAGTGTCGATTCTTTGAGTCGTAAACCTTTATGCAGTTCAACTTTTATCCTCTTATTTTAATATTAGAAAAGAACTCAAAGAATATTTATTTTATGCAGTAATCTTGAAATTTTTGGGCACGAATCGAGGTTCTATGTTTCAAGGAAAATTTCATTTGAAAAATAATGATTTGTATGGTAATTCTTGTTTATGTATTCCTTCATAATCTATTTTGAAAGAATAGATTCTACATGACTGTCATGATCCACCTTTCTCTGCACAGCCTGGCTTTTCTAGGACTTATGCAAAAGTGAAAGCTTCATATTACTGGCCACGTATGAAATATGATATTAAAAGGTATGTGAAAGAATGTTTGAAATGTCAACATGTTAAGGTTGAATTTAAAAGGAGCCCTGGCATGTTACAACCATTAGATGTGCCTGATCAAAAATGGCGATCCATGTCTATGGAATTCATAAAAAAGTTTCTTGTGACCAGAAGTGGGCATGATACCATCCTTGTTGTCAAGAACCGTCTTACGAAGATTGCCATTTTCTTGCAATGAGGAAAACTGATACAGGTTTGCATGTTGCTAAACTTTTCATAAAAGAAATTTTTAGGTTACATGGTATACGTAAAAGTATAATTTATGATAGGGATGCAAGGTTTGCATCTAATTTTTGGAAAGCAACCTTTCAATCCATAGGAACAAAATTATGCATGAGTACTGCATTTCATCCTCAAACTGATGGTGAGACTGGGAGGGTTAACAGGGTGCTTGAGGATATGTTACATATATATGTGAATGATAAGCAAAACAATTGGACTGAATATTTGCCTTTGGGTGAGTATGCACATAATAGTGCATGGCATTCATCTATTAAGATGACACCTTTTGAAGCAATGTATGGCTATAATTGTTTGTTGTCTCATTCACTTTTTAATTCACAAAATCAGGTTGAGATATCCAAAAAAATGCTTGAAAACATGGATTTGGAGCTAAATAAGATAAGGAAGAACATGGAAGATGCACTAAAATGTCAGAAATTATATCATGATCTCAAAAAGAGACCCTTGGAATTTAGAACAAATGGTCTAGTTTTTTTGAAAGTGAATCCTTCTAAATCAAATCTGGTTTTAGGCAAAGATTGTCGATAGTCTCCAGGTTATGTTGGTCCTTTTAAAATCTTAAAGAAAGTTGGTTCTATTGCATATTTAGTTGACTTGCCTAACACTTTGAAAATTAATCTAGTTTTCCATGTTGGATTACTTAAAAAGTATGTTCCTAATGCTGATCATGTTTTCCAGGACACATCTAAGTTGAAGGAAGATGCCACTTTTGAGCTTGAACAAGAAGTTATAATGGATGGGAGAATTAGACATCTTAGGAATCATGAAATAGTGGAAATTTTAGTTAAGTGGTTTGCATATACTATTGAGATTCAGCATGGGTTGGTTTAGATGAGTTTATGGAACATTATCCTTCTTTCCAACTTTGAGGATAAAGTTCTTAAAAGAGGGGGAGAATTGTAAGATGCCATATTGATTTTCCCATCCAAAAAAAAAGGTGTGTATTTAATAATGAAATTTTATGGCTAGGATATTTGGATCATGTCTCCAAAATTTTGTAGCAATAGGTTTTTACATTCTCTCTCTAGAAAGTTGTTGCATGAAATTTGTGTGTTAAATTTGAGCATGAAGATGAAGGAATCTGAAAAAAGTGTTGTATGAAAGAAAGGTAGAGTACTCTTAGTAGAAAAACTTTACCTAATTGAATGTTTTGTAGTTCCTCTAGAATTTGTGATTTTATTGGGCCCAAAAGTGATATCTAGAAGCAGATTTGGACCTGAGGCATCTCTAACACTATTGTACAAATTTAACAACTAAATATGTTTGTGTCTCACAAGTGTAAGCTAATTCCTCACCGTTTTTTAGTTACAGCGCTTGGAAGAGTTCCATTTTCCAACACTTATAGAAAAAAGAGAAGCCTTCAATTATTTTATTCATGTTCGCGGATTCAGAAAATGCACCTAGGTATATGTGTTATTTCGGGTGATTGACATGTGTATGAGTGTGTTGCAAGGATCCCCTCTATTTTTGCAGGTACGATTCTTTGAGGTGGACATGAAAAGTAGATGCATGGGTGGTCTGGAAGTCTTGCATGAGACATGCGAAAAGATGTTATCTTGGGGATGCAGATTCTAAGAGTGCATGTCTAGGAAGGCGTGATTGGTCATGCACTGGCAAAAGGTGAAGATCCAAGAAGACAAAGACTCAGAGATAGGGAAGGACGATGGTTGTGCTTTCAATTGGACTGTTCTCAAAACCATGTGCAATCAGATAGGCATGTATTTTCTCATACCAAGCACATGGTGCTTCTTTTAAACCATATAACGCCTTCTTTAACCTGCACACTTGGTTTTCATGCCCTTTCTGCACAAAGCCACGGGGCTGAAAAACATACACTTCTTCATGCAAGTCACCATTCAGAAATGCTGTTTTAATGTCCAACTGATGTACATTCCAACCATGATGGGCTGCAAGTGCACAAATGCTCCAAACAGTAGTCATACGGCATGTAGGTGCAAAGGTCTCATCAAAATCAATGCCTCTTTCCTGCGCATAACCCTTTGCAACAAGCCTAGCCTTATACCTGTCAACTGTACCATCAGGTTTACGCTTCAGCTTGTATACCCACTTAGTGCCAATGGCCTTCTTGCCAGGAGGCAAGTCACATAAAGACCATGTACCATTCTTCATTCTAGCATCATATTCAGATTGCATAGCAGCCATCCAATTTTCTGAATTTTGTGCTTCATCAAAAGAAACAGGCTCATTCTCATCACAGAGACTAGATGCAGCCATAGCATAGCAATTTGATGCAAAGGAGGTACTATGAGAGCCTGAACGAGTACGATATGACAAAGGTGCATCTAATTTGCTGTCGCGCAAAGTCTGCACCAGCCATTTTGGCATAGTTTTTGCCTGTTCAATATCATCTCTCTCATCAACAAGTGCATCATGTAAATCTGCATCAGAAATGGAATGATCTGCATCATCATATGAAGCCTGCAAAGGCTGAGAAGTTGCCTCATTAGGACCAGCGCTAGCCTGTCCACCTGTAAAAAGAGGCATCAAAGTATCATACATGTCTTTGGAGCTAACAGATGTCTCCTTAGTACATGAAAGCAATGGTTGAATAGCATCTTCCACAAAGACAACATCACGGCTAACCAGAATGCGTTTAGTCTGTGGATGATACAGATGATAGCCTTTACTTTCAAAACTGTACCCAACAAAAATACATTTTACTGCCTTATCATCCAATTTTCTGCGATGTTGTTCAGGCACTAATGCATATGCCAAACAACCAAAAACACGCAGATGAGCAATAGATGGCTTGCGGTCATGCCAAGCCTCATATGGAGTGATAGACTTCAACGCTTTCGTGGAACACCTGTTCAGTACATATGTTGCACACATGACAGCCTCAAGCCAGAAACTATGTGGTAAAGCCTGACTTTTGACCATGCACCTCGCCATCTCCATGAGTGACCTATTCTTTCGTTCAGCAACTCCATTCTGTTGAGGTGTATACGGCACTGTACACTGGTGTTTTATCCCACGTTCAGCCAGAAATGCATTAAAATCTGAAGACATATATTCCACCCCTCGATCAGAACGGAGGGTGCCCATTTTACATGCTGACAGATTTTTAGCCAAAACCAAAAACTGTTTGAAGCACATGAACACTTCGGACTTTGCTTTGAGTGGATATACCCATGCATGCCTGGAAAAATCATCAATGAAAGTCACGAAGTAAAGGTAATTTCCAAAAGAGGGTGTATGCATAGGACCACAGACATCACTATGTACAAGCTGCAATTTCTGCATAGCCCGAACTGAACCATCTTTTGGAAAGGAAGAACGCTGCATTTTGCCCAAAATACAGCCTTCACAAACATGTTTTCCAGGTGCCTCAAGTTTGGGCAAAGAGGACACCATTTCAGATTTCTGCAGGCGTAACAAACTAGCAAAATTCAGATGACCAAAGCGTGCATGTCAAAGCTTTGCATCTGACATAGCCTGAGAATCATGAACTGCACATGCCGAATCATTCATAGATTTTTCATAGTCTATGAGCTTATACAGCCCACGACATAAAATGCCAGAAGCAATAATCACATCGCCATTTGAGAGATCATGGACTGTACACCTGTCATCAACGAATTTCACAACCAAGCCAATCTTGGCTAATGCAGAAACTGATAACAGGTTCTTTTTGATCCCTGACACAAATAAAGCATCTGACAAAGTGAAAGAACTACCATCAGCAGTAGTCAGAATGATCTTACCAACTCCCATAACAGGATAAGAGGAGTTATTGGCGCATGTGACAGTATTCCCTGTAGGGGCAGGCTCGAGTGAAGAGAAGAAACTGCGCTGCGAGGTAATATGTTTGGTTGCCCCACTGTCAAAGTACCAAACATCTGAGTCTACTGCAGACATGCACTGATCATGAGAAGATGGGTCAAAACTGCAGACAGTAGTAAACGCCCATTCTTCTTCCTGCACAAGATTTGCAGACTCTGTTTTTGGTGTAGAGGCCTCTGCAACAACCATTCCAGCCTCTTTCTTCTTTGCCTCTTTAGCAGCCAGTTTTGGACAGTTCTTTATAATATGATCATTTCCTTTACAGTACTTGCAGAACAATTTCTGCTTTTCTGATTTCTTCTCATCTTTATCCTGGTTCTTCGATTGTGCAGCATTTGCAGATTTCTGCTTACTAGTAGAAGAGCTCCATTTTCCTTTGCCCTTCTGACTAGCCAGGAAAGCTTGATCTGCAACACGCATAATGGACCTGTTCTGCCTGGACTGATCTTCCTACAACAGAACAGAGACTAATTCCTCAAATGACAAGGCATTCGGATTGCCTTTCATCATCAATCGAAGAGTAGAGGCAAAACTCTGATATGAATCAAGAAGGCCATTCAGAACGGTATGCACAAGTGAGTTATCTGGTATAACCTCATCAGCAGAAATCAATTGTTCCTTCAGGTCTTTGATCTTTGTAAGAAAACTGTCCATCGAATCACCTTCATTCATGTGCTCACTCTCCAACTGTTTTCGGAGGTAAGCAACACGAGCCTCATTCCTAGCCTGGTACAAAGTGGTAAGTGTATCCCAAGCATCCTTTGCTGTTCTGCAAGAGCGAATGTGAGGAATAATGGCACGTTTGACAGACAAAGCTATCAATGCATGTGCCTGGGCATCTCTGCCATCCCAACGAATCTGCTCTGCAGTAGGTGCAACAGAAACAGCAGCACGAACAGGAATCTGCGGAATATCATCTTCGACACCATCTTCATCAGCTCCAACCCCTGTATTTGCAGTACCTGTCGTTACAGGTGTAACAGGACGTCTTTCAACACCCTGCACAATGTTCCACAATCCTTTTGCAACCAGTACATGTCGCATCATATAAGCCCATAATGGGTAGTTGGTACCATCCAACTTATCCTCAACAGCCAACATACGGAATACATCACTGCTTTCAGCCATGGCCGGTGACTAAAATACCTTGATGCAGAAAATTGACTGTATCTCAAAAAGTTGAACAGAACTGCCGAGACGAGTTCTGCTAGACCTGTAGCAGACTTCGAGACGCTTAAACTGGCGAACAGAAACTGGTATATACCTTTGGCACAAAAGGACGAAATAGCCTGCACAAGCACTGCGATAGTGCGTTCGGAGGCCGAAACGAGCTCAGATCGCGATTTCGGCACCATAGAGCGAAGCAATTTTGATCTCGGAAACACCCTGAGTATGCTCACCAAATTTTGTGCGAATCTGAGACTGCAAACGGAGGAGTGTCGACGGCGCCCTAGAAGAAGCAACGACCTGCTCTGATACCAATTGTTGGAGTTAGACGTCTGCGGAAGCACGCGAACAGCACAAGGAAGAAGAAGAAGCTTTGAGCACAACACACAAGACTGAATGTATTACTAGAGAATGTACAAAGATAAGTAGCCCATTAGGGCAATAGGCGTATATACAAGCCGGGGGAAAAAACCTCCTAAAGAGGGAAAAAAGTGCCCCGGCGGTCCTAGAGTGTTCACACACATCACTACCTAAATATATCAACAAATTATATATATATATATATATATATATATATAGCATCTCCATATTGGATCAGATGGGATCTCCACGTACACCTTGGGGAGCGCATGACTATGATGACTCCAAGATATATCACATACATGATGGAGCTCCAGTCATGGATGCGTCCGAAAATACCATGAGTCAACATATTCGACAGCTTTGCTCCATAGAGTTTGGCCATTCTATCATGTTAAAATGGAGCGAACAGGATAAGGATTCCAAAACATATATCACACAATCGATATATGAAGAGTATCGGCCAACACCTGGGCATCCTATTGTGAGTTTAGAATGGATTCAACATATGGCACGTGAGGTGATGTCTCATAGGCGGTCTGAGGCTCGAGATGCTTTGAGATCATGCTAAACAAAGCCTGTATGGTTAGATGTTGAAGAGTGGGAATCGATTCAGGATGAGCAACAACATACTCCTTATCGATATCGTCAGCAACAAGATGCAGCGGCCACACATTTAGATACGGTTGGAACGTCGCATTTAGGTAGCGGCAGATACGATATTATGCGCTACCAATTTGTAAGTATCATTTTAATTGTTGAATTTTTTTGTGTTAAGTACATCATGTATGTTCATCTAACATTTTTCATATTTATTATAGGAGTTGTTAGTGGGTCATCCTCCGATGCGAACCGAAGAAGCTTATGGATATCATCATGCATTGGTTGCATTGCTGCAGGACTTAGCGGGACACGGTGCAATCATTTCATGGGAGAATCTATGATTAGGTAGACTTATAGCTTGGTTTCATATTTTTAATTGTTGTTTATAAATGTCATGTCATTTTGTCTCATTTTATGCATATGCTTTGTTGCAGGATTGTAGGTGTAAATGTTTTGATTCCCTTGCACATATGTATGGTAGTGCTTTGCCACAATTTTGTATTACACTCCTATGTGGCAATGATGTACCATAATTTTGTATTCGGTTCCTACATGGAAGTGCTTTGTCACATTTTGTATTCGGTTCCTATATGGAAGTGCTTTGCCACACTCTTGTACATCCTTCATTTATGGAATATACAACTTTTTGTACATGATTCATGGCTCATTTTTGCTCATATAATATCATGTTTTGGTTGTCATTAGAGTACATATCACATGTACTCGGTTTAGAGTTGGGCAGAGTGTATTGTCTTTTGCCAAACAACATCATGGTAACGTTGTTGTAGCAAAAGACAACACACTCTCCCCAAAAAAAATTTTGCAGATATGGTCATCGGTATCAGCATCGATACTCCCAGCAGTCGTCGGTATGGACATGGGTACTCCCAACAGAGTCGTCGGTATGGGCGTTGGTACAAGCATCCGAAATATTGACGCTTATACTGATGCCTATACCGAGGATATACCGATGAATATATCGACACTTATACCAATGCCTATACCGGTGCTATGTTTTTGACGCGCATACTGACTGCAACACCAACGTTGCAGAAAAATTGCGCCCATCCATTTTCCTCGGTAACAACCTCAGTATACCCTTGATATGTTGTAGTGATTTTAGATGAGTACACAGATGTATTTCCTAATGATCTATCGGGTATGCCCCCTCCTAGGAAAATTGACAATGCTATAGACCTCTATCCAGGAAGTGTGCCTTATTCTAGAGCTCCTTATAGGTTCAACATTGATGAATGGAAAGATTTGAAGCTCCAACTCGATGATCTCTTGAAGAAGGGGTTGAGAAGACCTAGTGTTTCACCTTGGGGGGCACCTGTTTTGTGTCAAAAAAAGTAAGATGGCTCATGTAGACTTTGTATCGACTATAGAGGATTGAACAAGAAAACCATTAATAACAAGTATCCACTTCCACACATAGATGAATTTCTAAGTCAACTGAGTGGTGCCACAGTATTCACTAGAATTGACTTAAGATCGGGATATCATCAAATTAGAGTAAAGTTTGAGGACATACCAAAAACCACATTTAGAACACGATATGGTCATTATGAGTTTACAGTTTTGCCTTTTGGATTGACAAATGCTCCTGCAACATCTATGTGTTTGATGGAACATGTGTTTCATGAATATCTTGATGAATTTATATTAGTTTTTCTTGATGATATTCTTGTGTATTCTAAGGATGATGATGAACATGCATTGCATCTCAAGAAGACTTTACAAAAACTAAGAGAGCATAAACTATATCATAAGATGAGTAAATGTATTTTTTCAAAGGGGGAAGTGAATTATTTGGGGAGAGGTATTTCTAAGGAAGGGATTCACATAGATCCTGAGGAAGTTAAAAGCATAGTTGACTGGCCTACACCAAATGTGTGAGAGATGTGAGAAGGTTCCTTGGTTTGGCACAATATGAGAGGGCACACATTAGGGAGTTTTCTCGGATTTCAAATCCTATTATAGAATTGACAAAGCAAAATAGAGATTTTGCATGGAATGATGAGTGTCAAAATGTATTTGAAGAATTAAAACAGAAAATTATCAAAAATTGTTTGCTAAAGATACTTGAGTTAGGGAAGCCATTTATTGTTGCATGTGATGCTAGTGGAAATCAAATTGGATGCGTAATTTCATAAGAAGGGGGGTTAGTGGCTTATGAGTCAAGGAAACTAAGGAAACATGAATTAAAGTATTCAACACATGACTTGAAAATGCTTGAGGTTGTTCATGCACTTAAACATTGGAGACACTTATTGCTTGGAGTAAAGTTTGAATTAATAACAAATCATCAGAGCCTTAAATATATATTTATTTGACCTTTGCTTAATAATAGACAAAAACGATGGATCGAATTGCTAAGTGAATATGATTTTGATATTAAATACTTAGCAAGAAAAGAAAACAAAGTGGACGATGCTTTGAGTCGTAAATCTTTATGTAGTTCAATTTCTATTTTATCCTCTGATTTTGATAATGGAAAAGAATTAAAAGAAGATTTATTTTATGCAGCAATCTAAAAAATTTTTGGGCACGAATACAGGTTCTATGTTTCAAGGAAAATTTCATTTGAAAAATAATGATTCGTATTTTAATTCTCGTTTATGTATTTCTTCATAATCTATTTTGAAAGAAAAGATTTTGCATGACTGCCATGATGCACCTTTCCCTGCATACCCTTGATTTTCTAGGACTTATGCAAAAGTGAAAGCTTCATACTACTGGCCACATATGAAATATGATATTAAGAGGTATGTGAAAGAATGTTTGAAATGTCAAAAGGTTAAGGCTGAACTTAAAAGGATTCTTGGCATGTTACAACTATTAGATGTGCCTAATCAAAAATGGGAATCCATCTCTATGGATTTCATAACAAAGTTGCTTGTGATTAGAAGGGGGCATGATACCATCCTCGTTGTCGTGGACAGTCTTACAAAGATGGCACATTTTCTTCCCATGAGGAAAACTGATACAGCTTTGCATGTTGCTAAACTTTTGATAAAAGAAATTTTTAGGTTACATGGTATTTCTAACAGTATAATTTCTAATAGGGATGCAAGGTTTACATCTAATTTTTGGAAAGCAACCTTTCAATGCATAGGAATAGAATCGCACATTGATTACTGCATTTCATCCTAAAACTGATGGTGAGGCTGAGAGGGTTAACAGGGTGCTTGAGGATATGTTACATATGTATGTGAATGATAAGCAAAACAGTTGGACTCAATATTTGCCTTTGGTTGAGTATGCATATAATAATGCATTGCATTCATCTATTAATATGACACCTATTGAAGCAATGTATGGCTATAATTGTTTGCTACCTCATTCACTTTTTAATTCACAAGATCAGGTTGAGATAATCCAAACATATGCTTGAAAACATGGATTCAAATCTAAATAAGGTGAGGAAGAACATGAAAGATGCACAAAAACGTCATAAATTATATCATGATCTCAAAAAGAGACCCTTGGAATTTAGAACAAATGATCTGGTATTTTTGAAAGTGAATCCTTCTAAATCAAATCTGGTTTTAGGAAAAGATCATCAATTGTCTCCACATTATGCTCATCCTTTTAAAATCTTAAAGAAATTTGGTTTTGTTGCATATTTACTTGACGTGCCTAACACTTTGAAAATTCATCCAATTTTCCATGTTGGATTACTTAAAAGGTATGTTCCTAATGCTGATCATGTTCTGCAAGACAAATCTAAGTTGAAGGAAGATGCCACTTTTGAGCTTGAGCCAGAAGTTATAATGGATAGGAGAATTAGACATCTTAGGAATTGTGAAATAGTGGAGACTTTAGTTAAGTGGTTTGCATATCGTATTGAAGATTCAACATGGGTTGGTTTAGATGAGTTTATGGAACATTTTCCTTCTTTCCAACTCTGAGGATAGAGTTCTTAAAAGAGGGTGAATTGTAAGATGCCATATTGTTTTTCCCACCTAAAAAGAAGGATGTGTAGGTGATAATGAAGTTTTATCTTTAGGATATTCTGATCATGTTTGCAAAATTTTGTAGCAATAAGTTTTTACAATTTCTCTCTAGAAAGTTGTCGCATGAAATTTGTGTGTTAAATTTGAGCATGAAGATGAAGGAATCTGAAAAAGTGTTGTATGAGAAAAAGGTAGAATACTCTTAGTACAAAAACTTTACAAGATTGAATATTTTGTAGTTCCTATGTTTTATGTCTCATTTAGTCCCATGAAGATAGGTTGATGAAGAGATTTTTCATGTTTTTTTGTCTCTCTCTACAATTTCCGATGTTGCAGGGCCCAAAAGTGATATTTGGAAGCAGATTTGGACGTGAGGCATCTCAAACACTATTGTATAGATTTAAGAACTGAATATTTTTATGCCTCACAAGTTTAAGCTGATTCCTCACTGCTTTTGAGTTACAGGGCTTGAGGTGGATTTGATCTACATCAAAGGCTATCGCATCGAAAGAATATCCATTGGAGAGTTCTTTTATTTATGCTCACTTATTGTACTTTTTTAAAATATTTTTCATGGATCTTTTACCATTTTAAAAGCCTTAAGCTTTACACATGTAAAAGTATAAAGAGAGAGCCCAAAGTCCACGAATTTGTGGTGGTTGAGTTGCATTCAATCAAGCAATCAATCACCTAAAAGTAGATCAAACTAGATCTTCACTTTTCCTAGATTGGTGGAAAGTGAATTGATTCCCTCCAACAACCATTCCCACCTTCATTTGAACTCAAAATCCACTTGTAGAAGTCATGGAGCACTTCTAGAGTCTATATAAAGACTTGAAATCCCTTGTACAATACATGGAAGCAATATACATACACTTGTGACCATCATTGTCTTACTCCTTCAATTTTTTGCATCATCTTATTCACGAACAGTAATATTGCAAAGGTTGGTGCTCTCTCTCCAGAGCCCCAAATTTGATGAGAGATGGCCCATTGGAAAGGTATTTGTTTCTAGTTTAGGATTGTAATTTTTCATAGCATTTGATTTAGTAGATTGAGCAAAATCTCAATCTTTTTGTATCACGGTCAATCTCTCTGTATTCCTGACAACTAGGAAGTACCACCATTGAGTATTTGATTCATTCCTATAGCATATTTTTCTTATTCCTTATACTTTTGTGCATTATATACACTCAACCTTATGTGTATCACTCCCATAAAATGATGCTTTCTAATTGTAATTACCTTGGTCTCTATGGGCATTTGAAGTTCATTGTCTCTTCCATAGATAGTAAGTTTTTTGAGCTAGTCGACGTGCGAACCTATCTGTTTTGTATCGACTTCTTCTCCTTGATGCTCCAAAGTACATAGTGAATTTCTTTGCACTTATCGCATGCCTATAAGGTCTTTTTGAGTCTCCATAAGCTCAAGGGCTGGTCTTGTGCCGATTGGCTGGACCAAACTTTGTCGCTTCGAAACGTACTTTTCTACCTCCTACAAGCTTCTCCAAGTTCTTTTAGTGGTATGAGAGCTAGATCAAGATGGGTGACGGCTTTCCCTCAATGATCAAGAATATTGATCGACATAACTAGCGGCTTGGAAAATCAGAATGGAGGCCTATTTACAAGGTAGAAATCTTTATAGAATTGTAGCAAGTGATGAATCTATGCCTATTCCAAGACCCAAAGGAGGCCCTACACAAGAGGAGACAGATAAGCTCACACTTTGGTGCACAAGGGATGCTCAAGAAAGGTCGCACATACTAAAATCTATCTTTGACTTTCTATTACCACATATTAGAGGATGCAAGACATCTCAAGAGACTTGGGATGCTCTTGAGACTTTCTTTTCTACTAGTACCAAAGCAAGAAAGAATCATCTTTGGAACGAGTTCAACCAAATGAAGAAGAGACCTAAGCAAACCATTATGGAGTTTGTTACCAAGGTCAATGAGGTTTCGGATCAGTTAGCATCCATTGGAGACCTGATTGAAGAAGAGGCTATCATGAGGCGAATTCTCAATGGGATTCAATGTGATAAGCAATGGCAATCCTTCAAGATGGATTATGATCTCATCATGGATGTGCAAACTCCAGACTTCAACATCTTTCTTGGATAACTCTTCAATCAAGAAGCCAACAATAGCATAAAGGAAGGTAACTCCTATCATGGTAGTTCAACTAGTGCTCTATATGCAGATAAGAAGGATAAAGAGTAGAAAGGCAAGAAGAAGGAAGAAGATGAAGAAGAAACTTCCCAAGCCAATTTTCCAAGCAAAAGCAAGTGGAAAGGGAAGAAGAAAGGACCAAAGCAAGACAAAGCCAAAGGTCAAAATGTTCAACCTTGTGCCATATGCAATAAGACCAACCACACCACTTAGAATTGTTGGTTCAATGGGAAGACCTAGAAGGGAAGTGGAAGAGGTGGATATGGTAGCAATAGAGGCAGAGGTGGACACAACTTCAACAATAACAATAGAGGCTATCATAGATGGGACTACAACAACTATTTAGAAGATCAACCACATGAAGACTCATTGCTTCTCATGAATCTAAGCCACAAAGAAGGTAAAGAAGATGATCATTTGTTCTACATAGATTCAGGATGTTTGAATCATGTTGCATGCAACATTGCTCTTCTATCTGATTTGGAAAGTCCAAAGCATAGACATGAAGTACAAACAGGGGATGACACAAAGCACAATGTGGAGAAGATTGGTAATGTCAAAGCTTCCAATGGCAGGACAATCATTACGAGTAAGGTTCTCTATGTACCCACTATCGCTAAAAACCTAATAAGTGTAGGCCAAATAGTCAAAAAAGGCTTGCAAGTTAGGTTCACCCAACATGGATCTTTTGTGGAAGATCCATGTCAAGGCTTCAAGAAGATAGCCAGAGGTGAGAAGCATGGTAGGCTCTTTACTTTTGAAGAAGGAGAAACCAGGAACATAGCTCTATTCAAATTTGGGTCTCAAACCCTAAGTGAGCTTGAAGTGTGGCATAAGAGACTTGCTTATGTGAATGAAAGTACATTGAAGGATGCAGGGATCAAAGTGTTCTAGGACTATCGAACATATCAAAGCAACACATGATCAACATGTATGATACATGTTAGATTAGGAAGGCACAAAGACAACCATTCAACCACAAAGGCTACATCCACAACTTATTGGACTTGGTACATACAAATGTATGGGGACCAAGTCAAGAACCTTCATTGGCAGGATCAAGGTATATGTCTCATTTACTGATGACCATAGTAGGTGGATTGTTCTATACTTTATCAGGAGTAAGAATGAAGTGTTTGATTGCTTCAAAAAGTATCTAGCACATGTGGAGAATCATACAGGTAGATCACTCAAGAAGCTTAGATCGGATGGAGGAGGAGAATACTTCTCATGGGGTTTATCTGGTCAATCTGTACATGCTCAAAATCTTGGCCTATCACATTACAATGATGATGAAATCAGGCTATTATCCCCTCTTGTAGCTGCATGCTTCTGATATTATAGACATTTTTTATGATATCACTATGTGTGATTAAATGTTCCCTAATTTACTATTTTCCTTAATTTCTACATGCCTTGATTATAACCACATGTTGATTGCATGGTGCTTTACTGCACATACCCACCATTAGTGATTTTCTTTCAAACATTCCTAATTGTGTATTAGGAAAGTGATTTATTAGATATAGTAATCATGGCATTGTTTCATCCAAATCCACTGCCACCCTATGTGTCCATGCTTGCTTGCTCATTATTTCTTGATCGATGTGGTCTTGTTAGCAATAATTTCTCAGTCCCCGTTGTTAGCATATAAATAGTATTCACTTTTTGGTTTGATTTCCAACTCTGTTTGGTAACTTCTAATTTAGGTTATGTTTGGTTCTTTGGTTTTGCTTAGTTGCATTTGGTTTTTTCTAGTTCTTCTTGATTCTTTATGGTTCCAATTCTAGGTTTTTTCTTTTGGACTCTGCTATACTTGGTACTAGCAAATCTTGGAGCCATTCACCACATTAGCCAATTCTTTGCCCACCAAAGTCTCCAATTTGAAGGTGGGGGGGTCCCATCATGGTCTCTATTATGAAGGTTCCTATCCAATGGACTTTGAATTTGCCTATCTTTTGTTTCATCTTTGAATTAAAGAACAAGACTAGATCATGCAGTCAAAAGAATGGGGTCTTCAAGTGGCAATCATGTCAGCTTCATAAATGTGTATGCACCTTTTGTAACATCAAAAAGTGATTACAATAGTCCTCTTTGATTTGTTGGAGCTTCTTCATGTGTTCTTCTTATGATTCCTTTGAGAGTACGGACTTCATAAGCAAAACCAAGATGATCAAATTTTCTCACAATGTCATTAAAAAGGATTTTGAGTGGACAAAGGACGGCATGTTGGACTTGAAAGATGAAGCTCGCAATTCAAAATAAAAGAAATTTACAAACATTTAGAGAATTTACATCAAAATGATAGTACATATAGACCACCAACACTTCTATTTAACCATAATGAATAGGCATACACCTCAATTAAAATTATACTTCAATAATTGTCTCATGCCAAAGAAGAAAGTGGAAAGCGACATCAATCTAATAGTGTATATACAAGAAATCTTGTTTGAAGCTCAATGGGGAACCAAATTTTCATTGAAAGGTGAATTTGTTTTCATGATTATTATAGATCACACATTGAATGTTAGGGAAAAAATTGATACTAGCCCCAAAAAACCACTAAAAATGAAGTATATCAAATGGGTAACTTTTCCCAAACCCAAGAAACAAGGAAGTGAATCAATGCTAGGGACTAGTTTACCACTGAATATGAGAGGAGCTAAAATGGCAAGAGAATATCTTGAAAACCTTCAGTCTGCTTTGTCAAAGGGGATGCATGTGTTTCTCAAATCAACATTGGAACAACCACCCACAATCACTCAAGAAGATTTAGCTCCAACATTGCAAGGTACACATCAATGTTTGGAAGGATAATTGAATTTATGTGTTCAAAACCATCACCATCAATAATAAAAAATAAGGAATGTAGGGAAGATCAAGTTTTGACATTCATGAGGCATGAAGATCAATCTTCCAAAGATGAAGAATCATTATTATACTCAAGATCTGAAGAGAAAGAAGTTAAGGATTCTCCTAATCAAATACGTTGGTGGCATTGGAGCCTAATGATGATGGTGCATTGGATGACTTGGCCCACATAAAAGATCTACTAGGCACAAAAGATGGACATACGAAAGAACCAATTGTAACAACACCAATTTTCGTTGCACCAACTACAGTTGAATGAGTGAGGTCTTCCATGCACAATGTACAAATTCCATTAAAAATCAAATACACTACCTCATCCACAAAAATGTCTTTAGACACTAAAGTAGTTCTCCTTAAGACTCCCAAGATTGTATGTCAATGGGCATCTATAGACTCCAAAGAGGAAACACAAGTAGTACAATCATGTTGATATATTTAGGTAGTGATGTGTGTGAACACTCTAGGACCACCGGGGCACATTTTTCCCTCTTTAGGAGGCTTTTTTCCCCCGGCTTCTATATACGCCTATTCCCCTAATGGGCTACTTATCTTTGTACATTCTCTAGTAATACATTCAGTCTTGTGTGTTGTGCTCCAAGCTTCTTCTTCTTCCTTGTGTTGTTTGCGTGCTTCCGCAGACATCTAACTCCAACAATTGGTATTAGAGCAGGTCGCCGCTTCATCTAGGGCGTCGTCTACACCTCTCCAGTTGTGCAGCACTTTTACAAGCTATTTTGTCTTTTTGTGCCAAAGGTATATACTAGTTTCTGTTCATCAGTATAAGCGTCTCAAAGTCTGCTACAGGTCTAGCAGAATTCATCTGGGCAGTTCCATTCAACTTTTTGAGATACAGTCAATTTTCTGCATCAAGGTATTTTAGTCACCGGCCATGGCTGAAAGCAGTGATGTATTCCGTATGTTGGTTGTTGAGGATAAGTTGGATGGTACCAACTACCCATTATGGGCTTATATGATGCGACATGTATTGGTTGCAAAAGGATTGTGGAACATTGTGCAGGGTGTTGAAAGACGTCCTGTTACACCTGCGACTACAGGTGCTGAAGCTGATGGAGATGGTGTCGAAGATGATATTTGCAGATTCCTGTTCGTGCTGCTCTTTCTATTGCACCTACTACAGAGAAGATTCGTTGGGATGGCAGAGATGCCCAGGCACATGCATTGATAGCTTTGTCTGTCAAACATGCCATTATTCCTCATATTCACTCTTGCACAATAGCAAAGGATGCTTGGGATACACTTACCACATTGTACCAAGCTAGGAATGAGGCTCGTGTTGCTTACCTCTGAAAACAGTTGGAGAGTGAGCACATGAATGAAGGTGATTCTATGGACAGTTTTTTGACAAAGATCAAAGACTTGAAGGAGCAGTTGATTTTTGCTGATGAGGTTATACCAGATAGCTCAGTTGTGCAGACCGTTCTAAATGGTCTTCCTGGTTCATATTAGAGTTTTGCTTCTACTCTTCGATTGATTATGAAAGGCAATCCAAATGCCTTATCATTTGAGGAGTTACTCTCTGTTCTGTTGCAAGAAGATCAATCTAGGCAGAACAGGTCCATTATGCGTGTTGCAGATCAAGCTTTCCTGGCTAGTCAGAAGGGCAAAGGAAAATGGAGCTCTTCTACTAGTAAGCAGAAACCTGCAAATGTTGCACATTTGAAGAACGAAGACAAAGATGAGAAAAAATCACAAAGCAAAAAATGTTTTGTAAGTATTGTAAAGGGAATGATCATATCATAAAGAACTGTCCAAAACTGGCTGCAAAAGAGGCAAAGAAGAAAGAGGCTGGAATGGTTGTTGCAGGCCTCTACACCAAAAACAGAGTCGGCTAATCTTGTGCAGGAAGAAGAATGGGCGTTTACTACTGTTTGCAGTTTTGACCCATCTTCTCATGAGCAGTGCATGTCTGCGTAGACTCAGATGTTTGGTTTTTGACAGTGGGGCGACCAAACATATTACCTCGCAGCGCAGTTTCTTCTCTTCACTCGAGCCTGCCCCTATAGGGAATACTGTTACATGTGCCAACAACTCCTCTTATCCTGTCATGGGAGTTGGTAAAATCATTCTGACTACTGCTGATGGTAGTTCTTTCACTTTGTCAGATGCTTTATTTGTGCCAGGGATCAAGAAGAATCTGTTATCAGTTTCTGCATTAGCCAAGATTGTCTTGGTTGTGAAATTTGTTGATGACAGATGTACAGTTCATGATCTGTCAAATGGCGATGTGATTATTGCTTCTACCATTTTATGTCGTGGGTTGTATAAGCTCATAGACTATGAAAGATCTGTAAATGATTTGGCATGTGCAATAAATGATTCTCAGGCTATGTTAGATGCAAAGCTTTGGCATGCACGCTTTGGTCATCTGAATTTTGCTAGTTTGCTACGCCTGCAGAAATCTGAAATGGTATCCTCTTTGCCCAAACTTGAGGCACCTGGAAAACATGTTTGTGAAGGCTGTATTTTGGGCAAAATGCAGCATTCATCCTTTCCAAAAGATCGTTCAGTTCAGGCTACTCATAAATTGCAGCTTGTACATAGTGATGTCTGTGGTCCTATGCAGACAGCTTCTTTTGGGAATTATCTTTACTTCGTTTTTCCAGGCATGCATGGGTATATCCATTGAAGGCAAAGTCCGAAGTGTTCATGTGCTTCAAACAGTTTTTGGTTTTGGCTGAAAATCTGTCAGCATGTAAAATGGGCCCCCTCCGTTCTGATCGAGGGGGGGAATATATGTCTTCTGATTTTAATGCATTTCTGGTTGAACGTGGGATAAAACACCAGTGTACAGTGCCATATACACCTCAATAGAATGGAGTTGCTGAACGAAAGAACAGGTCTCTCATGGAGATGGCGAGGTGTATGGTCAAGAGTCAGGCTTTACCACATAGTTTCTGGCTTGAGGCTGTCATGTGTGCAGCATATGTACTAAACAGGTGTCCCACTAAAGTGATGCAGTCTATCACTCCATATGAGGCTTGGCATGATCGCAAGCCATCTGTTGCTCATCTGAGTGTTTTTGGTTGTTTGGCATATGCATTAGTGCCCGAATAACATCGCAGAAAATTGGATGATAAAGTAGTAAAATGTATTTTTGTTGGGTACAGTTCAGAAAGTAAAGGCTATTGTCTGTATCATCCACAGACTAAACGCATTCTGGTTAGCCGTGATGTTGTTTTTGCGGAGGATGCTATTCACCCATTGCTTTCATGTACTAAGGAGACATTTGTTAGCTCTAAAGACATGTATGATACTTTGTTGCCTCTTTTTACAGGTGGACAGTCTTGTGCTGGTCCTAGTGAGGCAACGTCTCAGCCTTTGCAGGTTTCATGTATGATGCAGATCATTCCATTTTTTATGCAGATTTACATGATGCACTTATTGATGAGAGAGCTGATATTGAGCAGGCAAGAACTATGCCAAAATGGCTGGTGCAGACCTTGCGTGATAGAAAATTAGATGCACCTGTCATATCGTACTCGATCAGGCTCTCATCCTTTGCATCAGATTGCTATGCTATGGTTGCATCTAGTCTCTGTGATGAGACTAAGCCTGTTTCGTTTGATGAAGCACAAAATTCAAAAAATTGGATGGCTGCTATGCAATCTAAATATGATGCAATAATGAAGAATGGTACTTGGTCTTTATGTGACTTGCCTCCTGGCAAGAAGGCCATTGGCACTAAGTGGGTATACAAGCTGAAGCGTAAACCTGATGGTACAATTGACAGGTATAAGGCTAGGCTTGTTGCAAAGGGCTATGCACAGGAAAGAGGCATTGATTTTGATGAGACCTTTGCACCTACATGCCGTATGACTACTGTTCGGAGCATCTGTGCACTTGCAGCCCATCATGGTTGGAATGTACATCAGTTGGACATTAAAACTGCATTTTTGAATGGTGACTTGCATGAAGAAGTGTATGTTTTTCAGCCCCGTGGCTTTGTGTAGAAAGGGCATGAGAACCAGGTATGCAGGTTAAAGAAGGCATTTTATGGTTTAAAGCAAGCACCACGTGCTTGGTATGAGAAGATACATGCCTATCTGATTGCACATGGTTTTGAGAACAGTCCAACTGAAAGCACCTTATATGTCAAGCGTGCTAATGATGTACTTCTGATCATTATGGTTTATGTTGATGACATGTTGCTCACTGGTCCTCATGAGAGGCATATTGCTGATTTTAAGGCTGATTTGCATGCCTCATTTGAGATGTCTGATTTGGGGCATTTGCATCATATTTAGGCATTCAGTTTATGCACATTGATGGTGGAAGGGCTTTGTGTCAAACAAAATATATTGACACATTATTGCAGCATTTTGGCCTTGAAGACTGTAAGCCTATTGCCACTCCTATGGAGACAGGTTTACGATTGAGTCTTCATGATGCTGGAGATGCATTTGATGTTGTTCTCTATCAGCAGGCTGTTGGATGCTTGATTTACTTATGCATTACTCGGCCAGATATTCAGTTTGTTGTCTCACAGATGAGCAGGTTTATGCCCCAATCACATCTGACACACCCACTCTATCCGTTCTTCTACATTCCTAAAATGGTGCGCATCTTAAAGATGCCACATGGCAATACATGCCACCTCATCCTAAGAAATGGAACATCCCAAGCAATACATAATAGTACCTCATGATGTGACAATAGAATTCTTTCAAATGCTTCTAATAGATATGTCTCATCAAGAGATTGAACCCCCTATTGACCATATTTGGATACTCAAGCTGAGAGAAAAGCCTATTTTTTTGTTTTCTACTATTTTAGTTGTCGGGTTGCATGTCTCAGGTGTGGTGAGTATTTATCTTGGGCATATATTATTTTGAACTTTTCATTCATAAAACATCTTGTGTGCACATGCTTCTATGTACTTGGCCGAGTCTACTCTCGGTTCGACAATTTAGCATGTAGTGTTAAGCCACCACTTGATCTTGCTCATATGACATGTGATTGCTAGCTATGATTACTTTTTGATACGTATTACAACCCCCCTTCCAAGCACTACCCCAAAGAATCTTTGTTGTCTTCCTCTTCCCTCTTGCTATCTCCCCCTCCTTCCATCTTTGTCCTCCATGCATTTTTTTTCTTGCATGTAAACCTCTTCCTCTCAACAATGCATGCAATTTCTTAATTTGCTTTTGACTTGAGTCCTAATTATAACTTTTCCTTTTAATTTTAACGTGGAATTTTAAGAAAGCCACGAATTTTTGACACTTTATATTTGATAGCCGTTTCCTACTTTATACTATTTTATAATTTTCATCACTCCAAAGCAAAATTTCTTTAAAAACAAGTTTTTCTTGTTAAAAAAATGTATACCATGTGCATCGCAATGTTTATAAACTTTGTATTCCCTTTCAAGTTTGTATTCCCTTCAAGCCCTATACATTTCAAGGTATTCATGTACATATTGCTTGTTTTCACTACCATATGGTTGTGCATTCATATATTGTCCATACACATACCATTCTCATCATGTGATTCAATTTGTCAATTTTATTGATAATTTTCTTAGGACTTCTTAGTTTCTTTTTGTTTGAAAAGCATCAACCTCATTAGAAATGTTATCAATCAAATTCTCATCTAATAGGTTCACATAATCTTGATTAAAACTTGGATCAATTTCATCAATATCAATCTCATTGTCAATATTTTTTAAATGCAAATGATCAAATGGAAAAAATAACTAGATTAGATTAGCATCAACCAAATCAAAGTCATCCACTTCATGATTTTTTTTACATCTTCATATGATGGGAAGAAAATTTCATAAATTCTTGGATTTACGTAAGCAATCCACTCATTTTAATGTTCAATCTCTCCCTTTATATATGAGAAGGATTTGAGTTCTATCGATAAAAGCAGAAAGAGGATAAATAAAAAACAATAGTTTACTTTGAATGATAAACAAATTTTCATGAATTGTGATGGTTATAAACGTATTATTTACAATATTTCCATATCAAGCAAGATTTCCTCATGATGTAGATTTCCTTCATGTGTCTCCTCTTTAGCATGGTTCTCTTCTAACATGTCATGATCTTGGTAGAGATCAATCATCTCACGAAGCTCATTTATAAATGAATCATCTTCCATGAAGGCCATTTGGAATCTTTCTATTGTTAATATTATTCTTGCCAAATTCTTGATCCTGATCTGGACATTCCTCTATCCCATTAATGTGCTTTTTGATGAAATTCACTTGAGCTTCATCTTTCTCCAATGAAATGCAATTTCTAAACATTCTTTCAACACAAGTCAAATCATACCTTAAAAGAAAGAACATGGAAATGAACAAGCTATTTCTCACTTAATATTAAGAGGAATTATATGCAAGTAATGTTGCTTATACTAAACAACAACATTCATCTAATGATTAATGTGTCATAAAGTGGCCTTCCAAGATCCCAAACTTTCCTAATGATTTATGTTGAAGGAATAGTTGAATGATTTAAGGTTAATGATAGTAATTTCTATTGATAAAGATGAGCATATTGATTGTATATTATATACTCTTTTTGAGATGGGAAAAAAATCCTTTTCTTATGTAGAGTTGCGCTCAAATTTTTCATTCAATGTATATAAATTATTTTACAAATTAATTTTAAGAGAACTTGAATGTAGAATGTTTCTAGATTAACAAACCATGAAATCATTGATGAGGAAAAGAAATCAATGAGTAGGTTTTTAGATAGGAATAATGAGAAAAAGATGAAAAATATTTTCCAATGTGCAAGCTAGGTCATTTTATTATATCTTCAAACGAGTTTTGAAATGCATACCCTAAGTTAGTTGCATATCTATTGAGTTTCAAAATCTTTCATGTTCCCTAGAATCTTAGACTAGTACCTATGTATTAAAATAAATTGTTATCTTAAAATAGAAGGTAATTGTGCATAACTTAGAAGCATATTTTTTCATTTATTTTCCCTCAAATTGTACGTATTCATTTTTCCATGGTTTCTAGTGTAGTGCTTCCACAATCACAAGGTATCCCCAAATCACAAGGCTCTAATCACTCAAGAATAGTAGAAGAGAGAAAATGAATAACTTGCACAAGTCAAGAGAAAACCTGATGTGACAAAGTAGACAAGATGTGATGCACAGAAGGTGAACATCTGGTATTATAGATTATAAGCATATACAATAGCTCTTGCAAAATAGCTTCCTCACAAAGCCTTAAACTCCTGACCATGCACGAGCTATCACAATCTCATTCACACTCACACTTTCAATCTCACTCTCAATCACAATTGCAAGGTAATTCCTTGATTTTTTACCTCCTCTTGCACGAGGCAGCAGTCTCCCTAAAAATAGAGTCGATTGTTCCTCCCAAGGAAGTGCACAATCCACCAAATTTAGCAAAAGTCACACCACCCATGTTGCATGCGAAAGTTTTGCAAAAGCCTGCGTTTTAGTGCTCAACTACTTTCTTTATCAACACCTATGAAAAGTAGGAAAAGAAACAACAAAAATACATATCCGTCGACATGCATGAGAACATGTATTCATCAAAACCATGGATTTGATATAATAATAGAGAAGCCAAATTTTTTCTTGAGTGTAAGAAAAATCAATACTTTAACAGAGCCCTTCAACTCCAAAATATTGTGGAATTCCAAGATGCTAGTGAGAGGAAAAAAGGTTCATCTCTTCAATCTACAAAATAATGTTAGAGATATTCTAGGTCCGAATCTACCTCTAAATATTAGTTTTGAGCCTAAACGCCTAGAAATTCTAGAGAGAGAATAAGATGAAGGCATTATCTTACAACGAGCTGATTCTAGAGCCCAAAACAAGATACTTTAAATACTTCACAAAATTTTCAAAGAGACAAATTTACTCTCTTATGTGTGCTCTACCTTTCTGTCATACAACATTATTTGTGATTCTTTCATCTTCACATTCAATTTTCAAATAGAAAACATGATGTAGATAATGTTTAGAGAGAGAATATAAAGATTGTCATCCCTAGATTTTGTCTATATGCATAACATGGCCTAATTGTGCATTCTAAACTTTATCCACATAATGTATAATGGAAACTTCAAAATGAATTATTTTTCTATCAAAAGATTTATTACGTCTAGCCTATAAATCAAGTGGTTATTTGGGATGTTAGTGCTTGTTCTGATATTGACAACTCTATATAAGATCTATTGAGAGATCCATATATTAAATGTGATCAATTTCAATGACTTCTTGATGTTTATGGTACCATAGTCATGAAAAATCCTATATGTCTAGTTAGAATGTTCATAGTTTCTTTTACCTTAGGGGGCTTTAACTTAGCTTCTCACATTAAGAATTTTATGATAACAATCCTATAATATCTCAGCCATGAATAATGATGCATTTTCTTGAAAATGTAGATATAAACATTTTTAATGTGTTATATACATTCAAGAATTGGATTCCTCTAGACTCTCCGTTTCATTCTTGAAAATATTTTTGAATTTGAAAACCTTTTACAAAGTCCCATGTAGAGAGAAGTCCTTCTCATTTGAGACATAAATGGTGGTTATTCCTAGTCATGTGTATGAAAATTGTGAATAACCCTTCATCCACTAAGTTTGAAGTATATGGTGAGATTTCCGTTTCTTTCTCTTCTTTATTGATCTTGATGTTACACTTATAAGTCCCTTGAGTAGCTTTGATGTGAACCGTTTCCTTATACATCGGCACTTTTTACTATGGTGTGGGCTAGAGGTTCTTTCCCCATGTAACCACAAATACATGATATACTCATATATGGTGGTACACAATACTTGGAGATTGACTTATAACTCTCACTTCACTCATTCTCTTTTGACTTATCATCTATGTATAGAGAGCTCTTCGAACCATCACATGTCTTTCTACATCAATCTCCTTCTTTGATATTGTGTGTACCTCTATTTGTGCTTCATCACTATCTCACACACTCAAAAATGGTATCAGAGCAAGTTTAGCTCCTTCTTAGCCTACTCTTTTTCATGTCCACCCTCATGTGCACTTTTAACAGTGCAAATTGTCTTTGAAGCATAGAAATACAAGGTTCAACACTCAAAGAAAAAATTTTCCAGGTGTACTAGGGTCTCAACACCCTTTCAAAGGCATTTATGTAGTCAAAATCTCCATTGAAGTTATAATTTGTGAGTTGTATTTCATCTTTATTGAAGTTCATATCTTGCTACTTTGAGTTCTTTGGTGCAGTGGCAAGCAATAATGAATTGCTTGGGATGCTTCAAGCTGAAGATAAGCTTGATGGGACCAGCTAACCAATGTGGTATGAAATGGTGAAGCATGTTATTGCTACAAAGAAACCATGGAACATAGTGGTAGATGTTGACAAGTGACCTAACACTTCTTCTCTTACATAGATTTTTGTCATATATTCAGGTTCTTCATCAAGTACAATGACTATGCCTTCTCTAGCTATGCAAAAGCAAATTATATTGGATGGAAAGGAAGGATGCTCAATATCAACGCATTCATTGCTCTTTCTGTGAAATGACATATTGTTCCACACATCCAGTCATGAAGCACTTCAAGAGAAGCTTAGGATACACTTACTTTTTTTTGTCTATTGTGTGTAATGAAGCACATGTTGCTTACTTAAGAAAGGATTAAAAATCACCTTCGAGTTAAATCACTCAAAAATACCTCATATTGGTTGAGATATGAAAGTATGAAGACAGGTATGTCTCTGACAAGACACCGGACACCCAACAAAGACTAGATTTGAGAAAATGCCTATTTGCATATGGTTTTCGATTATGCTTTGTACAAAAATCACACACACACACACACACACACACACACACACACACACACACATATATATATATATATATATATATATATATATATATATATATATATATATATATATATATATATATATATATATATATATATATGTGTGTGTGTGTGTATATGTATAGATATATATATATATATATATAGTAAACTTTGCAAGCTCTTGAGAGGATGTCAACACAAGTGACTAGCTCTTCTAAAAATAGACACTACTACTTTCATCCCCACTTTTATCTACTTTTTCTCTAAATTTAAACATGTGTGCGTCTTTCACATGTTATTTTTTAGTAAATAACAAGATACACAAGCCTAAAAACAACTTTACAGCTTGTATTTATGTAAGATTCCAATATGCATCAGTGTATGATTTCAAATCCACAACTTCATGATATTTATAGCCCAAACCTTCATTTAGTGTACCCTTCAAATATCTCAAGACCCTTTTAGCTACTTGCATATGTACATCTATGGGTTTGTTCATAAACTGAGACAACATAAATACACTAAATGTTATTTTTGGCCTTGTTAAAGTTGCACGTATAAGAGAACCAATGAAAGACATGTAGATAAGTGGATCTTCTAAAGGTTCACCATCTTCAACACTGTACTCCACATTGGGTTCCATCGGATTACTGATACTCTTACAATTCTCCATGCCATATTTCTTAAACAAATATGAAATATACTTCCTAAGTAGAAGATATACACCATCTTCTTTCTTCATAACTTCGATTCCAAGAATGTATGTCAATTATCCTAAATGTGAAATTTTAAATTCAAATCCAAGCTTTGCTTTGATACTAGCTATTTCACCTTCACCATTTCCTATTATTATCAGATCATCCACATAAATTGAGACATAAAAAATTAAGAGTCCTTCAATTTTAACATACAAAAAAGTATCTACATTCGATCACTTGTATCCTTGCCTTTCAAGAAACTTCAACAATCTAAAATTCCAAGCCCTTGGAGTTTGTTTAAGACCATATAATGCTTTCAAGAGTTTACATACATGTGTAAGATTCTTAGAAACTTCATAACCAGTTAGTTGCTCCATGTACACATCTTCTTTTAAATCACCATTGAGAAATGCATTTTTGATATCCAATTGATAAAGATTCCATACTTTGATTGTGGCAACAGTTATTAATGTCCTTATTGTTGATAGCTTGGCAATGGAAGAAAATTTCTCCTCATAATCAATGCCATAACTTTATGCATAACCTTTATAAACAAGTCTTGATTTATTCTACTTATTGAACCATCACTATTTCTCTTGATCCTGTACACCCATTTGTTACCAATTACCTTCATGTCTTAAAACTAAATTCCATGTATTGTTCTCATATAAAGCTGTCATTTCTTCATCCATTTCCTTAACCCATTTCTTTACCTTTGATGCTTCTTTATAAAATGTCAATTCTTGCTCTTCAAGAAGTTCATAAGAAAATCTTTGTGATTGCCTTCTTTCTCTTATTGGATACTTTGATTGACTTCTTGTCCTACGATGCTTTTCTTGCCTTTGAGATTGGGTTCTTCTTGATGTAGAAACTTCACTTTCTTCTTCCTATGACTCAATTCCCTTTGGAAGTAGATCTAGAATTTTCTTCAACTTTTGATTGGGCGGGTTACCTCTTCATGTGTAATTTGACTTTCTGGTGAGCCTGGAGAACTTGTCTCTTCTTCATGACTTCTTGTATATCTACAATTCATGCTTATACCAAGATTTATCTTCAGGAAAAAAGACATCTCTCAAAACAATCAACTCTCTCGTATCTAGGTTGACACATCTATATCCAGGTTGCCCTTCTGCCATACTAATGAAAATCCTTTTTTGTGGCTTTGGATCCAACTTTGACTTTAATTGTTATGGAACATAAACAAATCATATGCTTCCAACAATTCCACAATTAATAATATTTGGTTTTGATCCATAAAACACTTCATAAGGTGCTTTTTGTACATGAATTTGAGTATGTGGAATCTTGTTCATCACATAAACTTCCATATTGCATGCTTCAACCCAAAAAGTAAGTGGTAAGTCCTCATTTAACATGCACCTACTCATCTCCAAGATAGACTTGTTTCTTATTTCGCCCGCACCATTTCGTTGAGGTGTGTATCTGTTTGTAGTATCCTTCTTAATTCCCTCTTCCTCCAAACATGCAAAAAATTGATGAGAAAAATACTCACCTCATCCATCTAATCTCAACCTTCCTATGCTTATACCTATCTGCTTTGGCCAATGATTTGAACTTTTTGAACATACCAAGCACTTCTTATTTGTATTTCATAAAATAAATGAACGTAAAATT
The DNA here is from genome assembly GCA_020310875.1 of Ceratopteris richardii. Lineage (NCBI taxonomy): Eukaryota > Viridiplantae > Streptophyta > Polypodiopsida > Polypodiales > Pteridaceae > Ceratopteris > Ceratopteris richardii. Next base: position 108,737,104 of record CM035419.1, on the reverse strand, counting down.
TGAGAAGTCATTAATAAACATTACAAAATACTTGCTACTTGCCATTGAATCTTCTTGAGATGGACCCCATACATCAGTATGATTCAGGTCGAAAAGACCTCTACTTTGCATTCTTGCTTTTGAAAAAGGACTTCGTAACTATTTTCCAAACTGACATGCCTCACAAACATAATTCAAATCTTGCTTAGGTAGTTATGATAGACCTTCAACCAAGGATTTCTTTGCAACATCCTAATCTAACAACACTTATATGTCCTAATCTCTTATGACATACAACCAATTGACTAATCTGAGTCCCATTGATCATTGTATAACCTGCATAATCAAGAAATTCAACTTCATAAGTATATAATGTTACCGTTAGTGTCCATGTGAAAGGCCAAATGGCCACCGGATACTTCTTTGTATATGTTCTTTAATAAAACATATAGTGGCCTGGTCAGTCACGGACTATAAGTTCGACCGCATTTGTAAGACCTAAGAAGTCTGTCTTCGTGCTTCCTGTGTACTGTGTTTTCTGCATATTCTACAGCCTCTGTGCGGAGTACTGTGTGCGGCCTCAGGAGCTCGGTTTTCTACTCCGAGCATATCATCGGGGAGCTCTGGAGAAGCAGAGCGCACTGTGGTGCATTGCCAATGAAACACTTCACTGGTATCAGAGCAGTTCGAGGCAAAAGCTTTGTTCCTTTTGTGCGAGCGAAGTGAGCCCCCCCAGGCTTTTGACTAAGGCGACGACCAAGGCATAGACCTTGGCATACCTTGTCATCCGAGTCACCAAAGTCACCGTTGGCGTCGTTGGCTGCGCGCGAGGGAGGACCTCAACGATCAAGGAATATAGAGGTTCCCGGTTCTTCCCGGGAGGTCACCCATCCCAGTACTGTCCCCCCCAGAGCTCCCTTAATCGTGGCAATCTCTTGCCACTAAGCTACACTCTTGTGGTGTTTGAAGAAGGGGAAAGACTAAGGTTGACATTAGCTTGAACAAGTTTTGGTCCCTCAAAGCTTCATTTTTGCTTTCAAAGCCTATTTCTGAAGCAATTTTGGGGTGTTTTTTGGAGCCATTTCGGAGTACTTTCGCACATAGTTCTCTTCGCACAGGTCCAAGAACATCAAGAAGAGTGTTCCTTGTACTCCTCAGACAATAAATATCAACCTTTGGGGCTGTATTTTCAGCCACACTCGTAAAACTACAGGTTTCTTGAGGGGTTTTCAGTTTTGGTGGGAGCAGTCGCTGCAAATTTATGCAGGTTTTTTAAAGCCTAAAACATCAGAGTTGACAGACACTTGCAGGTGTTATTGGCTAGTTTTTGGGCTGTGTATTCAGCCTTTTAGTGTCATTTTACTGCATATATTGAGCACATACACACCATGTACGCTTCTATGGATATCGCTTATGTACGTCCATGTGGTCATTGATATAGCGGTTACGTTCTTTGCATAAAGCCTTTTACGTTTGATAAAGAGGGTCGTGGTGAGGTTTTCTTAATTGGGAGACACCCAGATGTTGGGGTCTCTTCGGTGATGCAGGTGGAAGACTTACCTAGCCTCGCCATAGGAGATGTATGATAGTTGTTCATAGGTGCTCGATAAGCCTAGTTGGCTTCTATTGGGTAACTGATTATATGCAGTGGAGTCAGTGATTCACTATGCAGGTAGACATCTCAGTACTTGCAGTTTCATGATACTTTGACACTGGTCATATGCTAATTTTGAAGAGGATACTTTGGCAAAATTTTTCCTGATTTCTGGTTTAGTCAACTATACAGTGGTCGATTTACTCCTTGATACACTTATTTGTTGGTGTTTGGACTCTTCTAGCTCCATTATCATTCTATTCAGTTCTCTACGATCATGGCATCAGAGGTCTCAGGCACATCAGGTGGATCAGGGTCTAGTGCTAGTGTTCCAAGGAGGAGCTATAACTTGCAGGGAAAAGACCATTTTGAGATCCGAAAATTTGATGGCACAAACTTTGCTCTATGGAAGAATCAGATTAAAGAGGTGCTGATTCAAAGGAGGCAATGGAAGCCAGTAAATGGGATTTCAAAGAAGCCTGCTGACATAGATGAAGATGATTGGGATGAGTTAGATGAAATGGCCAAGTCTACCATTCGCTTGCACTTGGCAGATAATGTTTACTTTACAGTATTAGACTGTGAAAGTGCAGAGGAGCTTTGGAAGAAGTTATGCAATACATATGAAAAAGAGACGGCATCAAATAAAGTGTATCTGATGAGAAAATTATATGACCTTCGTATGAAGGACACAGATAGTGTTGCTGCTCATCTAAATGAGTTTGATGCTATATTCTCCCAATTATAGGCTCAGAAAATGGATATGGATAATGAAATGAAAGCAGTATTGTTGTTATGCACCCTGCCATCATCATGGGATACATTTTGCACAGCTATTAGCAACAGTGCACCTGGTGGTAAACTCGTCTATGATGACATATGTGGAGCACTCTTGAGTGAGGAGATTCGTAGAAAATCTATGGTTGGCACTCAGAGTGGAGATGCATATAATGTTCGTGATTCTTACCAAGGAAAGAATCAACAATGTGGGAGGAGCAAGAACAAGGAAAAGAATGGTCAACGGAATAAGAGTAGAAGTAAATCTAGGAAGAGGGATATCGAATGCCATTATTGTCATAAGAAAGGACACATGAAGAAAGATTGTTATGCATTAAAGAATGCTAAAGGTAAAGGACAGAATGTTGATGGGCATGTTAAACAGTTACCTGCACCATCTACTTCGACTGTGAAGATTGAAGAAATTAATGCTATTTCTGATGATGCTGATGTGTTGACACTTGATAGTATTGCGCCATCTGAGGAACTTATGGCTGATTCTCTTTCCCACACCTGGCTGCTAGATTCTGGTGCTTCTTTCCATGTGACACCACATAGAGAATGGTTCTCTAATTATGCAGCAAAGTCTCTTGGTACCGTGAGACTTGGTGACTCTTACCAGTGTGATGTTGTGGGGATTGGAGATGTGGTTGTGCAGTTCATTGATGGTTCAAAATTTACTATGCATAATGTACGCCATGTACCTCAGTTATCACGCAGTTTGATGTCAGTTGGTCAACTTGATGAACTTGGTTACAAGGTGGTCTTCTATGCTCAGTCCTTTCGTATATCAAAGGGCAATATGGTTATTGCAAAAGGAAGCAAAGTTGGCTCACTTTATCCTTTATTTGTATCACAGAAAGAACACTTGTTAGCTGTTACTGAACAGCCTATGGCTTGTATTTGGCATGGTCGTTTGGGCCATATATCTCATAGTGGAATGGAAAATCTTTCTCGTTCTGGCTACTTACCTGTGTTATCTTTCTCTGATTTTTCATTTTGTGAGCATTGTCAATATGGAACGCAAAACAGAAATGTGCATAGAACACACATTGACTCTTCAATTCAGCCTTTAGATCTTGTTCATATAGATGTGTGTGGTCCTATGCCCACTAGGTCCTTAGGTGGTTCTCTTTACTTTGTCACTTTCATAGATGATGCTACTAGAAAAGTCTCGGTATATCCTATCAAATCAAAGGATGATGTATTCCCTACTTTCAAAAAATGGCTTGCTTCAGTTGAGACTGAAAAAGGAACTAAGCTTAAGGCTTTACGTTCAGATAATGGGGGTGAGTATACCTCACATGAATTCAGCCTTTTTTGTTAGTCTAGAGGGATTCGTAGAGAGTTTACAGCTCCTTATACCCCAATACAGAATGGTGTAGCTTAGAGGATGAATATAACTATTCAAGATAGAGTAGTCTCTATGTTGCATCATGCAAACCTCTCACAAGGTTTTTGGGCAGAAGCAGTATTGACTGCAGTTCATGTGATTAACCTTTCACCTAGTACTGCAAAAGGTCTGAAAGTGGCACAAGAGTTATGGACAGGGAAACCACCATAGGGATGTTCAAGAGAATGTCCATTCAGATCAGTCTGCACATGTTCCTGTTCAGCAACCATTGAGACGTTCTGCACGTGTCTCATATCCACCTGATAGATATGTTCCAGGTTTAGATTTTGTTATGCTAACAGATGTCGGTGAGCCTTCTTGCTACAAAGAGGCTATGCAGACAAAGGATCATGTCAAGTGGGAGCGTGCCATGAAGAGTGAGTTGGATCCTTTTCACAAGAATGGTACTTGGGACTTAGTACCTTTGCCAAAGGGCAGAAAAGCTTTACCATGTAAATGGGTATATAAGCTGAAATTCACATCAGATAGTGCTTCTCCAAAATATAAAGCACGACTTGTTGCAAAGGGTTTTAAGCAACAACATGGTGTTGATTTTGAGGAAATCTTCTCTCCAATGGTCAAGATGACTACTTTGTGCATGTTGCTTGGATTCGTTGCAATGGAGGACTTAGAGCTAGTCCAAATGGATGTGAAAACAGCTTTCTTGCATGGAGATCTTACAGATGAGATCTATATGGAACAACCAGAGGGTTATGTAGTTCTTGGCAAGGAAAGTCTAGTTTGTAAGCTCAAGAAGAGCTTGTATGGACTTAAACAGTCTCCTAGACAATGGTACCAAAAGTTTGATGCTTTTATGAAGTCCCAAGGCTATTCTCGGAGCAATGAGGATCATTGTCTCTACACAAAGAAATGTTCTGATGGCAGCTTGATATGAAGGATTTGGGGGATGCCAAACATATTCTTGGCATGCGCATTACTCGTTACAGGAGCAAAAGATGCATATACTTGTCTCAAAGTGAGTACATATCCAAAGTACTTCTTCGATTCATATGCAGGGTGGAAAGGCATTGAGTACACCTTTACCCACATATGTGAAATTGAGCAAGGATGAATGCCCCAAATCAGATGAGGAAAAGGAATTCATGACCAAAATTCCCTATCAGTCTGTTGTTGGTAGTCTCATGTATGCTATGGTAGCTACGAGACCAGACATTGCACAGTGGGAGTTGTGAGCAGATATATGTCTAATCCTGGCAAGAAACATTGGGAAGCAGTCAAAATGATTTTGAGATATCTGAGTGGCACTAAGGACAAGTGTCTATGCTTAGGTAGAGGGAAAGCATCCATTATTGGTTACACAGATTCTGACTATGCTGGTTGTGTAGACAATCGTAAGTCTACATCAGGGTGCATTTTTCATTTTGCTGGAGGTGCTATCTCTTGGAGATCTCGTCTTCAAGAATGTACAGCTGTTTCCACCATAGAAGCAGAGTATGTTGCAGCAAGTGAGGCATGTAAGGAAGCATTGTGGCTTTCTCGTCTTGCTTGTGATATGGGTTTACCTCAGCATGTACCTCACTTGCTCAGTGATAGTCAGAGTGCCATTGCTTTGGCTAAGAATCCGGTCTATCATGCAAAGACCAAGCACATTGAGGTGAGGTATCACTTCATTAGAGATTGCTTAGCCACTGAGAGCATTATTCTTGAGAAGGTTCACACTCGAGATAATGTTGTAGATGCTTTGACTAAAGCTCTACCACATGATAGCTTTCGACACTGTTGTCACTTGATGGGGGTTACTTGATTCTTGATCTTACGCAGTCACTTGTATACTGTGTAACATGCCCATCAGGTGGGAGGTATAGTTTGTATACTTACACTCATGTATTCTTTATCATTCTTTATTTTTCTCCCATAGTTACTCTGGCCATATTGGCCTTTAGTGGGAGATTGTTATCGTTAGTGTCCATGTGAAAGGCCAAATGGCCACCAGACACTTCTTTGTATATGTTCTTTAATAAAACATATAGTGGCCTGGTAAGTCACAGACTGTAAGTTCGACCGCATTTGTAAGACCTAAGAAGTCTGTCTTCGTGCTTCCTATGTATTGTATTTTCTGCGTATTCTACAGCCTCTGTGCGGAGTACTGTGTGCGGCCTCAGGAGCTCGGTTTTCTACTCCGAGCATATCGTCGTGGAGCTCTCGAGAAGGAGAGCGCACTGTGGTGCATCGCCATTGAAACACTTCATATAATTTATTTACCTTTTGTCCTCTTATAACAAAAGTCCCATTGTTCTTCTGATAAGCCTGCCACTGATAATTATCAAAATCCACTTTCACTCCATTCTCCTCCATCTATCCATTTGAAATCAAATTACTTGTAATAATAGGAACAAATAAAACATCTCTGAGAGTTACATACATGTGCATTAAGTGGACAATCACCAATATACACTACTTCATGCTCAATACTATCTCATGTAGCAATTGTGACTCTTGACTCTGGCTTGTGTAAGTTCACAAAAAAATTCATATTATGACTCATGTGTTTTGAGAAACCATTATCTATATACCAAGTTTTGTTTTTTACCTTCCTCTTGTGACTTTCTATATGCATAGCCATAAGAATGTTTTGCTTCTGTGTCTGGGCCTCCTCTTGTACTACATTGTTGTCTTGATGCACATGGTCTTGAACTCTTCCTCTTTGTCCTCCTCTAAAACCACCTCTTCTATCTAGGTTGGAGAAGCAATCGCTTGCATAATGACAAACTTTACCACAATAATTTCAAGTAAATTTACCTTACTGATTTGGTTGATTTTGTTGAACTTGTTGTATTGTACTTCCTCCTCTAGTAGCATTAAAGGTTCCTCTTCCTCTTGCATCATTGTTGAATCTTCCTCCTCCTCTCCAATTTCCTCTACATCTTTCTTTATTCGATGAATTATAAAGATCTTGTCCATGACTACCTCTTTGAGAATGATAAGAATTTCCACCCTCTATGTTGATTTCTTCAGTCATCATGAGCATTTATAAATCTCCAAAGGATGGTAGATTCTCTCGAGTCATGATAGATGTAATAAAAGACTTCCATCTTTCATCTTCTCTCAATCCATTTAACATATCAAACTTTATATCCTCACTAGGAGATGCATCAATAGAAGCTAATGCTTCAATAAGAGATTTTACATCAAGAATGTAATCATTAATTGATTGCCGTGGCTTCTTTTTTACTCTTGTCAAGTCACCAATAAATTGTGTTTGCGTCACTCTGTTGGTAGTTGCAAATAACCTTTTTGGAGACCCCCAAACTTCTCTACTAGTATTAAAACCTCTTATATGTCCAAGCATAGTAATCGAAACTATTTGTGATATAGTAAATATAACTCTTCTGTCTCTTTCTATCCATTCTTGCTCTCTTGTTTGATCTACTTGTGTAGGAACTCCTTGTAATACTCGCTTCACTTATGTACTTTTTATCAATCCTCAAAGATCTTTGACATGAGATAAGACTCCATTCAAAATTTCCACATGGGATAATTTATCCCATGCGATAGCTTTTCAATACATGCACTCAAATCTACCACGTTGAACTATTAATCACCAAGTAGATAATCCAATAAATTTTATCAAAGATATGATAGAAAAATTATCTATGATACCACAATGTTACATTGACAAACTTGTAAACATCAAAGTGAACAATTAGAAGTGATGAGACCTCCCAAGGTCTTCAAAAGATCAAACATATGTTGCCAAACTTCAAAGATGAAACTTGATTGCAAGTTATCAAGTAAACAAAGATTGTCGATTGTCGAAACCTAATCACCAAAAATTCTCCACATAAAATTGGTTAAAACCAATTATACAACATGAAAGTAAACTTTTTATAGCATACTGTAGAAACAAAAATCATAAAAAAAGTTGGAATATAGCTCACAAAATAGTAGTTTGAAATCAAGGTAGTTAGATAATCCTCTAACATTGAAAGAAACGGTTCTCATTGTCAAAGGTTAAGCTCTTTTCAAGGAGAGGCCTTGTCCCTCTTTTTCTTGTTTTTATCATCATCTTTTTTCCTCGAGGTGGAGGGGTCTCGTAATAAAGTGATAGGTAGGGGATGGTTGGACCACACCCTTCACAAATAGGAGATGGTTGAACTACACCCTAAGAGAGAGGATTAGGAAGTAATCCTCAACCATGGCTTTTGGGACAAGTGGTTAGCCCATCACATTCCTAACCAAGAGGTTGTGAGTTCAATGCCTTACATTGGTATCAGAGCCCAGGAAATAGGCTTGGGAAAGATGGATTGACCTAATGGCCTCTAAAAAAGGCGCTTGAGCATCCTCTATATGAAAGGGTACAAAGTTGCGCGCATCACTTTCACAAGTTAGCCTAACAAAGATTGAGGTGTATCTCTCAATCCGTAGGTCGGATTGAGGCATGTAAGATACCATTGGAAAGCTCTTGGAACAAACTTTCCAAATCTGATAAGATAGCTAGAAAGTGTGAATCCCTTGGGAAACCATGGGTGGCACTTGATTGAGGGTTCAAGATACCAAACATGGGTGAGAACAAGGTTCAAGACTGAGGTTGAGAACAAGGGCTCAAGACACTAAGGTTGTGAAAAAGAAGGTTCAAGACACCAAAGTTGAGAGCAAGGGTTCAAGAGACCAAGGTTGCGAACAAGGTTCAAGAAACTGTGCGAGGTTGAGGACATCAATTCAAGGGTACCTAGGGAGTTCAAGGGGCTGATCACTGAGGCTAGAGGGATACAAGAGTAGATCATTGAGGACAATGATTGACCAAGGGGGGAAGAATGTAATAAAGTGATAGGTTGGAGATGTTTGAACCACACCCTTGACAGATAGTAGATGGTTGAACTACACCCTAAGAGAGAGGATTAGGAAGTAATCCTCAACCATGGCTTTTGGGGCAAGTGGTTAGCTCATCACATTCATAACCAAGAGGTTGTGAGTTCAATTCCTTACAGGCCTTGACGTAGGAGTTTACCCTTAAAGGGGCTCTTCCATGGTATCTCAACTTGTTGTTTTCCTTTGTGAGAAGTCCTCTTTGACAAGGAGTCCGATAGCCTTTTAGAAATTGTGGATCCAATGAGGAGCTTTCGCTATCCTGGTTATCATCATTGATGGTGGTGAATCCATCCTCTTTGCTAATGGTGTATCCTTCTTGATTGTCTTCCTTCTTTGCTAATGGTGGTGAATCCATCCTCTTTGCTAATGGTGTATCCTTCTTGGTTGTCTTCCTTACAAGTGGAATCCTCTAGAGCTTTCCCATCATTGCGATATTCACAATGAATCATTTCCCCTAGGTAATACAAGTCATTGACCTCCTTCTCCAAGTTGCACAAAATGTTTCTTTCTAGATATGTATGAGAGGGATCCTTCAACTCAATAATACCCTTAGGGCTTATTTTCCTTCTTCGTCTTGCTTCTCTGAAGCCTTCTAGGTTCGTCTCCATGACTTATGTTTCCTTCCCTTTCTCAGTCTCCCCAGGACGATCTTCTGATATGCTATGGTCCATTGAAACTTCTTCATTCCTTGTTACATTATCCTTTTTTGGAATTTGCTTGTTTTTTATGGTTTTCTATCTCAAAGAACATTCTTTTATTCTATGACCCTGCAATCCACAATGAAGGCAAGCATTTGGTAAGTTCTTTTATATAAAGGCTTTCTCTTCTCCAATGTCAATCTCTAAATTATTGATTCATTGTTAATGAACAACATGTTTCTATATGAAAATGTAAAAAAAAAACATATGATTTATAGTCGTAATTTTGATTTGAACACCTGCAATAGTTCTTATACTCAAATGAATGAGTCATGTTACACAAATATAACGTTTGTAATACCATGGAATGGAATTTGAATCACATTATATAGTAGTTTCTAAACGAATTATAAAATATGATCTATATGAAGTTATGTATATTAACGCGTGCAACATCAAGTCAATGAATATCGATACCATACACACTTCATACTGTTTAAAAGTTGATAATATATGATGGGTTATGCAATATTAAATGGTTCAATGTCTATACATGATGTATGGTATAAGAATGGACTAAGTTGATAATATGTGATGGGTTATACAATATTAAATGGTTCAATGTCTATACATGATGTATGGTATAAGAATGGACTAGTGACTTGCAACTCATGGTTTGGTCTTAGAGATATGTTTCAAATGGAAGTGCCATCTTAAATTGAAGATACAATGCACCCACCCTTAAGACTCCCCCATATATCGAAGAGCTTGAACCTCATCATTTGCTAGAGATTCAATGCCAAGTCCAATGGTTTCCTCACATCCAATGCAAGATCAGATATACCAACATGCCTAAGTTAATGATTGGACAAAACAACACTTGGAATTTGGAGTTCAACTTTGCATCGAGTGACTTGGCTTTGGATTTGAGACATACTGTTTGTTTGGATATGAGACATCTCGAAAGACTAGACAATAGCTCTTTTGTAATAAGAAGCAAGTAGATGGGAGAAAATTAGTATTGCAATCAAACCAAATACACAATGAGGAAGAGGAGAACACTGCGTAGAACATTGGATGTGCCAGGTTCTACAATGAAGGCAACATATTGTGAAGGAGCTCACTTGTTTGGGCCCTTTGCCTCTCATGACTGGGGGCAAGGACTCAACCGCTATGCATTGCGGCTGGACACCCTTCACCATTTAGGTGGTCAGATGTTTAAACCAACTCCTTTAGAGGACTGTTGGGCCTTCAAGCTACCCAGCTCAAACCTTTTATCTCGCTTGACCTTAGGCCCATCCTTTCCCAATGTTAACCTCAAGGGGCCTCTAGGCTCTCTATCCTAGTAGTTGCTAAGCATCCAACCTTCCTTTGTGAGATTCGAGGATCCCATCCATGAGTGCTACGTGTGAGTTTCATTATACTTGTGCTACGTGTGAGTTTCATTGTACTTGTAAATTAATTCAAGCTAATCCAGAACTAGAACTTCTTTTAAAGAACATATCGTTCGTTTAGTCCACCCAATCGACTCATATTGAGAAGAAGTCCGATTCTCAGCAAAAACATGGGGGTCGCATGATTTTGTCGAGGTCTATCTCTTGCTTTTTCTTTCTTTGTCGAATTACCTAGTAAAGCGCAGTTTATATTTCATGTACGCTGCACAACACTATGAAAAGGGTAGGAGACAAGTGTCAATACATACTCTAGTTGTTTTTATTCCCCGCTCGTTTCTGCTGACTTTTGGGTTTCTCGGGGTGGTCCAAATCTTCACTGAAGCCTCCTGATTTAAATTGTGAAACAGCCACGCAAAGTGGGGGAAAAATTGAGTAGTCGAGTACAGAAACGACATTTCATTTGGTGAAACGTTCATCAAAGGGGTGATCGATTCAAATCTCCAGTGAAGCGTCCTGATTTTGCACTTGAAACAGCCAGGTTAGCTGGGCGGCAAAATTGAGTACTGCAGTAGAGAAACGACATTTCATTTAGTGTGTAAAAAGTGTGAGCGAACACTGACTCACCTACCTAATTAAGTACACGTTTCATCCTGAGCAGTGAGTGCCAAAGTCTGATAAGGCGAAAAAAAAGATTTATGTGACAGACGGGCCTGTGTGTACTGAGGTATCTAGTTTTGGCTGAGGTATCTAGGTTATATTCGCTTCATATCTGAATTTGTATCCAACTATGCCACTAAGAGCTAGATTGTATGCAAAGGTGCATCTTATTGTGGTAGGGAAGGTAGACTGGGCTTTCTACTGCAATGCGCTTTCATCGTGATAGCTCATTACAATGATAATATAGGTTTATCTTTTCTTATCTTCTTGGAACTGGGTTAATTTCTGGTTATTGATTATGGAAATATGCATTTCGGAAAAAATATAGTGGCTGAAAAGTGTTCAGTAAAGTTGCAATATACTCATGGGAGAAAAACAATGGAACCCATAAACAATGAGTGGTGCTAGAGTCGTCTCTCCATAGATAATGTGTTCGGCCTGTAGTCCGAACCGATCCCTGGCTCTGCCATATTGTAAGAGTGAGATAGCTGTCCTCACCTTCTTCTGTGTGAAGTATCTGGAAGCAATCAGATGTGTGCTGTGAGGGGTAGGTATCAGTGATTGGTCTGATATCCGGTATAGACTCTCTGCGTAACAATGCCATCTCATAGGATCTTGGATAAGGGTGGACCGTGTCCTCTCTTGTAGGTGGTGCCAGGCAACAGAATTGTCCCTGCTCATAAGTAAGTGGTATATATTCCTATGCTGCTGCACTTTATGTTCCCTCTTTCTACGGAAGGTAATAGATTGCATGCACTGCTGTGCTTGTCTATGTGTAATCTCCCCGTGAGCCTCTGCTACTCGGAGGTGCCATTGTGTCTCTTGATACTCATCATCATACCAACTATTTTGGGGCATACATCCTCTACATGGTGGATAGGTATAGGTATGATGAAGGAAACTTTGTATGGCTGAGTCGTGCAATATAGATGTGATCTCTGAAGTGAACGCGCCAAGGGGAGCTTATGGGTTGAGCGAGAGTAACTGAGAATAGAAATGATGTGCATAGACATGCGATAGATCATGTGTGAAATGTGTAGTGGTGTGGAATTGTGGAGGGATCTGGTTTGAGCAAGGAAAGGAGAGTAAAAGTAAGGTATGTATGATCCCCACCCAAGGGGCATCAGCCAACGATAATAGAAAGGATAAGAGTGGTAGGAGGGAAAGGGCCTAGGCTATAGTCCACTGTACTCTCTCCCCACCATGTGGGAAGCATGTGAGCATGTTGAAATATAGCCAATGACACATCCTATTGTAAATAACGAGATGATGACAATTGCTGAGCTGAACCCATAGCCTGTCTTGTTCTGTCAGATGCAATATGATGGTCTAGTAGCCTCAATTTCCTTTGGGCCTAGACTCCTCATGACATGTGATTGCTCCATATCATACACCTTACATTGTCAAAACGGGATACACACGTTGAAGTCTCTTAGAAGGAAAGCCTCACCTAAAGTAGAATAATGTAGGATATCTTGTGATAATGTAGGATGTGATGAATCACTATCTCGAGCATATCCATCCCGATCATGTCCAACATATTGTGATTCCCCTGGAGGAAAGTAAGAGATGGCTCTATATATCCATCTCTCTCGGGAAAGCTCAATGTGGATCCACGTGTAATGTGCGTCCTCATCCTTGCTCTTGATTTGAATAAGTCTATGGATGCTCTATCTGAATAGAATCACTACACGTCTAGACCCTCGAGAAGTGCTCTCTCTCATAGTGGACCTGAAAGTGGACTCCCATTGGAACCTTGAAACATGGGGTATACCTCTTTTTGGACTCTCATTATATAATATAAAGTTTGTAATCTACCCTGGGGTGGAATTTGAATCTCATTATATAGTAGTTTGTAAACGGATTATAGAATATGATCTATATGAAGTTATGTATATCAACGCGAGCAACATCAAGCCAATAAATATTGATACCATACACATTTCACAATGCAATATTACATGATCCAATGTCTATATATGGTATAAGAGTGGACTAGTGATGACTTGCAACATTCATCTATCATCCTTGCTTATCCATATATGATATATACAATATTGGACTATCAAAACAAGGAATAAAACTAATTTACCACCCTTGATAGCATGGTTAAATTTTGCATCTATTATGTATGCCAATTTCTTTATTTTCCGTATGCAAGATCCACAATCACTTGTGGTCTCTCAATTTTTGGGTTTCCATAATCATTAATCAAGTTTTCAAGAATTCTTCAAGAATATGAAGTGACTAGAACATCTAGATTGTAGAACAGGTTTTTGAGCTTTACATTTTGAAAATTCATTGTCTTATGACCATAAACTAAAATAAATAAAAAAGATATAGTTAAAGGTGTGTAGCTTTAGTGGTAAACACATTGGATTTGTGATCTAAGGTTTAGGTTCAATACCTAGAGGCGTAGATTGCTTTCATGTTAGCCTTTGAATATAAGAGATTAAAGGGGTTGTGAGGGTGTGTACATTATTCTTTCAAATTTCAAGCTTAATGGGAAAGAAAGTGGAAGACCAAACTTCCAAAGCAAAAAAATCAAAGAGATATAAGGCATCTAGAGGAGCCCAAAATAAGACCCCAAACTTAGCTGTCCTCGCCTTCTTCTGTGTGAAGTATATGTAAGCAATCAGATGTGTGCTGTGAGGGGTAGGTATCAGTGATTGGTATGATATCCGGTATAGACTCTCTGCGTAACAATTCCATCTCATAGGATCTTGGATAAGGGTGGACCGTGTCCTCTCTTGTAGGTGGTGCCAGGCAATAGAATTGTCCCTGCTCATAAGTAAGTGGTATATATTCCTATACTGCTGCACTTTATTTCCCTCTTTTTATGGAAGGTAATAGATTGCATGCATTGCTGTGCTTGTCTATGCGTAATCTCCCCGTGAGCCTCTGCTACTCGGAGATGCCATTGTGTCTCTTGATACTCATCATCATACCAACTATTTTGGGGCATACATCCTCTACATTGTGAGGTATGATGAGGGAAGCTTTGTATGGCTGAGTCGTGCAATATAGATGTGATCTCTGAAGTGAACGCCCCAAGGGGAGCTTACGGGTTGAACGAGAGTAATGGAGAATGTAAATGATGTGCATAGACATGCGATAGATCATGTGTAAAGCAGTGTGGAATTGTGGAGGGATCTAGTTTTAGCAAGGAAAAGAGAGTAAAAGTAAGGTATGTATGATCCCCAGCCAAGGGGCATCAGCCAACGAGAAAAGAAAGGATAAGAGTGGAAGGAAGGGAAGAGCCTACGCTATAGTCCACTGAACTCTCTCCCCACCATGTGCGAAGCATGTGAGCTTGTTGAAATAAGGCCAATGACACATCCTATTGTAAATAACGAGATGTTGACGATTGTTGAGCTGAATCCATAGCCTGTTTTGTTCTGTCAGATGTAATATGATGGTCTAGTAGCCTCAATTTCCTTTGGGTCTAGACTTCTCATGACATGTGATTGCTCCATATCATAGACCTTACATTGTCGAAACTGGATACACATGTTGAAGTGTCTTAGAAGGAAAGCCTCACCTAAAGTAGAATAATGTAGGATATCTTGTGATAATGTAGCATGTGATGAATCACTATCTCGAGCATATCCATCCCGATCATGCCCAACATATTGTGATTCCCGTGGAGGAAAGTAAGAGATGGCTCTATATATCCATCTCTCTCAAGAAAGCTCAATGTGGATCCACGTGTAATATGCCTCCTCATCCTTGCTCTTGATTTGAATAAGTCTATGGATGCTCTATCTGAATAGAATCACTACACGTTTAGACCCTCGAGAAGTGCTCTCTCTCATAGTGGACCTAAAAGTGGACTTCCATTGGAACCTTGAAACATGGGGCATACCTCTTTTTGGACTCTCATTATATAATATAACGTTTGTAATGTACCCTGGGGTGGAATTTGAATCTCATTATATAGTAGTTTGTAAACGAATTATAGAATATGATCTATATGAAGTTATGTATATCAACGCGTGCAACATCAAGCCAATAAATATTGATACTATACACATTTCACAATGCAATATTACATGATCCAATGTCTATATATGGTATAAGAGTGGACTAGTGATGACTTGAAACATTCATCTATCAACCCTGCTTATCCATATATGATATATACAATATTGGACTATCAAAACAAGGAATAAAACTAATCTACTACCCTTGATAGCATGGTTAAGTTTTGCATCTATTATGTATGCCAATTTCTTTATTTTCCATATGCAAGGTCCACAATCATTTATGGTCTCAATTTTTGGGTTTCCATAATCATTAATCAAGTTTTCAAGAATTCTTCAAGAATATGAAGTGACTAGAACATCTAGATTGTAGAACAGGTTTTTGAGCTTTACATTTTGAAAATTCATTGTCTTATGACCATAAACCAAAATAA
Organism: Ceratopteris richardii; assembly: GCA_020310875.1. Taxonomy (NCBI): domain Eukaryota; kingdom Viridiplantae; phylum Streptophyta; class Polypodiopsida; order Polypodiales; family Pteridaceae; genus Ceratopteris; species Ceratopteris richardii. Next base: position 108,721,425 of record CM035419.1, on the reverse strand, counting down.
ATAAAAAATATATAATTAAAGGTGTGTAGCTTTAATGGTAAACATGTTGGATTTGTGATCTAAGGTGGAGGCTCAATACCTATAGATTGCTTTCATGTTAGCCTTTGAATATAAGAGATTAAAGGGGTTGTGAGGGTGTGTACATTATTCTATCAAATTTCAAGCTTAATGGGAAAGTAAGTGGAAGACCAAACTTCCAAAGCAAAAAAATCAAAGAGATATAAGGCATCTAGAGGAGCCCAAAATAAGACCCCAAACTTAGCATACCATGGAGAACGATGTTTTTTGAAATCAATACTTCAAAGACTTTGAAAATGAATTTTCTCATTATGCTAATGGAATAACAAATATTATTTTTATCAAGCCTTTATTCTTATTATTAAGTATTGAAGATTGAAAAAGATTTGACGTTGTTGCTTGTTCCCATTTTGTTTTAAGGAATATACTATTATGATTAAATTCCCACACATTTTTTAGCTTCCCATTGTCTTAGAAACGTGACTTGAACTCTAGACTAATTGTCTTTTTCCGACTTTCACATCTGTGAAAAAATTAGACTTGAATTGTAGATCCATTGTGAGAGACTTAAGTGTGTTGACCATTCAACCAAGCTTCTTTGCCTCTTGTGCCCAAGTTATTATTATTATTTTTTTAGAAGTTCAACCTAATGGTCTAGTCTTAAAGATATATTTCAAATGGAAAGTACTATCTTAAATTGAAGGTACAATGCACCCACCCTTAGGACTCCCCATATCCCCAAGAACTTGAACTTGGCCATTTGCTAGAGATTCAATGCCAAGACCAATGGTTTCTTCACATCCAATGCAAGATCAAATATGCGAAGATGCCTAAGTTAACGATTGGATGGAACAACACTTGGACTTTGGAGTTCAAATTTGCTTCCAGTGAGTGGGCTTTGATAATTACTATTTTTTTGGATCCGAGACGTCCCGAAAGACTAGACAATAGCTCTTTTGTAATAAGAAGCAATTTGATGGGAAAAAATAGTAATGCAATGAAACCAATTACACAATGAGGAAGAGGAGAACACTGAGCAGAACATTGGATGTTTGCCAAGTTCTACAATGAAGGCTACATATAGCGAAGGAGCTCACTTGGTTGGGCCCTTTGCCTCTCACTCCGAGGGGCAAGGGGAGCTTACGGGTTGAGCGAGATTAATTGAGAATGGAAATGATGGGCATTGACATGCGATAGATCATGTGTGAAATGTGTAATGGTGTGGAATTGTGGAGGGATCTGGTTTGAGCAAGGAAAGGAGAGTAAAAGTAAGGTTTGTATGAGCCCCACCCAAGGGGCATCAGCCAACGATAAAAGAAAGGATAAGAGTGGTAAGAGGGGAAGAGCCTAGGCTATAGTCCATTGTACTCTCTCCCCACCATGTGGGAAGCATGTGAGCTTGTTGAAATATGGCCAATGACACATCCTATTGTAGATAACGAGATGATGATGATTGCTGAGCCGAACCCATAGCCTGTCTTGTTCTGTTAGATGTAATATGATGGTCTACTAGCCTCAATTTCCTTTGGGTCTAGATTCCTCATGACATGTGATTGCTCCATATCATTCAGCTTACATTGTCGAAACTGGATACACACTTTGAAGTCTCTTAGAAGGATAGCCTCACCTAAAGTAGAATAATGTAGGATATCTTGTGATAATGTAACATGTGATGAATCATTATCTCGAGCATATCCATCCCGATCATGCCAAACATATTGTGATTCCCTTGGAGGAAAGTAAGAGATGGCTCTATATATCCATCTCTCTCGGGAAAGCTCAATGTGGATCCACGTGTAATATGCGTCCTCATCCTTGCTCTTGATTTGAATAAGTCTATGGATGCTCTATCTGAATAGAATCACTACACGTCTAGACCCTCAAGAAGTGCTCTCTCTCATAGTGGACCTGAAAGTGGACTCCCATTGGAACCTTGAAACATGGGGCATACCTCTTTTTGGACTCTCATTATATAATATAACGTTTGTAATCTACCATGGGGTGGAATTTGAATCTCATTATATAGTAGGTTGTAAACGAATTATAGAATACGATCTATATGAAGTTATGTATATCAACGCATGCAACATCAAGCTAATAAATATTGATATGACACACATTTCACAATGCAATATTACATGATCCAATGTCTATATATGGTATAAGAGTGGACTAGTGATGACTGGCAACATTCATCTATCATCCTTGCTTATCCATATATGATATATACAATATTGGACCATCAACACAAGGAATAAAACTAATTTACCACCCTTTATAACATGGTTAAGTTTTGCATCTATTATGCATTCCAATTTCTTTATTTTCCATATGCAAGATCCACACTCACTTATGGTCTCAATTTTTGGGTTTCCATAATCATTAATCAAGTTTTCAAGAATTCTTCAAGAATATGAAGTGACTAGAACATCTAGATTGTAGAATAGGTTTTTGAGCTTTACATTTTGAAAATTCATTGTCTTATGACCATAAACTAAAATAAATAAAAAAGATATAATTAAAGGTGTGTAAACAAATTGGATTTGTGATCTAAGCTTCAGTTTCAATACGTACAGATTGCTTTCATGTTAGCCTTTGAATATAAGAGATTAAAGGGGTTGTGTGGGTGTGTACATTATTCTTTCAAATTTCAAGCTCACCATGGAGAATGATGTTTTTTGAAATCTATACTTCAAAAACTTTGAAAATAAATTTTCTCATTATGCTAATGGAATAACAATTTTTATTTTTATCAAGCCTTTATTCTTTTTATTTAGTATTGAAGATTGAAAAAGATTTGACGTTGTTGCTTGTACCCATTTTGTTTAATGAATATACTATTATGATTAAATTCCCACACATGTTTTAGCTTCCCATTGTCTTAGAAATGTGACTTGAACTCTAGACTAATTGTCTTTTTCTGTCTTTCACATCTGTGAGAAAATTAGACTTGAATTGTAGATCCATTGTGAGAGACTTAAGTGTGTTGACCATTCAACCTAGCTTCTTTGCCTCTTGTGCCCAAGTTATTATTATTATTTTTTTAGAAGTTCAACCTCATGGTCTAGTCTTAGAGAATATATCAAATGGAAAGTACCATCTTAAATTGAAGGTACAATGCACCCACCCTTAGGACTCCCCGATATCCCCAAGAACTTGAACTTGGCCATTTGCTAGAGATTCAATGCCAAGTCCAATTGTTTCTTCACATCCGATGCAAGATCAGATATGTCAAGCTGCCTAAGTTAACAATTGGATGGAACAACACTTGGATTTTAGAGTTCAAATTTGCCTCCAGTGAGTGGGCTTTGATAATTACTATTTGTTTGGATCCGAGACGTCCCGAAAGACTAGACAATAGCTCTTCTGTAATAAGAAGCAATTTGATGGGGAAAAAATAGTAATCCAATGAAACCAATTACACAATGAGGAAGAGGAGAACACTTAGCAGAACATTGGGTGTTTGCCATGTTCTACAATGAAGGCTACACATAGCGAAGGAGCTCACTTGGTTGGGTCCTTTGCCTCTCACTCCTCGGGGCAAGGACTCAACCCCTATGGGTTGCGGCTGGACACCCTTCACCACTTAGGTGGTGAGATGCTTAAACCAACTCCTTTAGAGGACTGTTGGGCCTTCTCGCTACCCAATCCAAACCTTTTATCTCGCTTGACCTTAGGGCAAGGGGCCTCTGGGCTCCCTATCCTAATAGTTGTTAAGCATCTAACCCTCCTTTGTAAGATTCGGGGATCCCATTAGTGCTACGTCTAAGTTTCATTGTACTTCCAAATTCATTCAAGCTAATCCCGAACTAGAACTTCTTTTAGAAAACATATCGTTCGTTGAGTCCACCCAATATTGAGAAGAAGTTCGATTCTTAGCAAAACCATGGGGGTCGCATGATTTTGTCGACGTCTATCTCTTACTTTTTCTTTCTTTGTGCCTATATCGAATTACCGAGGTTGCATGGGGGCCTGTGTGTATTGAGGTATCTAGTTTTGGTTGAGGTATCTAGGTTATATTTGCTTCATGTCTGAATTTGTATTTAACTATGCCACTTAGAGCTAGATTGTATTCAAAGGTGCATCTTATTGTGGTAGGAAAGTTAGATTGGGCTTTTTACTACAATGCCTTCATCGTGATAGCTCATTACAATCATAATATAGGTTTATGTTTTCTTATCTTCTTGGAACTGCGTTAATTTCTAGTTATTGATTATGGAAATATGCATTTCGAAAAAAATATAGTGGCTGACAAGTGTTGAGTAAAGTTGCAATATACTCATGGGAGAAAAACAATGGAACCCATAAACAATGAGTGGTGCTAGAGTTGTCTTTCCATAGATAATGTGTTCGGCCTGTAGTCCGAATCGATCCCTGGCTCTCCCATATTGTAAGAGTGAGATAGCTGTCCTCACCTTCTTCTGTGTGAAGTATATGGAAGCAATCAGATGTGTGCTCTGAGGGGTAGGTATCAGTGATTGGTATGATATCCGGTATAGACTCTCTGCGTAACAATGCCATGTCATAGGATCTTGGATAAGGGTGGACCGTGTCCTCTCTTGTAGGTGGTGGCGGGCAACAGAATTGTCCTTGCTCATAAGTAAGTGGTATATATTCCTATACTGCTACACTTTATGTTCCCTCTTTTTATGGAAGGTAATAGATTGCATGCATTGCTGTGCTTGTCTATGTGTAATCTCCCCGTGAGCCTCTGCTACTCGCTACTCGGAGATGCCATTGTGTCTCTTAATACTCATCATCATACCAACTATTTTGGGGCATTCATCCTCTAAATGGTGGATAGAAGGAAGCTTTGTATGGTTGAGTCGTGCAATATAGATGTGATCTCTGAAGTGAACGTGCCAAGGGGAGCTTACGGGTTGAGCGAGAGTAACTAAGAATGGAAATGATGTGCATAGACATGCCATAGATCATGTGTGAAATGTGTAGTGGTGTGGAATTGTGGAGGGATCTGGTTTGAGCAAGGAAAGGAGAGTAAAAGTAAGGTATGTATGATCCCCACCCAAGGGGCATCAGCCGAGGATAAAAGAAAGGATAAGAGTGGTAGGAGGGGAAGAGCCTAGGCTTCAGTCCACTGTACTCTCTCCCCACCATGTGGAAAGTATGTGAGCTTGTTGAAATATTGCCAATGACACATTTTATTATAAATAACGAGATGATGACGATTGCTGAGCTGAACCCATAGCATGTCTTGTTCTATCAGATGTAATATGATGGTCTACTAGCCTCAATTTCCTTTGGGTCTAGACTCCTCATGACATGTGATTGCTCCATATCATACACCATACATTGTCAAAACGCGATACACACGTTGAAGTCTCTTAGAAGGAAAGCCTCACCTAAAGTAGAATAATGTAGGATATCTTGTGATAATGTAGCATGTGATGAATCACTATCTCGAGCATATCCATCCCGATCATGCCGAACATATTGTGATTCCTCCAGATGGCTCTATATATCCATCTCTCTCGGGAAAGCTCAATGTGGATCCACGTGTAATATGCGTCCTCATCCTTGCTCTTGATTTGAATAAGTCTATGGATGCTCTATCTGAATAGAATCACTACACGTTTAGACCCTCGAGAAGTGCTCTCTCTCTCATAGTGGATCTGAAAGTGAACTCCCATTGGAACCATGAAACATGGGGCATACCTCTTTTTGGACTTTCATTATATAATATAACGTTTGTAATCTACCATGGACTGGAATTTGAATTTCATTATATAGTAGTTTGTAAAGGAATTATAGAATATGACCTATTTGAAGTTAGTTATATCAATGCGTGCAACATCAAGCCAATAAATATTGATACCATAGACATTTCACAATGCAATATTACATGATCGAATGTCTATATACGGTATAAGAGTGGACTAGTGATGACTTGCAACATTCATCTATCATCCGTGCTTATCCATAAATGATATGTACAATATTGGACTATCAAAACAAGGAATAAAACTAATTTACCACCCTTGATAGCATGGTTAAGTTTTGCATCTATTATGCATGCCAATTTCTTTATTTTTCATATGCAAGATCCACAATCACTTATGGTCTCAATTTTTGGGTTTCCATAATCATTAATCAACTTTTCAAGAATTCTTCAAGAATATGAAGTGACTAGAACATCTAGATTGTAGAACAGGTTTTTGAGCTTTACATTTTGAAAATTCATTGTCTTATGACCATAAACTAAAATAAATAAAAGAGATATAATTAAAGGTGTGTAGCTTTAGTGGTAAACACATTGGATTTGTGATCTAAGGTTTAGGTTCAATACCTACAGATTGCTTTCATGTTAGCCTTTGAATATAAGAGATTAAAGGGGTTGAGGGTGTGTACATTATTCTTTCAAATTTCAAGCTTAATGGGAAAGTAAGTGGAAGACCAAACTTCCAAAGCAAAAAAATCAAAGAGATATAAGGCATCTAGAGGAGCCCAAAATAAGACCCCAAACTTAGCATATCATGGAGAATGATGTTTTTTGAAATCAATACTTCAAAAACTTTGAAAGTGAATTTTCTCATTATGTTAATGGAATAACAAATTTTATTTTTATCAAGCGTTTATTCTTATTATTTAGTATTGAAGATTGAAAAAGATTTGACGTTGTTGCTTGTACCCATTTTGTTTTAATAAATACTATTATGATTAAATTCCCACACATTTTGTAGCTTCCCATTGTCTTAGGAATGTGACTTGAACTCTAGACTAATTGTCTTTTTCCGTCTGTCACATATGTGAAAAAAATAGACTTGAATTGTAGATCAATTGTGAGAGACTTAAGTGTATTCACCATTCAACCAAGCTTCTTTGCCTCTTGTGCCCAAGTTATTATTATTATTTTTTTAGAAGGTCAACCTCATGGTCTAGTCTTAGAGATATATTTCAAATGGAAAGTACCATCTTAAATTGAAGGTACAATGCACCCACCCTTAGGACTCCCCCATATCCCCAAGAACTTGAACTTGGCCATTTGCTAGAGATTCAATGCTAAGTCCAATGGTTTCTTTACATCCAATGCAAGATCAGATATGCCAAGATGCCTAAGTTAATGATTGGATGGAACAACACTTGGACTTTGGAGTTCAACTTTGTTTCCAGCGAGTGGGCTTTGATAATTACTGTCTGTTTGGATCCGAGACATCGTGAAAGACTAGACACTAGCTCTTCTGTAACAAGAAGCAGTTTGATGGGAAGAAAATAGTAATGCAATGAAACCAATTACACAATGAAGAAGAGGAGAACACTGAGAAGAACATTGGATGTTTGCGAGGTTCTACAATGAAGGCAACATATAGCGAAGGAGATCACTTGGTTGGGCCCTTTGCCTCTCACTCGTGGGGGCAAGGACTCAACCCCTATGGATTGCGGCTGGACACCCTTCACCACTTAGGTGGCGAGATGCTTAAACCAACTCCTTTAGAGGAATGTTGGGCCTTTTGGGTACCCAATCCAAACCTTTTATCTCGCTTGACCTTAGGGCCATCCTTTCCCGATGTTAACCTCAAGGGACCTTTGGGCTCTCTATCCTAATAGTTGTTAAGCATTCAACCCTCCTGTGTAAGATTCGGGGATCCAATGAGTGCTACGTCTGAGTTTCATTGTACTTCCAAATTCATTCAAGCTAATCCGGAACTAGAACTTCTTTTAAAAAACATATCGTTCGTTGAGTCCACCGACTATTGAGAAGAAGTGCGATTCTTAGCAGAACCATGGGGGCCGCATGATTTTGTCAAGGTCTATTTCTTACTTTCTTTGTTTGTGCCTATATCAAATTACCCTAGTAAAACGCAGTTTATATTTCATGTACAATGCACAACACTATGAAAAGGGTAGGAGACAATCATCGATACCTACTCTACTTCTTTTTCTTCCGTGCTTGTTTCTCTTGACCTTTGGGTTTCTCGGGGGGTGATCGATTCAAATCTTGAGTGAAGCCTCTTGATTTAGTACATGAAACAGCCAAGTTAGTCGGGCTAAAAATTTATTGTAGTAGAGAAACGACATTTCATTTAGTGAAACGCTCATTCAGGGGGCGATCGATTCAAATCTTCAGTGAAACAACCCCGTTAGTTGGAGGAAAAATTGAGTACTGCAGTAGAGAAACCACTGTTGGATCCTGGGGCCCCAAATTCCAACACTTGGTATCGGAGCATGATTGACATATACACTTAGTTAAGATGAGTGAGTATAGAATTGAGATTGAGGACAAGTTGGCTGGATCGTCTAATTATCCTATGTGGAGTTTCATGATGATGAATTTGTTAGTGACAAAGGATTTATGGAGTATCGTCAATGGATCCTTAACAAGACCAAGACGAGAAGGGGAAAAAGATTATACAACAACTTCAAGAGGAATTGGTGTTGCAATCATAGAACCAACTGAAGAAGAGGTAAGCACTTCTACATCCAGAGTGACAAGTAGATCCTTACCCAAAGTTCCTCCTACTGAAGAACAAGCAAGATGGGATGCTAGAGATGCTTTAGCTCTCTCATTCATAGCAATGCGTGTCAAAAAGCATATTCTACCACAAATCAGATCTTGCAGAAGTTCTAGACAAGCTTGGTTGAAGCTTGAGAATCTTTTTCAGAGTAGAAATCTTGGTAGGAAAGCTCACTTGAGGAGACAACTAGCAAACGCAAGGATAAAGGCTGGTGAGTCAATTCAAACCCACATTACAAAGCTCATTGACTTGAGAGATCAACTTCTAAATGTAGGAGTTGACATATTTGATGAAGAAATGGTTAATATGCTGAGTAATTCACTTCCTATCTCATATTGGTCTTTTATAACCACTCTTACTCTTACAACAAGGGATAGAGAGATTACATTTGAAGAATTAGAATTCTTCCTACTTCAAGATGAAGATCAGTTGAAGGGGTTGGAAGAGAATGAAGAAGCACTTTTGTCTTCATCAAAGGGTAAAAAGAAGAAGAAGGATAAGAAGGAAAGCAAGTCCCTTTCACCTTCTACTTCAGATTCTGTTTCTACAACATCTAAAGAGAAGTCTTCTAAGAAGAAGGAAGCATTATGTCACTATTGCAAGAAACCTGGACATTTTATAGCAGTTTGTCAGAAAAGGATTGCAACAAAAAAGAAAAAGGCATCAGGTAATGTTGCAAAAGATGATAAAAAAGGGAAACCTCAAGGTCATTCTTATGCCTGAATCATCATTGAGGAAGTAGCTTTTGATCAGGCAACTTTACAAGTTCTTTCTGCAGATCCTTGGATATTTGATTCAGGTGCTACTAAGCATATGATAGGTTGCAGAGAAGTATTTTCTTCTCTTTCCTATTCTTCATGTAGAAGAGTTACTATTGCAGATGGCAATGATTTGGATGTTGTGGGAATAGGTACAGTAACCCTAAAGTAAAGAGAAGGTGGTGATTTTCAGATTTCAGATGTTTTATATGTACATAATATCAAGAAGAATCTGCTATCTATATCTGCATTTTTAGGTGATGGATACAAAGTTGTATTTGAGAGAGATCTTTGTAAGATTTTGTCACATGAAGAGAAGTGTATTTTACAAGGTGAGCATAAAGGAGGGATTTTTATTTTGTCAAAAATCAGTTAGGCATATGCTGTCAAATCTTCATCACCGGTGAAAGATATGAAGTTATGGCATGAAAGATTTGGACATATTAGTTTTGGAGCTCTCAAGAGTATCAAAGACAAAGGTATGGTTGAGAGTTTACCCTCATTCGAGCTTCCAGATGATTTAGATATATGTGAAGGTTGTCTTGAAGGTAAGATGCATAAACTACCTTTCAAGAAACATGGTCATATTGCAGCTACTAGGAAATTGAAGATTATACATTCAGATGTGAATGGACCCATGAGAGCACACTCTATTCAGGGTTTTAGGTATTTTGTTCCATATGTTGATGATTTTACGAGATATTCATGGATCTATGGTCTTAACTTGAAGTCAGAAGTCTTTCCCACGTTCAAGAAATTTGTAGATATGGTTGAAAATGAAAGTAAGACAACTATCCAGATTATCATAAGTGATAGAGGTGGAGAATACTTGTCAAATGAGTTCCAGACATTTCTTGAAGAAAAAGGTATTACTCAACACCTTACTATTGCCTATACTTCTCAGCAGAATGGTGTTGCAGAAAGGAAGAATAGAGTACTTGTTGAGATGATGTAGAGCATGATGGCGTCCAAGAAGCTTTCACCGAAATTCTCGTTTGATGCAGTACATACAACTAATCACATTTTGATCAGGTCTTCTACAAAAGCTTTAAATGTAATCACACCTTATGAAGCTTATTATGGTAGAAAACCTAATGTGAGCTATTTCAGAGTATTCAGATCATTATCTTATGTACATGTTGAGAAAAAGGATCATGGGAAACTAGATGTAAAGGCAAAGAAAGCTGTTTTCATTGGATATCCTGTTGAGAGCAAAGGATACAGGTTTTATGTTCCAGAGACTGGTGAAGTTATCCTTTCACGCAATGCATATATTGCTGAAAATAAGATATATGATAAAGAAGCAGAAATTCCAGAGTTCATTAGTGAAAATGAATATGGATTTTTTAGAAGGAATTTGGATATACATGTTCAGCCATATCAGGAAGGAGCTAAAATTCCAAGGACTGAAGAAAGAGGAATTTCACAAGAAAGAGGAATTTCACAACCTTCTACAGAGTCAGTTCCACATGAGACTTTAGTTACAGAAATGGAAGAAAGTACTAGAGTTCCAGAAAGTCCTAGTACCTCAAAAGAACACATTCCAGAACCAGTGGAAGTTGAAGAGTCAGAAAGAGTATCACCACTATTTAAGGATACACCTACTTGGTTATATCAGACATGGAAAGATAGTGGTATAAAGACTTTTACAGGAAGAACAAGGAGTCAGACTAGACAACAACAACAAAAAGATCATGTAAGTTTTGTTGAAGACTTTGAGATTCATGATATTTTAGCACTCACAACAGTTGAAGATGAACCTGCATGTGTTAAAGATGCACTTAACATTCCTATTTGGAGAAAAGCTATGCAAGAAGAGATTGATTCTATTCATAAGAATCAAACGGCAGCTATGTGAGTTACCAGAGGAAAAGAAAGCTATAGGTGTAAAGTGGATCTTCAAAATCAAAGGGAAAGCAAGTGGTACTATTGACAGGTACAAAGCAAGATTAGTTGTCAAAGGATATGCACAACAAAAAGGTATTGATTATGATGATACATTCGCTTCTACGTCTAGGATGACAGGTATTAGGTCAATACTTGCTTTAGCAGCACATTTTGGTTGGAATGTATATCAACTTGACATAAAGACTGCTTTTCTAAATGGTGATTTACATGAAGTTGTATATGTTCAGCAGCCATATTAGGAAAACTCTTTTGCTCCTCTACTACTCCTCGATCAACGTCCGCGAGCCCACACACAGAGAGATGTCCGTTTTTCCTCCCAACCACGCCCGATATGCACTCTTTTCATCACTTCTCTTATCTCACATCATAAGAGATAAGTGAGACTCTTGTCTTCTTATTCTACCAGATATACACGTCTCCAATGATGCCATGTGGCAACTATGCCACCTCACCCAAGAGGGTGTGCATATATAATATGACATTTCCTTCCCCTTGAAAGCATTTTCATCCTCAAAAATGTAAATGAAATATCCCTTGTGGTAGAAGAAAGTGCTCGGACTCCCTGAACCCCATGTACTCTATGTACATGGTCATCTCTGTGTGTTGTTTCTCCATATCCTTCCCCTTAAGAAGCCTCATATGAGATCATCTCAAAGGTGGGAAACCGTCTGAGTGGTGCCTACTATCTCCCATGTACACTCCACCTCCAAACTATCACTCCCATAACATACAACATCATCCAAATGACCTAAGTCCATATGATGTATCCTCCTTGGAGCAATAGCATGTAAAGCAAGTGTAAAAGTGCCAAGCTTATAGGCTTGACCATATCATAATGGAGATAATAAACCATATAATCCTATAAAACATAGAATAAAGCTCCATAACAAGTGATTCCAAACCCATCTAAGAATAAATTATAGATTGCCCTCATACCACTCTAGGTCTTCCCAACCTTGAGTGTAACCACAAGTAATAGTTTAACTTAACTACATTGTGAACTATGCAAATCCATCGTCTAGCTCACGGTAGTAAAATGCAATCTCTACATCTCACCAACCAAGAAGTCTGTGGTTTTTCATTCATTACCTTTGGACTAAGTTCTATTGGAAGAGCATCTATTGGAACTTGTGCAAACTCTAATATTTCTCTTCCCTGTAGTTTGCCATATGAATGCAAAAGCATTCCCTTTGAGATTCAGATAATCCCTAAGTACCCATCCTCCTAACTGATGTTTACTCATCATACTCATGATGTAACACCAACTAAGAGTTTGGTACCCTAATAGGTTAGATATATCTCTATCTTCTATAAACCCTAAAGAGAAGAGTCATAACTCTACTCCCAGTTTAACTAATATCAATAACTAGATCATCTCATCTAGTCAAAGACCATCACTGGAGTAACATAATTGCTCCTCTCTAGAGTCTCCATGTGAGACTCAATTTAATCATCATGATTAACTGATCTCCCTCTTGTCTTTGATAGAAGAGTGCCACTTCTATCTAGACAACCTAAAAGTGAGAAAGTGAAACTCTCTCTCTCTCTCTCTATTCAATCTCTTCTAAGGAAAGAGCTCTAGCAGTGGAACCTATTCCACTTTCCCTTTTCCTTTGAAAGAGATTCTGTTGAATCCATTTACTCTGCTCATAACTGAGAACATGTACATAAGTTCTCCATGTTTTCCTTCAAAACGAGTGGAGTGACAATGGATATCCCTTTCTATTCCAAACTAACTTGTTCCTAGGTACCAAGACTAGGTCTAAGTACCTGTCTGTAGATCCCAATATACATACATGTATTGGGTACCCCAACTACTCTTAACTAAGGGATCTATGCTCTAGATCATAGAGCTAGTGCCATATCTATGGCCTTCCTAACCATCACTCGAATCACATAAGCATCCGTCGATGCTGTCTCATGAAACCCATCTTTGTGATCCCATCTAATTGGTTTGCTTAGTAGTGTAGCATAAATGTTTCACTACTTGCTTAAGTGAGGTGCATGAGTGAAACTAGTCACTCTTCGGGTATTCCTGATAATACCCCATAGTCTCCTAATCCTATTGTGAGACTCTTGTGAAGATAAGTAAATCTTCACTACCTTGGAGATTATCATAAATGTATCTCCCGTGCCTATATGCAACTTCCTAATACCTATAGGATTGCTTGTGCACATTACTAATGGTGAAGGTGTAGCTCCTTCCCTTAGCAATCCTATAGTCTAAATCTATAAGGATTATGTGTAGGGATCTTGTTACTACTGAAGTTGCCTTATGTATACTACTATGATGGTACTAAGTCCATCAAGTACATGCTTACGAGCATGCTTAGGTCTTATTGATGTTTGCAGAAAGGCATGTTACCATGCCATAACATTCTTACCTAAAGGCAAGTGCGTATATAACGCCATGAGGGGGGAAAATTTTCGACAACATTTCCCCAGGAAATGGAATCCGAAAAAAATTTAAACCATAAGCTCAGTGGCACACAAGCCACCCAACAACATAGGTATTGACAAGCCCATGGCATGCACGCCATAAACTCATATATGGACTCCATAACTTGCAAAAACATAAAAACAAATGCTGGCAACAATTCTCTGTGTTGCATAGCCATGTAGTTTTTGCAATCCTCTTTCCTGCAAACAATCCAAAAGTGTACTTCTCGCCTATTGATCCATACTTTTAGAATTCAAACAATGATCAACATTTGATGTATGCAATCCAATCTATGCATGTACATACAAAACATGCCATAACATAAAGTAAAATGCCTAAAGCATAAAGCATACGTTCCTAAATAGTTTTGGTTTTGGAATTTTGTATGCATCCAACCCTTCTCGATGAGCTTCGAGACCTCTGCACCTTCCTCCTCAGGTCCTAACATAAGCTTTGAAGTGTCCGAAAACATCGGATCACTTCCCAAAACATAAAGCATGGTCAGGTGATTACCAAAATAATGCAAATTTAGCCAAAAATATGCATTTGTAATCCTTCTTTAAACCTGCAAAAACCACTTTAGGACCTGCTAATGTTCATAAACTGAAATATATAGCATGTGCAAAGAGCTCGAAGTGAAATTACTCTAATCACCTTCCCAATTTGTAAGATATGGCTCTCGGAAGGTAGTTGCCAAAAACTGTTTAGAGTTTACAGACCTGTTCAGACCTGCAAAAATAGTTATTTTCCAAAATTTCTTTTCACATACTGAAAGTAGACCTTGTTCTCTTCGAAACGAGCCATAGCTCTGATACCACTATTAGGAAACTCTTTTGCTCCTCTACTGCTCCTCTATCCACGTCCGCGAGCCCACACACAGAGAGATGTCCGTTTTTCCTCCCAGCTACGCCCGATATGCACTCTTTTCATCACTTCTCTTATCTCACATCATAAGAGATAAGTGAGACTCTTGTCTTCTTATTCTACCAGATATACACGTCTCCAATGATGCCATGTGGCAACTATGCCACCTCACCCAAGAGGGTGTGCATATATAATATGACAAGCCAGAAGGTTTTAAAGAAACAGGTAAAGAACACTTAGTGTGTAAGCTTATAATAGCTTTGTATGGATTAAAACAGGCACCTAGAGCATGGTATGAAAAGATACACACATATCTTTTATCCAGTGGTTTTTATAACTTAGATGCAACTCCAACTCTTTATGTCAAAGCTGAAATAGGTTTGATGATTATAGCAATCATTTATGTGGATGATATTATAGTCATAGGTCCAAGAGATGAAGATTTGCAAATGTTCAAAGAACAGTTCAAGCAGACATTTGATATAAATGATTTAGGAATCTTGCATTATTATCTTGGGATTCAGTTTTTGTTTAAGGATGAGTGTATCTATATCATAGTTATTTTCGGACTCGTATGGAAAAAATATCGTACTTCCGTACCCGTATGCGTATGGTTGGTGTATGAAATTTTTCGTACCTCAACTTTTTCTCCTCTCTCATTGATTCCAATTGAGGACAAATCCATACCAATTTCATATTGTTTTTATTCAAATTCACTCTCATCTACTCTCCTCCGTTATAACCATACATATATACTTTACCCTAAGCTATAGGAACCAACAAAATTCTGATCTTTAATATTATATTATTGTACATATAATATTTCAAATTTTCAATATTTTTTGTGCTAGACGTATGATATCGCGTATGATATTTTTGAAAAGATTCCATACTTTTTTCCTACTTCCGTACCCGTATGTGTTTACCGTATGGTTCACGTATGGAAAAACTATGATCTATATGACACAGCAGAAGTACATTGAGAAACTATTAGAAAGGTTTCACATGACTGATTCTAAACCTATGCAAACACCTATGGATCAGAATGCGTCTTTACTAATAGTAGCAGATGAAGAGTCATTTGATGCTACTTTATATTGTCAAGCTGTTGGGTGCTTGATATATTTTTGTAATACACGTTCAGATATACAGTTTGCAGTTTCTCAAGTATCAAGGTTCATGCAAAATCCGACAAAGGTACATTCGAAAGAAGTAAAGCGGATCTTCAGATAATCCGACAAAGGTACATTCGAAAGCAGTAAAGCGGATCTTCAGATATTTTAAGGGAACTTTAAATTATGCTATGGTATTTTCGAAATCTACACATTTGTTACTAAAAGGATTTTCAGATTCATATTGGGCAAGAGATACAGACACTAGAAGAAGTACTAGTGGATTTTGTTTTTACCTTGGAGATTGTCTTATCTCATGGCTTTCGAAGAGACAACCCACTATTGCAACTTCATCATGTGAAGCATTTACAGCTACTTTGGAGTCAGTATGGTTGCAAAAGATTTTCAGTTATCTAGATGTAAGATTACAAGAACCCATTCAGATATTTTCAGATAGCCAGAGTGCAATAGCTATAGCAAAGAATCCAGTGCATCATGCAAGGACAAAGTATATAGAGGTTCACTACCACTATATTTGAGAGCAGATAGCAAAGAAGCACATTGAGCTTGTTTATGTTCCTTCTAGTGAGAATGTTGCAAATATATTTACCAAAGCATTGACTAGAGATAATCATGAGAAGATGTGCGGATTACTGAAGCTTGTACGAGTATGACATTGAAGGAGGGATTGTTGGAAATCAATGTACATATGGTCCATTTCTAGCAAATCCAATTTAGGACTTAGCCATTTTTTTGTACATTTTAGGTAAAACTTTCTTAGGCTAGATAGATAGAGTCATGAGAGCTATCTAGTGATATGCTTCATTCTATCATCAGAGGTCAGAGTTAGGAGAAAACTCAAACCCTAATTCCTGCCCTAAAATGGTGGATGCATATTTCTGAGGTTCTAAAAGTACAAAACACAAAAAAAGCTAGGTCATAAGTTAAGAGATGGCAAAAGCACATAAGTTTGGGCGATAAAAAATAAAGCAACTTTTAAATTAGCGAAAAGCTAATTTTAGCGATATTTTTTTAAAACCCACCAAAAGCAGATTTTTGCGATAAAAATTGCGATAGAAGCTTTTAGAGATAGCGGTCAGCTTTTTCAGAAAATTATCGCTTTGCGTTATTCATGGAGGTACAAGGCTATAAAAGAGAGGTCGTGGGATCACTTTTGGATAATTCAAGAAAGAGTTGATACTCACATAGTGTCAATTTTGGAGTTCTGAAGCTTTGGAGGCTAATGAGAGGTGAAGGAGAGGCTACACTCTTGGAGCAAGGAGTCTTCTACAAGTTTGTGGAAGCTATCTTTGTAAGTTGATCCTATATTCTTTTTTAGGGTTTCTGAACCCTAATTTCAGAATTAGGGTTTGCCGATTTTCAGATTTGTTGCACTTTCTTGAGAGGTTAGGTTCACTCTGTTGCTCATTCGCGTCACACACACTCAGATTATGACAGCATAATCTGAATTCTGTATATCATCATCTTCTTGTCTATTCTTCAATCTAGTGAGTGCACCTTCACATGGTTGAGTAGTACTCCCATTTTGTAATTTGGTCATCTATATTAGTGAGTAAGCAATTTGCTTACGTTACTTACTCTTGTCTCAAAATCTCTTTCTATCTCTCACTTATCATCTTGTTTAATTAAGTGTGTATGCTCAAACGTTTTTAGTATTGGAAGATCTTGGGGCCATCAATGTCACATTAGTCCAAAATCCTATTAGGGCAGAAATCCTAATTTTGGTACTTAGTCATTTTTGGCACAAAATTTGGGTAAAATGTTTATGATCTTATCTTGTAGAGCTTGATGAGAGCTTTCTAATGGTATAGAACATTCAGTCATCAGAGATCAGATTTGGGAGAAAACCCTAACCCTAATTTTCTGCTGATTTAGGGTTTTTACCTCATTTAAGAGCTCTCAGCTTATAGGTCATAAAAATATGTTCAAGTCATCCATCAGGTGGTCAAATTGTTGAAAAACTTGTCAAAAGACTATTTTTAGCGATAGCTAAAAAGCTACGCTAAATAAAGCAAAAATTTGCGATTGATTTGTAAAAAAATAACGATCCAGCTTTTCTTTTACGAATTAGCTTTATTTTGGAGGCTTTTCGCATGAGGAGATGCACACATGGGGCAGCCATGGTGCACGTATGGTCAGCTATGAAGCAGCTTTTGAAGCACATTAGGAGCAGCCATGAATTTCTTCTTGGAGAAGAGTGTGCTCACACTCTTGCTTATGGAGAAGACTTACTTATTAGCATATTGGTGGTGTGGATCATCCATCTACATGATGTATTTGGAGATTGTCTTCTACATAAAGATTATGGAGTACTTCAAAGACATTGGATGGAACTTAACATAAGATTGCATCTTATGTTAACTATTTAGGTACATATTCTCTTTACGCACATAGGTACTACTTGAAGCTTATGGAGGCGGTGGTAACCATATCTGGAGGAGTCCTATTCGACATACATGGAGGCAGTGGCATCCATAAAGGAGAATCAATACATGCATGCTACATGCATCGGATGAGGTGTTAGAGAAGGTGTTTCCACATGAATATGAGGATTTCTGTCAGCAACATGTTAGCAATCTATGCTAATTCCGTAAGTATGTGATCTATCACACACACATCTGATTTAGGGTCTTCCATAGCCTAAATTAAGATTAGGGTCTGCTGAATATCAGTTTCAAACTGATCTTCCCTCTTTCTGTCACTCATAAACACTCTTCTACAACCTATCAGGTCATACATCTCATACATATTCAGATTTCTGTCTCTACATCTGAATATTCTTGTAAATTTTGTACATACACTCTTCCATTTATTTCTGTTCACATAGAGTGGTTGAGATTTTGACTCCAGCATTGTAAATTGATCTTTGTATATATGATGGTGTGAGTAAGCAGTGGCTTACGTAACACTTTGAACATGTTGTCTAATCTCTCTCTATCTTTATCTCATCATTGTATGATTAAGTGTTGTATGTTCATGTTTGTTAATTTTGGAAGATGCTGGAATCTGTGTTGTAGATCCTGGACCTGTGGACATGTGGAATTTAGTTATGGGCCTACCTAATTTCCAACATTTCATTTCCAACAACAACATTTCATTTAGTGAGTAAAAAGTGTCAGCCAACACTCACTCACCTTCCTAATTTTAAGTACACAACTATGCCACTTAGAGCTAGATTGTATGCAAAGGTGCATCTTATTGTGGTAGGGAAGGTAGATTCGGCTTTTTACTGCAATGCCTTCATCGCGATAGCTCATTACAATGATAATGTAGGTTTATCTTTTCTTATCTTTTTGGAATTGGGTTAATTTTGGTTATTGATTATGGAAATATGCATTTTGGAAAAAATATAGTATAAAAAGTGTTCAGTAAAGTTGCAATATACTCATGGGAGAAAAACAATGGAATCCATAAACAATGAGTGGTGCTAGAGTCCTCTCTCCATAGATAATGTGTTCGGCCTGTAGTCTGAAGTGATCCCTAGCTCTGCCATATTGTAAGAGTGAGATAGCTGTCTGTGTGAAGCACGTGGAAGTAATCAGATGTGTGTAAGAGTGAGGGGTAGGTATCAATGATTGTTCTGATATCTGGTGTAAACTCTCTGCATAACAGTGCCATTTCATAGGATCTTGGATAAGGGTAGACCGTGTCCTCCCTTGTAGGTGGTGCCAGGTAACAGAATTGTCCCTGCTCATAAGTAAGTGGTATATATTCCTATACTACTGCACTTTATGTTCCCTCTTTTTATGGAAGGTAATAGATTGCATGCATTGTTGTGCCTGTCTATGTGTAATCTCCCCGTGAGCCTCTGCAACTTGGAGATGCCATTGTGTCTCTTGATACTCATCATCGTACCAACTATTTTGGGGCATACATCCTGTACATGGTGGATAGGTATAGGTATGATGAGGGAAGCTTTGTATGGCTGAGTCATGCAATATAGATGTGATCTTTGAAGTGAGCGTGCCAAGGGGAGCTTACGGGTTGAGCGAGAGTAACTGAGAATGGAAATGATGTGCATAGACATGCGATAGATCATGTGTGAAACGTATAGTGGTGCGGAATTGTGGAGGGATCTGGTTTGAGCAAGGAAAGGAGAGTAAAAGTAAGGTATGTATGATCCCCACCCAAGGGGCATCAGCCAATGATAAAAGGAAGGATAAGAGTGGTAGGAGGGAAAGAGCCTAGGCTATAGTCCACTTTACTCTCTCCCCACCATGTGGGAAGCATGTGAGCTTGTTGAAATCTGGCCAATGACACCTTCCTATTATAAATAACAAGATGATGACGATTGCTGAGCTGAACCCATAGCCTGTCTTGCTCTGTCAGATGTAATATGATGGTCTACTAGCCTCAATTTCTTTTGGGTCTAAACTCCTCATGACATGTGATTGCTCCATATCATACACCTTACATTGCCTAGACTTGATACACACATTGAAGTCTCTTAGAAGGAAAACCTCACCTAAAGTAGAATAATATAGGATATCTTCTGATTATGTAGCATATGATGAATCACTATCTCGAGCATATCCATCCCAATCATGTCGAATATATTGTGATTCCCCCGGAGGAAAGTAATAGATGGCTCTATATATCCATCTCTCTCGGGAATGCTCAATGTGGATCCACATGTAATATGCCTCCTCATCCTTGCTCTTGATTTAAATAAGTCTATGGATGCTCTATCTGAATAGAATCACTACATGTCTAGACCCTCGAGAAGTGCCCTCTCTCATAGTGGACCTGAAAGTGGACTCCCATTGGAACCTTGAAACATGGGGCATACCTCTTGTTGGACTCTCGTATGTCTCTGTGATACATATGAGATCATATGTGTCTAGTAACTCCTCCATGGGATCTGGTCGTGTCCATAATTCTCCATTGCAATGCCAAACTTCTCCTCTAAGAAGTATGTACCAATGTGAAGGCATCTCGTAGGCTACATGTCTCTATTTAATAGGGCATCCATCTATGAAGACCTTACCATCAGAGTAAAGATCCTTCCTTCCCTCCCTTCTAGCCTCCAAGATATGAGGCATGCATACTTGTCTGTGTTCTATCCGCATCTTTGTAAGATCCTAGTTCATAAACAGAGATGCTCTTGATAATTGTTGTAGTATTGGCTTCCTTTTGAAGACAAAGACCCTCATCTTTGTTGAGCTCATATCAAGTATAAGTGGTTGTGGTCTAGTGGTATCTTTTTGGACTCTCCACGCTAGAGTGAAGGGCATGATATCATATTGAAGCTTTCTACATAATTGCGCCGATCTCTCTCCGGTGATGCACTTTCTGAGAGACTTGTGATCCGTATGTTTAATGTTTGTTACGTATTACTTCTGCCCAATTCTCGAGTAGATTTGTTTTTCTTTTCTTTTGAAATCTTCTATTTTGTGATCTCTCCTTCCTCTTTGGAGCTTCTTAGGTGAGCAATATCCTCTTGAAGATGACTTGTCTTGGCTTTCCATGCTTGCCAATTTCCTTTGAGCTTCTTTTTGGTCTTCTAGAATTCTGATTTTTTCCATAGCTTTCCTAGAGGGAGAAAGAAAGAAAGCTTTTTTACGTTTATGAGAAGGCCGCACTTGGCCTGAGACAAATGAATATACATGCGGGTGTCTTTCGGTAAATTGGAAAGACAAACATGCTGAAAATAAAAGCTGATAAGAATGATACTAGTACAAGGCTGAACCAAGTCTCCATGAGAGGGGGGGTATATGGAGCACTATTTCTATGGTGGCCTATATGCAAGAGGGTAGTACCAAATGAGAATGCATCTCATTGACTCACTAGCTCCATCCCGTGCTAATGTGTAGGAGTAGTATGTGGCACATAGGTGGAGGTGGAGTAAGGGATGTTGGAAATCAATGTACATATGGTCCATTTCCAGCAAATCCAACTTAGGACTTAGCCATTTTTTTGTACCTTTTAGGTAAAACTTTTTTAGGCTATAGATAGATAGAGCGTCATGAGAGCTATCTAGTGATATGCTTCATTCTATCATCAGAGGTCAGAGTTAGGAGAAAACTCAAACCCTAATTCCTGCCCTAAAATGGTGAATGCATATTTCTAAGGTTTTAAAAGTACAAAACACAAAAAAAACTAGGTCATAAGTTAATTGATGGCAAAAGCACATAAGTTTGGGCGATAAAAAATAAAGCAACTTTTAAATTAGCGAAAAGCTAATTTTAGCCATGTTTTTTTAAAACCCACCAAAAGAAGATTTTTGCGATAAAAATTGCGATAGCAGCTTTTAGAGATAGCGATCAGCTTTTCCGGAAAAATTATCACTTTGCTTTATTCATGGAGGTACAAGGCTATAAAAGAGAGGTCATGGGATCACTTTTGGACAATTTAAGCTAGAGTTGAT
Source organism: Ceratopteris richardii (assembly GCA_020310875.1). Classification (NCBI taxonomy): domain Eukaryota; kingdom Viridiplantae; phylum Streptophyta; class Polypodiopsida; order Polypodiales; family Pteridaceae; genus Ceratopteris; species Ceratopteris richardii. The sequence continues at coordinate 108,699,466 of CM035419.1, read as the reverse complement.
GTTGGAAGTCAATGTACATTAGGTACATTTCCAACAAATCACATTTTTGGACTTAGCATTTTTTGTACAGTTTGGGTAAAACTTTTTTAGGCTAGATAGATAGAGCTTGGCGACAGCTATCTAGTGGTATGCTTCGTTTCTTCATCAGAGGTCATAACAGGGAGATAATCCAAACTCTAATTCAGCTCTAAAATGGAGGATGAACAATTTTAAGGGTCCAAACTCAAAAGCAGCTAAGTTATGAAGTCAGAACATCAAAAGCATGTTATTTTAGCGAAAAGATTAAAAGCAAACTCAAAATTAAATTGATCGCTAATTTTTAAGTAAAAGCAAAATCATGCGCTAAAAAAATTACGATAGAGGCTTTTTGAGTTAACGAATTAGCTTTTCGCAAGTTGATCGCCATGCTTTATTGGTGGGAGGCTATTACTATATAAGGAGCATGTGTGCACACTCTTGGACAATTCTCAAGCTAGAGTTTTGGAGTTCTGAAGTTTTGGAGGTGAAGATTTGGTGAAGGAGAGGCTACTCTCTTGGAGCAAGAAGTCTTCTACAAGGTGGTGGCAGCTATCTTTTGTAAGTTAACTTTATATTCTGTTTTTAGGGTTTTTGTACCCTAATTTCAGAATTAGGGTTTGCTGATTTTTAGATTTGTTTCACTTTCTTGTGAGGTTAGTTTCACTTCGTTGCTCATTCGCTTCACACACACTCAGATTATAACAGCATAATCTGAATTTTGTATCATCATCTTATTGGCTATTCTTCCATTAGTGAGTGCACCACATCATATGGTTGAGTAGTACTCCCATGTTGTAATTTGGACATCTATTTTTAGTGAGTAAGCATTCAACTTACGTTCCTTATCCTTGTCTCAATATCTCTTTCTTTATATCTCTCATATATCATCTTGATTAATTAAGTATGTATGCTCAAAAGGTTATAGTATTGGAACGAGCCTGGGGCTCCAAATTCCAACACTTGGTATCAGAGCATAATTGACATACACACTTAGTTAAGATGAGTGAGATTAGAATTGAGATTGAAGACAAAGTTGGATGATCTTTTAATTATCCCATGTGGAGTTTCATGATGATGAATTTGTTAGTGACAAAGGATATATGGAGTATCGTCAATGGATCCTTAACAAGACCAAGACGAGAAGGCGAAGAAGAGGCTACAACAGCTTGAAGAGGTACTGGAGTTACTATCACAGAACCAACTAAAGAAGTGGCAACCACTTCTACATCCAGAGTCAGCTAGATCTTTACCGACAGTTCCTCCTACTAAAGATGAGGCAAGATGGGATTCTAGAGATGCTTTAGCACTTTCATTCATAGCAATGAGTGTCAAAAAGCATATTTTACCACATATCAGATCTTGCAAAAGTTCTAGACAAGCTTGGTTGAAGCTTGAGAATCTTTTTCAGCGCAGAAATCCTGCTGGGAAAGCTCACTTGAGGAGACAACTAGCAAATACAAGGATGAAAGCTGGTGAGTCAATTCAAACCCACATTACGAGACTCGTTGACTTAAGAGATCAACTTCTAAATGTAGGAGTTGAGATATGTGATGAAGAAATGGTAAATGCGGTGATTAATTCACTTCCTATTTCATATCGGTCTTTCATAACCACTCTTACCCTTACCACAAGAGATAGAGAGGTAACATTTGAAGAGTTAGAATTCTTGTTACTTCAAGATGAAGATTAGTTGAAGGGAATGGAAGAGAATGAAGAAGCACTTTTATCTTCATCAAAGGGTAAAAAGAAGAAGAAGAAGAAGAAGAAGAAGGAAAAACAATCCAAGATGGAAAGTAAGTCCCTTTCACCTTCTACTACATCTAAAGAGAAGTCTTCTAAGAAGAAGGAAGTAATATGTTATTACTGCAAGAAACCTGGACATTTTAAGTCAGCATGTTATAAAAGGATTGCAGCAAAAAAGAAAAAGGCATTAGGTAATGTTGCAGAAGATGATAAAAAAGGGAAATCTCAAGGTAATTCTTATGCTTGTATCACCATTGAGGAAGTAACTTTTGATGAGGCAGCTTTACAATTCTTTCAACAAATCCTTGGATATTTGACTCAGGTGCTACAAAGCATATGACAGGTTGCAGAGGTGTGTTTTCTTCTCTTTCCTATTCTACAAGTAGAATAGTTACTATTGCAGATGGCAATGATTTGGATGTTGTGGGAATAGGTACAGTAACCCTAAAGTCAAGAGAAGGTGGTAATTTTCAGATTATATGTACTTGAAATGAAGAAGAATCTGCTATCTATATCTTTATTTTTAGGTGATGGTTTTAAAGTTGTATTTGAGAGAGATCTTTGTAAGATCTTATCACACAAAAAAGATAAGTGTATTTTGCAAGGTGAGCATAGAGGAGGGATTTTTGTTTTGTCAAAAATCCCTTAGGCATACGCGGTCAAATCTTCGTCACCTATGGAAGATATGAAGCTATGGCATGAAAGATTTGGACATATTAGTTTTGGAGTTCTCAAGAGTATCAAAGACAGAGGTATGGTTGAGAGTTTACCCTCATTCGAGCTACCATATGATTCAGAAATATGTGAAGGTTGTCTTGAAGGTAAGATGCTTTAACTAACTTTCAAGAAACGTGGTCATATTATAGCTACCAGGAAATTGCAGATTATTCATTCAGATGTGAATGGACCTATGAGAGGAGACTCTATTCAGGGTTTCAGGTATTTTGTTCTATTCGTTGATGATTTTACGAGATATTCATGGATCTATGGTCTTAAGTTGAAGTCAAAAGTCTTTTCTATGTTCAAGAAGTTTGTAGCTATGGTTGAAAATGAAAATCAGGAAACTATTCAGATTATCAGAAGTGATGGAGGTGGAGAATACTTGTCAAATGAGTTCCAGACATTTCTTGATGAGAAAGGTATTACTCGACACCTTACTATTGCTTATACTCCTTAGTAGAATGGTGTTGCAAAAAGAAAGAATAGAGTACTTGTTGAGATGATGCGGAGCATGATAGCATCTAAAAAGCTTTCACCAAAATTCTGGTTTGATGCAGTACATACAGCTAATCACATTTTGAAGAGCTTATCTACAAAAGCTTTAAAGGTAATCACACCTTATGAAGCTTATTATGGTAGAAAACCTAATGTGAGTTACTTCAGAGTATTCGGTTCACTTTCTTATATACATGTTGAGAAAAAGGATCGAGGCAAACTAGATGTAAAGGCAAAGAAAGCTGTTTTTTATTGGATATCCTGTTGAGAGTAAAGGATATAGGTTCTATGTTCTAGAGATAGGTGAAGTTATTCTTTCACGTAATGCTTATATTGCTGAAAATAAAGTTTATGATCAAGAAGTAGAAATTCCAGTTTCATTAGTGAAAATGACTATGGATTTTTTAGAAGGAATGTGGATTTACATGTTCAGCCATATGAGGAGGGAGTTAAAATTCCTAGGATTCAAGAAAGAGTTGAAGAAAGAGGAATTTCACAACCTTCTACGGAGTCAATTCCACATGAGACTTTGGTTCTAGAAATGGAAGAAAGTACTCGAGTTCCAGAAAGTCCTAGTACCTCAGAAGCACAAGTTCCAGAACCTGTGGAAGCTGAAGGTTCAGAAAGAGTATCACCACTATTTGTGGATACACTTACATGGTTATACCAGACTTGGAAAGATAGTGGATAAAGACTTTTACAGGAAGAACAAGGAGTCAGACTAGACAACAACAACAAAAAGATCATGTAAGTTTTGCTGAAGACTTTGAGATTCATGATATTTTGACACTTACGACAGTTGAAGATGAACTTGCACGTGTTAAAGATGCACTTAATATTTCTATTTGGAGAAAAGCTATGCAAGAAGAGAGTGATTCTATTCATAAGAATCAAACTTGGTAGCTATGTGAGTTACCAGAGGGAAAGAAAGCTATAGGTGTAAACTGGATCTTCAAAATCAAAAGGAAAGCAGATGGTACTATTGATAGGTATAAGGCCATATTAGTTGTTAAAGGATATGCACAACAAAAAGGTATTGATTATGATGATACATTCGCTCCTACGTCTAGGATGACTGTTATTAGGTCAATACTTGCTTTAGCAGCACATTTTGGTTGGCATATATATCAATTTGACATAAAGACTGCTTTTCTAAATGGTGATTTACATGAGGATGTGTATATTCAGCAGCCAGAAGGTTTTGAAGAGACAGGTAAAGAACATTTGGTATGTAAGCTTATAAAAGCTTTGTATGGATTAGAACAGGCACATAGAGCATGGTATGAAAAGATACATACATATCTTTTGTCCATTGGTTTCCATAACTTAGATGCAGCTCCAACTCTTTATGACAAAGTTGAACCAGGTATGATGATTATAGCAATCATTTATGTGGATGATATTATAGTCACAGGTCCCAAAGATGAAGATTTGCAGATGTTTAAAGAACAATTGAAGCAAACATTTGATGTGAATGTTTTGGGAATCTTGCATTATTATCTTGGGATTCAGTTTCTGTTTATGGATGTATGTATCTATATGACATAGCAGAAGTACATTGAAAAACTTTTAGAGAGGTTTCGAATGAGTGATTCTAAACCTATGCAAACACCTATGGCTCAGAACGCATCTTTACAGATGGTAGCAGATGCAGAGTCATTTGACGCTACTTTATATAGTCAAGCAATTGGATGCTTGATATATCTTTGTAATACACGTCCTGATATATAGTTTGCAGTTTCTCAAGTATCAAGGTTCATACAGAATCCGACAGTGTTACATTGGAAAGCAGTAAAGCGGATCTTTCGATATTTGAAGGGAACTTCAAATTATGCTATGGTATTTTCGAAATCTATACATTTGTTACGAAAAGGATTTTCAGATTCTGATTGGGCAGGTGATAAAGACACAAGAAGAAGTACTAGTGGATTTTGTTTTTATCTTGGAGATTGTCTTACCTCATGGCTTTCGAAAAGACAACCCACTATTGCAATTTCATCATGTGAAGCTGAATATCGTGTAACATTTACATCTACTCTAGAGTCAGTTTGGTTGCAGAAGATTTTCAGTTATCTAGATGTTAGAGTACATGAACCCATTCATATATTTTCAGATAGCCAGAGTGCTATAGCTATAGCAAAGAATCCAGTTCATCATGCAAGGACGAAGCATATAGAGGTACACTACCACTATATTCGAGAGCAGATAGCAAGGAAGCACATTGAGCTGGTTTATGTTCCTCCTAGTGAGAATGTTGCAGACATTTTTACCAAAGCATTGACTAGAGATAGTCATGAGAAGATTTGCAGGTTACTGAAGCTTGTACCAATATGACATTGAAGGAGGGGTTGTTGGAAGTCAATGTACATTTGGTACATTTCCAGCAAATCACATTTTTGGACTTAGCATTTTTTGTACAGTTTGGGTAAAACTTTTTTAGGCTAGATAGATAGAGCTTGGCGACAGCTATCTAGTGGTATGCTTCATTTCTTCATGAGATGTCAGAACAGGGAGATAATCCAAACCCTAATTCAGCTCTAAAATGGAGATGAACAATTCTAAGGGTCCAAACTCAAAAGCAGCTAAGTTATGAAGTAAGAACATCAAAAGAAGGTTATTTTAGCGAAAAAATTAAAAGCAAACTCAAAATTAAATTGATCGCTAATTTTTAAGTAAAAGCAAAATCATGCGCTAAAAAAATTACGATAGAGGCTTTTTGAATTAACGAATTAGCTTTTCGCAAGTTAGCTTTTCGCAAGTTGATTGCCATGCTTTATTGGTGGGAGGCTATTACTATATAAGGAGCATGTGTTCACACTCTTGGACAATTCTCAAGCTAGAGTTTTGGAGTTCTGAAGTTTTGGAGGTGAAGATTTGGTGAAGAAGAGGCTACTCTCTTGGAGCAAGAAGTCTTCTACAAGGTGGTGGCAGCTATCTTTTGTAAGTTAACTTTATATTCTGTTTTTAGGGTTTCTGTACCCAAATTTCAGAATTAGGGTTTGCTGATTTTCAGATTTGTTGCACTTTCTTGTGAGGTTAGTTTCACTTCGTTGCTCATTCGCTTCACACACACTCTATCTCTCACATATCATCTTGATTAATTAAGTGTGTATGCTGGAACGATCTTGGGGCCCTAAGTTCCAACAGTTGATGCTTATATAGTGTCAATTTTGGAGTTCTGAAGCTTTGGAGGCTAAGGAGAGGTGAAGGAGAGGCTACTCTCTTGGAGCAAGGAGTCTTCTACAAGTTTGTGGCAGCTATCTTTTGTAAGTTGATCTTATTTTCTGTTTTTAGGGTTTCTGAACCCTAATTTCAGAATTAGGGTTTTCTGATTTTCAGATTTGTTGCACTATCTTGAGAGGTTAGGTTCACTCCGTTGCTCATTTGCTTCACACATAGTCAGATTATAACAGCATAATTTGAATTCTGTATATCATCATCTTCTTGTCTATTCTTCCATTTAGTGAGTGCACCATCATGTGGTTGAGTAGTACTCCCATGTTGTAATTCGGCCATCTATATTAGTGAGTAAGCAATTTGCTTACATTACTTACTCTTGTCTCAAAATCTGTTTGTATCTCTATCATTTTGTTTAATTAAGTGTGTATGCTCAAAGGTTTTTAGTATTGGAAGATCCTGGGGCCCCAAATTCTAACACTTTGGATCAGAGCATAATTGACATACACACTTAGTTAAGATGAGTGAGTATAGAATTGAGATTGAAGACAAGTTAGATGGATCTAAAAAATCTCTTGAGATTAGAACCCAAAGAGATGTCCATCTTGTAGAAAGTAGAAGAAGATCCACATATCATGTCTTGGATGATTTCATTGATGACTTTATTTTGAGTATCCTTGCAAACGAAATAGAACCAACTCTTCGAACAATGTCACATTGAGCATGCACTAAATCCTAATTACCAGCATATATATATATATATATATATATATATATATATATATATATATATATATATATATATATATATATATATATATATATATATATATATATATATATATATATATATATATATATATATATATATATATGTGTGTGTGTGTGTATATGTGTGTGTGTGAGAGTACAATGAATTGGAAAGACACACACCCGACCTTGTAAGGTAGAGGCATCCATCTTGGGGAACTCATGGACAGCCATCTTTGGGAACTCATGGATATGTCCAACCAAGATTTGAACTCAGGACTTCCTCCTTGAGATTCAAAGCATCAACCACTAGGCTATGTGTGCTTGTATTCTTAAAATACTCAATGGAAGCTATTTAACCATATATAATACTTGACCATCTTACAAGATTAGTCCCCTCAAATTTAAAACCCTAATTCTCAGCTTTTTAGTTGCTTTTTATTTGCCACATGGCAAAATCACATTAAAAGTGATTAAAGCAAGATCCACTGGCTGCGATTAAAAAGCAATAAAACACGAAAGCTGGGCAGCTTGAAAAATAAAGTATAATAAAGCAGTTTGATAAAACATAAGTCCTATTTAGGCTTTTAGTGTCAAAATTTCATAAGCCCAGCCTTGGGGTTATATAAGGACTGCTGGGGCCTCATAACCTACCACTTACACATCAACTAAGCACACTTTTATCGTGTGGGCTGCTGCTCTTGAAGTGTTGCTGCTGATGGATGGTGATTTGCTGCTGCTAGGTGTACATTTTGCTGCTCTTACTTCTTCTACACACACTTTAGTGTATGTCTTTAGCTGGTCTTTGTAAGTTTGTTGCAGCCATGCAAAAAGAGAAGAAAAGACTTACAGAAGAAGAAGGAAAAGTGAATACATTTATAGCAAAGGTCAGGAAGTTCAAGAAGAGCAAACATTGTGGAAGAAAAAACCACAAAGAGGAAGATTGTTATACACTAAATCCATGCAAAATTTGTAGGCTTGAAGGGACTATAGAGCCCACTTTGGCCACTGTTCTCAAGAAAGATTAATCAATCATGGAATTTTATCATTCCGTATTATTTACTACAACACAAACCCAAAGGTCTGTGTCACTCCAGCAGCTTTCTTTCACCTAGCTTCTTTTTGCATCTGGTCCTATAGATAGGAGATCAAGGATAGGGAAGGCCTATATGCATATCTTTCGAAAGGTGGAGAACTGAGACAAGTACTGGCAGTGATGCTTTCAACTATTGGTTCACTTAACTCCAGGTATGAGGTCCATGGATGAGTGGTTCTTTTATCCAATTTCCTACATTGTATCTCAGAAATAACATTGCCAACTTGATATCTGCCACAAAGGTTATATGGATGGATTCAGAGCCCTTGATTTCAAATGCTTGCCTAACAACTTATACATAAAAAGGAATAACACGCTTTGGCATGTGGTTAATGATTCTGCTTACAAATGGCTTCCTCAAAACATATCTGTTTCCCCTAGAATGAGTGTTGGATTCTTTAAATTGAATGGATGCTAGAAATAGGGTGCATGATGCTATCTGCCAACGGATGGTCTTTTAGTTTATAAACTTTCTGCAAATGATGAATTTTCAAACCCAAAATGTCAAGCAAATTCAATAAACTTGAGGGCCCCAAAACTCTTGCAAATAAACTATCTTTTGCACTTCAAAAGTTGATGCATAATGAAGAATACACAAAATAGGAGGGAGAAGATGTCATTTGGTGACTTATCTTGAAAATTATTATTTAAAAAGAAAAAAGAAATCTTTGTAAGCATATTATGACAGAGCTGTATTGTCCTTGAAATACATCATCAGCATACTCAAGAAAATCCTTGACCTGTACAATATCCAAATCCTGTGAGATGAAGCAGAGGCCTGTGTACATGGTGATCTTGCATACACAGGTCAGCAACTTATGCAGAGAATTTCAAGCCAACCTTGATAAGATTTGTAATGATCTTGGAAGCTTCTAACCTATTTATTAAATGCAGTAGAACATTCTTTTTTTCTTCCCCTTTTTTTTGCCTTTGAAAAAGGCATTCCAAGTACGAAGGATTATATCTGGATACAGTTATTCATGATGATATCAAATGTCTTTGAGTTTTTTGGTGTCAAAAGTGATAAAGGATATTTGAGGTGATGTTCTTGAATACTAGCTGCCCGACTTCAAATTTTGATGTTGGTATTTGATGTTATTGTTCTACCAAGTTTTCTAGCTAACGACTACAAACCATTGCTGGCTGTTTTCCTCTCTGAATCTAGAAATGACGCATTGCAGGTAAATCCAGACTCTCTTTCTGGGTTCTGATTTATTGTAGAAAAGTTGTTAATGCAGAAGCTGATTCTAGATTTGTAGGCAATAAGTCTCATAAATTATTGGATCTGATGTGTATAAAATAGCCTTTTACGAAGATGTTGTTGAGTGATTGATGATAGGTACACCACTACTATGACCCTATGATTTGCTTTTATGAGCAGACATCAATGGCTACTTTGGAAAATGTCAGATCTGTTGCTGGAGGGAGCTGTGATGTCTACATTTGTCTGATTATCTAAATAATCAACAGTTCAAAATATTCCAACTCTTGGTGCTGATTTCACCTAAAACTTTGAGATTTTCTAGATACTTTGAAGCTTTGACACCAGAGTAAGTCATAGAAGACAACTTTCAGGGAGAAACTTTATATGGGCAATCTAGAGTGCAACTCCTTACACTCTAAAAGTAATTTAAGTTTACGTGATTGTCAATTAAATATTATCCTTCGATTCAAAGACATATGGCACTAGCTTACATTTTGAAAGTTGTTCGTTGGTCTTTTGTGAATCAGGAAATTATTTACTAATTATCGTTACTTGAAAATCTGAAGGACCAGGTTTTGTTTTAGATTTCTAGTAAAAGACAAATTGAAAATATTAGAGTTTCACTCAGTTTTAGCGTAAGCAGTGTGATTCTTGTTCAAAATATTTACTTCATGAAGTTTGGTTGACTTTTTTTGGGTTCATTTTGTGCAATCCATTTTTTTGAAAAGACCTTAAGGGGTATAAATACTAATTTCTTCGTAAAAGACATCTGGCGGTGAATCATCACATGGTCTTTGCAATTAGGGTTCCAGTTTTTGGTCAGTCAATCTTTACTTTTCGTAACAATTGGCTCTTAGTTATTGTCACCTCTTTATGCAGGCATATTAAGGTTACAGAATAAGATCACCTCAACAATGGATAAGTCACAGTTGCTGTTTGTATGCATACGAACAGGTTCGTATGTACTATTCATACCGTACATATCCATACGTATTCCTACGAAAAATACAATCCCTTCATGTCCTAGGTTTTAAAAGTTATAGCTGTAGAGTGATGCACTTATTCTCATTGTTTGGGGTTTGACTTGCTCTTGGATTTTCAACTTTGCAGAACAGGTTGCCATCTTCTCTAGATCTCCTTCTCTAGATCTCCTTGCCCTCTTCCCTCTCCTCAAGCTCTCCCTCAAGCACATTGCACACTCTTTCTCTCAAGCTCTCCCTCAAAGCCTCCACTAGCCTTCAATCTCTCCTTCAGCTCTTTAGATATTTCTTTAAGCCAATTATTGGTAACTTAAATTTGAAACTTGTGCTATTCTCTTGTTAGCTTGAGTTTATTTGAATTCGAGAAATTTTTTATTGGAGCTTGGAAGTTGATAAATATCTTCATGTGTTCTTCTCCACAACCTTCTTTCATAATAGCCTAGTCCTTTGTGCCTTGATCTAAACCTGCCATGGTCTGGGAGTGTTCTATGAACCTTCCTTTTGTTTTCTCTCTTTTGAGCCATCCAACTACAGACTGGGTGGTTGGAAAGGGAGAAACCAATTGTGAGATTTGGGAGGTCTGTAGAACAGTTTTGGGCTTGGTAGCAGATTTAGAGGGATGAGGTTTTCTTGGAAGAGGGGAAGGAGAAGGACACATGAAGATTATAGAGGATGAGGTTTTCTTGGAAGAGGGGAAGGCGAAGGACACATGAAAATTATACAGTAATACCAAGCTATAGTAAATGGAATTTCTCAAAACTATGAAATCAAGCCAAGTAAAGGAACGGAACAAGGTTTCAATAATTAGGTAACAGTTTGGACTTTGGGGAAATATCTCACATTAGGAAACAATTCCTTACGTCATGTTAGGACTTGGAACTTGGAAGTTGGAACATTTTGAGAGATTAGGAGATGGAGTAAACATGAGTGTTTGCCATCAATTATCATGGTCCATGGATGATGGCACAAGGAGATGGAACCGGCATGAGGAGATGGAGCCAACATGAGAACATGCTATAGTCACTAATGGGAACTTGGAAGGGAGCCCCATTTTGATGATGAGGCCCGAGGGCAAGCAGCAATCTTGTAGACTGGTCACTGTAGTTATAACCTGCAACTTATTAGTGAAGAATAATGATGAGATTCAGCTTTCAAGGGTGATAATTATTCATTGAATCATTGATTACAATGGACATTGTATTTCAACCTTCAGGAATTAGAGTCTAGAGTTTAGACTTTGGGTCTTGGCATTGTAATTTGAGCTTCGTAATGTGTAATCAATGATCATATATGAAGTTTGAAATTATATGGGATGTTCTAACTTTTAACTTCTAACTTCTATGATCTATCTCTTATTGGATTTTATGTTTTATGACTCAAATTTCAAATTTCATTGTTTATGTCACTCTTCGCAATGCACATGAATGATGAATTTGGAATAATGTATGCAATGTGCATCATGGTCTCAAGTCTGTGATGTGACATTGTGGATATTGATCATGTATCATAATTTATTGCATGTTTCCAAGTTGAAAAGTGAAATTAAACTTATAACTTTTTACATTCAAGTTTTAAGTTTCAACTTTCAACATTGTAGACCGGTCACTTTAATATTGCACATGTTGCATTGTAAATTGTAATTTGAATTGAGTAAAATTGTCTGTATGTAGTATGTATTTACCACTATGTAGTATGTAGTTAGTACTTACTAAGTTACTAGTTAGAACTTAGAACTTAGTAAGAGCTAGTAACTACTTAGTACGATAATTTTGTAGTAGTAACTAGTAGCTACTAACTTGTAAGTACGTAATACTAGAGTCTATTACTATGATCTATCATCTATGTTCATTGTAAATTGTAATATGTATACACTGTATAGTATATTGTATATGCTAAATTTTAAGTAAATTGTAAATTTGTAAAAGTATAGGTATAAAATGTCATACATTAATAATGAATAATGATACATGAATATGATATTACAATTCAATTTACATCCATGATACACAATACTTAAATATGATGACACATACATGTTTATGCATATAATTTAATACATTATATACTATATTATAGCAAATACATCTATGTTTCATAAAAGTAATAATATACATTTAAAATCTCATAATTTTGAATAAAAAAGAGTCATACCTTATGAATGTACGAACACCATACAGCAAGCTCCAAATTTGAATACATAGTACTGTATCTGAATGTACCATACGGATTGTGCGAATCGTACCCGAACAATTATGGAATAAGCGTTTACTGTTATGACATTTTTTCTTGCATTTGGACTGTAAAGTAGAGGAAAATAGAGGTTATAAGAAAATTAGATATATATTCTTTTTAATCATAAAATAGCGGTTCCAAGCCTTAAAAATATTTGCACTACCTAAATGTTTGTTTCAAATGACCATACTTGATAGACATAACTATAACACACAACATCAATAAATCATCAATGCATAGGAAACCGATAGATCATACAATGAATGTGTATAGTGCGCTAGGTATTACACCACAACAATTTGCAGGGTTGTAAGTTGATGTAATGATTTGAAATGGACATTTTGCCAAGGACAGTCCACTTTTAAAAATATGTTCACATTAGAATGGTAAAAGGAAACTTGTGTACATGAATGCCCATGTCAACTTCCAGAATTTGAGAAACTCTTATTAGCACAATTGTTTATTCTAAGTTCGAATGCCCTGATATTCGTTTCATGAATTGAAAGTGTTAAATTATATGACTTTCTTGCATTTGAAAATCAACATTTCAACGTGTTCCACGAGGACAGAAAACCTCTAATTTTGTTAGAATATTCATTCTAATCATAAAATTGTGTGTTGGACTAAAAAACGGTGAGATTTGACATCACGTAATGTTTATAGTTTTGGAAGCAATCTAGCAAAATCATAATCATGTTCTTATTTTTCTAATGTACACTTCTGTTGCATTGATCGATTGTTTTATGATCATAGAATGTGGCACATTAGAATATAATTATAACTGGAAATTTCAAAATCCATTTAATAAGAATGATCAATTTGACAACAATGTGTATCTTATTTCTATTATACACATGGAATAATCAACATCCTTCTGTAGGGCATAGGCAATATTTCAATAATCAACATACAACCAATGTTTCAATAATTGATATTGAAACATTGGCTGTATGTTAGGTTATCCACAAAGTTACACTGCAAATCACGCTTATTTTTGGTGTATTCATGAGATGTTTTATGAGCAATACCACGATTGCCAGTGTGGTTCTAAACCTTGTACCAAGGGAATTTGTATAGGTGGTTGCATAAACTTGTTCATTTCAATCATGATCTCCCTATGGGATGTGTTAATTCTTGAGCATTTGTGGGTATGTGAGGGTATGAGAGTAGGGTTGTCCATGTGTGGGAATGTGTGTTTTGCTATGGCTCCAAGTGCATTTGCATGGTTGTGGGTGTAAATCATTGTGTACAATGTGATGCAACTATGTATGTACGTATATGCTCATTCATGAATAGTACTATGAAAAGAGAAGATGGGATTGGATCTAGCCATGATGGAAAGGATAAAAAGAAAAATTAAAGTGCTTAAGTGAAAATTGATGTGGTTTGGTTTTTTTGAAATTTTCTTTTGGAATAATCAAAAGAAGAAAAGAAGGGTTCATAACAGAAATTGGCCACTTCTTTTGCATTTGGGAAGTTTTTTTTAAGCCTTTTCTGTTCTTCTTTTCTTTGGTCTCTCTTAAATTTTTTTTTTTCTTTATTTTTTTTAATGTCGAAGCCTACTCCCCCGAGCTTTAACTTTGAAATTGCAACTGTACAAGTGAACGAGCATAGAACCCATGGGACCCCCCTGTATCCCATAAAGTAGGGGTTAGACTGCCCGAAGGTGACACAAGAGAGGACTACCCGAAGGCAACTAATTTCAACTGGATACAACGTGGTTACACTGGCCTTAGGCCCACAAGGTGTCCCACAATGACTGATTAGACAGACAAGCCGATCTTCATGATGAAAAAATCAAGTATCTTATGATAATTGGTAGCAAAGTATTATCATAAGGTAGCAAAGCATGGAGACAATTCTTGCACGCAAGAAAGAAATGGAAAAAGGGATCTTTGCTTGTCAGATGGCATTTCTTTTCCTTTTCTTTAGTAAAGGGCAAACCACTGGGGAAGCCGAGGGAGGGGGGGAGACCTGACTGAAGATATAGGTGCCCTTTGAGAAAGATAAGGGGATGGGGATTGAAGGAGAAAAGCCCGACTCAAAGGGGAGAACTCTTCTTGTTTCAGAGGATGGAAGTTCTCATTTCAGAGGATGGAAGTCATAGGAAGACCATTTGCTGAGAACAAGCTTTAGTGAAGGAGGTAATTGGTGCCTGTGAGAAGAGAGGAATGTATGAAAGAGAGAAGGGAGGGGTTCTCCATCTCGGAGGAGGAGAGGTCTCTTCGAAAAGGGCATGATGACATTGGGGAATCATCTTTCTAAAGGGGAGAAAAAGGTGTAGTTGCTGCGATACATACATACGATAGGACTCTCTCAGAGATACTCGAGAGAAGAGATCTTCTGGAAGTCAATAGCTGCGCACAGGATGGGGGAAGCTAATGATGCTATAAAGCTACTAGAGTTCTAGCAACAACAATAAGGAGTTGGGGTCTTTTCAGAGGGGGAGAAGGAAGTGGGGGTGCATGCTTGCCGGGAAGGGAAAGACCCAATAGCTACTAGGGAGAAGGATTGTTGCAAATGGAAAGAGAAGCAAGGGAATTATGACATCTCATCTCATGAGTAGAGCATATGAAGGAGATGCATTCATATATATATATATATATATATATATATATATATATATATATATATATATATATATATATATATATATATATATATATATATATATATATATATATATGCTGATGTGGCTTCAACTTATTCAGAAGAGCTAGTAGACAATAAAAGATCAAAAGGAAAATACACCCTACATCAATTGATTACAGATAGCAATGATAACACCGTTAGCAGGCCATGAGGAGAGGAGGTATGTGTTTTGGGTTTTTTTGATGCATGTAGAGGAGACCACAAGGGATTGGTTTGGGGGTCAAGGACATGGTGGAAAAAGTGCTGTCTACTGTGAAGGAGGGAACTAAGCTGAAACCTAAATCAGGAGCTGGATAGTAATTTGTAAAAAGTGGCAGAAGAGAGGCTCTTCTCACTTCCGTTTTGGAAAAGGAGAATTGGAAGGAGGAAGAGCATTTTATTGGATTCTTTGCCATGCTCTTGGAGAACTCCCTTGGAAAAATTTATAAAGGATGACAGAGCTAGACAAAACAGCCAATAGGCAAAAAGGGGTTTTACTATTCCACTGGACAGGGCCTCGAAGAGTACTAAGAGAAGATGCAACACTTGCAGTGAAAAGGAGGGGACCAACCTGATTAGGAGGGAAGATGGGAGCCTTCATTATTGCTCAGAGAGAAAGCATTTGATGCAAAGAACATAGTAGAAAAGGTTTATTTGATTCAAGAATGACAAAGGAAAAGAGCATGGTGTAATATAGCCCAGCTATAACATGTACTTATATAAAGGAAATATGCTTTATTCTTGATGGGAGCAAGTGCTTTGTGATCGGCCATCCAATTAGATTGAAGGAGATCATTTTTGTGGGACTTCAGGCTACTCATGGATGGCACACAGAATCTTCAACAGCCAAGGTGGCAAAGAACTGAAGAACAGGACTATTCTTGTGGAGAATAGTTAGAGAGTGCTGGAGTAGGTGGAAAGAACTCTCAGATGATGGTAGACCCACATAGCTAAGTGTTGCATGGAGAAGCACTTGATATAAGAAAGGTTGCATGTTGGAAGCTATTGGATTTGCAAGAAGCCAAGAACTACCAGAAGCAGGACTATCAATGTCAATGGTGTGTTTATGAGTGATGTGCGGGGAAGGTGGGTTGTAAAAATCCTTTCTTTTTCTTCCTAATTCTCAAGACTTAGCAAATCAAATTATCATTATATATAAAAAAGATGGTATATATACATGTGCCAATGCACTATGGTGGGCTAGTAGGAGGATGGAGCCATCCTAACCGGGTGGTTAGGACTATGAGTCGAAGCTAGCTTCACCATAAACTTGGATTGTGATGCATGTATATATGTTTTGGCTATGCACCATAGTGGGTTAGCATATGAATGGAGTCATCTAGTTTTTTTAATATGATGATCTAATTGGATTGGTTGAGTAGCATAGGAAGAAGCACAAAGAAAAAAGATGACTAAGACAAGGCATAAAAAGGTGTGACCATTTTTTCATGGATCTTGATATCTTTGTGGTTGCTACAGATCGCTCACCAAGGGAGACTTTGCAAGCAAGTGGATGGGAGTATGCTATCTTTGCAAGCAAGTGGATGGGAGTATTCTACACTACAAATCACATTTATTTTTGGTGTATTCATGAGATCTTTTATGAGTAAGACCACGATTGCTAGTGTGGTTCTAAATTTATATCGAGGGAAATTGTGTAGGTGGTGTTGCATTGAGATGTATCATGTTTGGCAGCCCGGTAACACTTTGATCCGTGCATATATTCATTCAAAGTTCTTTCATTCACATGAGCAAGTCTCTTATGCCACACTTCTAGCTCACTTAAGATTTGAGACCGATAGTTGAACATAGCTATATTTATGATTTCTCCCACTTCAAATGTGAAGAGCTTATCATGCTTCCCATCTCAGGCTATCTTCTCAAAGCCTTGACATGGATCTTGCACATAAGCTCCATGTTGGGTGAACCTAACTTGTAAGCCTTTTTTAACTATTTGCTCTACACTTAATTAGTTCTTTAGTAATAGTGGGTACATAGAGAACCTTATTCAAAATATTTGTTCTGCCATTGAGAGCTTTGACATTGCCAAATCCTTTCTACATTGTGCTTGGTATCATTCCCTGGTTGTACTTCATGCTTATGCTTAGGTTTCTCTAAGTTTGATAGAAGCAACATTGCCTACAACATGGTTTAAACAAATAGGTTCTATGTAGAACAAATGCTCGTCTTCTTTACCTTCGTTATGACTTAATTGATTAGGAGTAATTCATCTTCTTGTGATTGATCCTCTGAATAGTTGTAGTCCTTTTTGTTGTGGTTTCTATTTTTGTAGTTTTGTCCACCTCTGCCTCTTGTGTTGTCAAATCCACCTCTGCCTCTTGCTTTTGCAATTTTGGTATGGTTAGTCTTGTTACAGATAGCACAAGGATGGATCTCTTGTCCTTTGTTTCTATCTTGCTTTGCTCCTTTCTTCTTCCCTTTCCACTTATTCTTGCGTGCATAGTTGGCTTGAGAGATTTCTTCATCATCCTCCTCCTTCTTTTGTTTATTCTTCTTGTTCTTCTCATCTACATAAAGGGCACTTGTAGAGTACCTTGATAAGAGTTGAAGAGTTGGCCTCTTGATTGAAGATTTATCTGAGGAATATGTTGAAATCAGTGTCTGCACATCCATGATAAGATCATAAGTAGCTATAAATGATTGCAATTTCTTGTTAGACCTAATACCATTTAGGATTTTCTTGATGATGGTCTCTTCTTCAATCAATTCTCCAATTGATGCTAATTGATTTGCAACCTCCTTGACTTTAGTGACAAACTATATGATTGTTTGCTTTGGTGTCTTCTTCATTTGGTTGAATTCATTCCATAAGTGATTCTTCCTAGCTTTGGTGCCAACAGAGAAAAAAAGTCTCCAATGCATCCCAGGTTTCTTTTGATTTTTGCAACCTCTAATGTGTGGTAATGAAAAATCAGAGATAGAGTTTATGATGTAAGATCTGGCTAGAGCATCTCTTGCACACCATACCATATTGTGATTTTCTCAGTCTCCTCTTGTATAGGTCCTCTTTTGGATCTTGAAGTAGGCATAACTTCATCACCTGCTACAATTCCATAAAGATTTCTACCTTGCAAGTAAGCTTCCATTCTAATTTACGAAGAATTATAGTTGTTCCTATCAAGCGTCTCTACTATTGAAGGAAAACCATATCCCATCTTGATGTAGCTTTGATACCATTGAAAGTGCTTGGAGAATTGAAGGTTAGTAGAAATTTGTGGTTGAAGATGTTGAAGTTTGGTCCAAGTAATTTGCACAAAATCTGTCCTTTAGCTATTGTAAACTCTAATTCAGCTCATAAGCTTCAAGTTGATGCAAAAAAACACCCTATGTGATTTGGAAGATCATTGAGAAACAATTGATCCAAAATAAGTAACTTGCATATAAGCAACTACAAGAAGAACTTAT
Organism: Ceratopteris richardii; assembly: GCA_020310875.1. NCBI lineage: Eukaryota > Viridiplantae > Streptophyta > Polypodiopsida > Polypodiales > Pteridaceae > Ceratopteris > Ceratopteris richardii. The sequence goes on along the minus strand of CM035419.1, from coordinate 108,680,994 downwards.
TATTTTGGTTGAAATATGCAACTTCTAAAGCTCAGTTCTCTTAGCTTGATTAAAATTATCTAAATTTCTCTTAGAGGATGGTGGCTTATAGGGCTAAGTAGCTAATATGTAGAATAATTGGATTTATCAACAATCCATGCTTTGATTACAAGTTTAACATTGATTCGGTGTCTCCTCGACTTTTTAGGAATGTGCAAAGAATGACCCTGAGAGCTAAAAAACTTTTTCACTCACAATCTATGAATTAACCAAACACTACAAAACTATGCACACATAAAGTATGCACTATTACCTTTCCAATGAGCCCTGACACATAAGCATTGGACTTGTGAGGAGTGAGAACTATTCTCTGGAAGCCAACAGAATTTGGAGAAAATGATGCAAGGAAATAAGGAAAAAGGAAGGAGATGATAAAAATGATTGTATAAATTATTGAACATATTGTAAAATTTCGTTTTAGTCTTCAAATAGACTTCTTGGGATTCCTCATGAATTTCCAAAACTCTTACAAACCATTTGAATTCAAAAAACCATGTGGGTAGAGTTAGATGAGATTCATTCTCTTTTCTTATGATTGAGGAGTTAGAGAATCAAGTTCAAATTGATTTTTGGTAGTTGATTAAATACCTACTTCTAGGATTGTAGCCTTTTTGAGCATCTAAGCTCATCATTTAGTGAAAATTAAAGATCTAAATCCATAAGTAATCATTAATTTTACAAGGATAGAGAGACTTATGAAATGTTATAACTCTAAGGTTCACTTTAGGAATGAACTTGATTTGGGAAACCAACCTTCTCTCAAGCATGATGAGAACTTGGTTTTCTTCCTCTATGGATAATGAGTGCTATGTTTCCTATATACTTGATAGGATGTGATGTATCATCATCTACTTCACCAAATCTAGGAACAAGTAATTTTTGCGAACTACTAAACCATTCTACATGGATGGTCACGTGATTTGAAGCACTTCAATCAACATGTGAGACATTTCCATTCGATTTTGAAACTTTAGCATACACTGTATTCATCATGTGATGTTTGACCATGAACAACTTCTTTGAATCATCTTCACTTGTGGATGCATAGCTGTTTTGTTGCTTTCTACCATTTTGATTCTTCAACATGCAATCACGTTCAAAGTGACTAGGAAAACCCTAATGTGTGTGAATGAATGAGTTGGCAAGAAACAAATGTGCTATCCCTCTTGGTAGATAAATTTGGTAAACCTCGCTAAAAGTATTCTTGACATATGTCAGTGTAACTACTATACACGTCAGAGATGAAAAAGTGGTACGTGCCATCCTTGATCATCACATGTTGAGCTTGATACACCAACAGAGAGGAAGTATGTGTTTTGAGTTTTTTTGATGCATGTAGAGGAGACCACAAGGGCTTAGTTTGAGGACAAAGGACACAGTGAAAAAAATGTTGTCTGTTGTGAAGGAAGGAACTAAGCCAAAACTAAATCATGAGCTGAATAGTAATTTGGAAAAAGTGGTAGAAGAGGGTCTCTTCTCACTTTAATTTTGGAAAAGGAGAATTGACAGCAAGAAGAAGCATTTTTATGTATTCTCTACCATGACTTTGGAGGACTTTCTTGAAAAAAATTTTAGAAGACCGAGCTAGAAAAAACAACCACTAGGCATAGAGGTGTTTTACTATTCCACTAGACAAGGCTTCAAAGAGTACTAAGAGAAGATGCAACACTTGCAATGAAAAGGAGGGGACCAACTTGATGAAGAGGGAGGATGGAAACCTTCATTATAGCATAGATAGAACAAATTTGATGCAAAGAACACATTAGAAAAGGGTTCTTTGATTCAAGAATAACAAAGGAAAAGAGCATGGCTGTAATATAACCTAGGTGTAACATGTACTTATATCAAGGAAATATGCTTAATTCATGATGGAAGCAAAGCTTCGTGATCAAGCATCCAGTTAGATTGAAGGAGATAACTTTAGGATACTCATGGATTGCACACAAAATGTTCAACATCCAAGGTGGCAAAGAACCAAAGAACATGGCTATTCTTGTGGAGAATAGTTAGAGAGTGTTGGAGTAGGGAGAAGGAACTCTCAGATGATGGTAGAACCACATAGTTGAGTGTTGCATGGAGAAGCACTTAATATAAGAAATGATGCATGTTGGAAGCTACTTGATTTGCAAGAAGCCAAGAGTTGCTAGAAGGAGGACTTTCAAGAAGAAGAGGAGAATGCAGAAAGCAAGGATGTTGCTCATTGACTCACACGTAGGCATAACTGAAGGTACCTAGGAGTAAGTTAGTCAAATTGAGGTGGATAGTAGTTGGGAAGATCTTCGTGGGACCTAAGAAGAGAAGGCCATCACTTTGGCATGGATTCATCTTCTTCAAATGGAAGTAACCACTGTTGAATCCATCTCTTTGGGTATTTTGAAAGATAGGTAGTGCACATGATTAGGTTCTTAGTGTTAGAGAAGTCAAATGCTGAACTTAAGAAATGAATGGTAATGGAATGATGTATGAATATAAATGCATATGAAAAGGGTATTTACACAAGTGCTCATATGAATGGATCATAATTAGAAATGTATACTAATGTTGACTAGAGGAACTTTGTTCTTCCAAGTACAGATTATTTCACTTTGAGTCATGGTCGACATTGTATCCATCACACTTTTGAAAGATAACTCTTCACTTTCATTCATAGAAACTATTCCAAAAGTAGAGATACTTGAAACCTATGAAGAGCAAAGCATGTTGTTGGAAAGTTCTAGGTCAGCACATTGAGTGCTTGAGTATATTTGAGATGCTTAAATACCAATATGCATGCACAAGAGAATTGAAATTGACTTACAACTTGAAGTATATTTATAGTCTATAATTGTGAGTGCAAACATCAACTCATAGAAATGAAATGATGGGATGCCTCATTCTTTTAATGCCTGATGGCACACTAAATATTGTAGGGAGTTGGATTTTAGTAAAGACTTTTCGAAGGCAGTAAGCATTGACATAGGGGAAGAAGAGTTGTTGAATAGAAGGTGAGGTTCAAAGATATTCCTTGTGATCACTTTCATTGGGGCATCCAAGGCCACATAATTAGAGAATGTCCTCTTAAGAAAGGAACTCGAAAGGATAAGCCTAAGGCTCAAACCCTTGCCAATTAGTCCTTTATTGGTGGCTCTGATCTCGGACCCATTAGTTATTTCTTTTCATGTCTCTGCAAAAAACACTTGTTAAAATGCAATAACTATTAACATCAATAAATTCAATGTTTTCAAATAAGGAATAAGAAAAGAAAGGACTTAAAATAGCAATATTATGAAGATAAAACAAAAGGAACATGGACTATTACTTCAACACAATGTATTTCCTTGGTGGTTTTGATCAAGTGGAAGACATGGACAAATCAAAAGAAGAAAGTTCTCAAATGAATAATCTACTATAAAAGAGGATCATCCCAATAGTGAGAGTTCTATTATAGGCTTAATGATCCTAGATACATGCAAAAAGAAGGATAGATTGTGTGAAGATTGAGGCAACACTATAACGCATCATCCATGGAAGTGGTCAATTACAACATAGATGAAAACAAGAAAACAATATGAAGGGGAGGTTCCCATCTCATCATAGCATGGCTTATCCTTTGGGATGGCATCACAATGCTCCTCTATACCTGTCTATGCAGAACTGCAAAAAACTGTACAATATAGAGAATAGAGACTACGAATCCATTATATGTAGCTTTGACAACTAGGCAATCTCAACATTGTTTGTGGTTAACTAGGTTACAATATATTTTGTTAGAATAAACATATAAAAACGTGTTTGATGGCAATTTGACCCTTCACATAGACACTAATGATAAAAATCCATAACAATCTCCCACTAAATGACAATATGGCTAATATGACATAGGGAGAAAAAATAAAGAATGATAAAGAAAATTTGAGTATGATTATATGAGCTATACCTACCACTTGATGGGCATGTTACAAACTATACAAAGGATTATGTAAAAAATGATTGACCCTCATCAAGTGACAACAATGTCTAAAGCTATCCTATGATAGAGATTTTGTCAAAGCATCTGCTTCAATTTCTTGAGTAGGAATCTTCTCAAGTAAAATGCATTGAATGGATAAGCAATCATGGATAAAGTGATATTGCATCTCAATGTGCTTGTTCTTTGCATGGCGGACCCGGATTCTTAGCCAATGCAATAGCACTTTGACTATCGGTGAGTAAACGAGGTACATGCTTAAGTATGCCCGTGTCACATGCCAATCTAGAAAGCCACAATGCTTCCTTATGTGACTCACTCATTGCAGCATACTCTACTTCTTATCGGTGAGTAAATGAGGTACATGCTTAAGTATGCTCGTGTCACATGCCAATCTAGAAAGCCACAATGCTTCCTTATGTGCCTCACTCATTGCAACATACTCTACTTCTATAGTAGAAATAACTATACATTCTTTAAGGTGAGACCTCTAAGAAATAGCCCCACTTGTAAAGTGAAAAATGTACCCTAAAGTAGACTTTCGATTGTCTAGACAACTAGCATAGTCAGAGTTTGTGTATCCAATAATGGTTGCATCATCTCTACCCAATCATAGACATATATCCTTAGAGCCACTCAGAAATATCAGTATCATCTTGACAACATGCCAATGCTTCTTGCCAAGATTCGATATATATGTGCTTGCAACTCCCATTACAAACGCAATGTTTGGTCTAGTAGTTACCATAGCATAGATGAGACTGCCAAAAATATCTTGATAAGGAATTTTGATAATGAATTCCTTCTCCTCATCTGATTTGGGACAATCATCCTTGCTTAGCTTCACATATGTAGACAACGGCGTACTCAAGGCCTTTCAACCATGCATATTGAATCTATGTACTTTGGTTATGTACTCAATTTGAGATGAGTATATGCATCTCTTAATCCTATCACAAGTAATGCACATGCCAAGGATATGTTCAGTATCTCCCAAATCATTCATGTCAAAAGTTTGACTCAACTTTGTTTTCAAGAGACACAAGTCATTTGAGGACTTCCCGGTAATTAGCATATCATCAAGATAAAAAATCAAGCATATGAAGTATCCATTTAAACATCTCTTAGTGTAGAGACAATCATCCTCATTGTTTGGAGTTTGAAGCAACTCCAAGTGAAGCAAGTTTCCATTTCCCTAACAGGTGCAGTTAAATGAACCTCATAGTTATTTGCTAAAATTTTGTGAGAGAAACATAGAACCTCTCTAACTTGAAATAGCTATAAATCCTGAATTGTATGACATTTTTCAAAATTTTAGATAGGGATGCTAGATACTAATAGTTTTCAAATGAGCCATAGAACATGATGAATTGACATTTTCACAATCAATGGGTCTTAGAATGTACATGTACGAGAGATATTTCTAGTATGTGTTGCAAAGAGATACTCTCTGTTGTAGAGATCATAAGTCACAAGATATGGCTCCAATGAGGATGAATTTTGAACAATATATAGCACAACTTTCCAATACATAAAGAAACACAACATTTGGTTTAATAATCACGGAGAAACATAGGTGCTAAGAGGGTAAGAAATTTTGTGTATAGTATTTTGATAATTTACAATAACATGCAATATTTTGCTCATAACTCAAAATTGATTGAAGCAAATGAGAAGAAAATTCACAAATATCTGTACTCTGTCCAATCAAGTTAGAAAATTGAGTTTGGATAAATAGAAAGAGAGAAAAAACCAAAACAAGTCGACAAACTTTCAAAGATATCGTTGCAAGCAAGGTAGGAGGTACAAAAATCTTAGAAATGACTTGTATTGAGCACAAAACTCATATATACAGATTGTGCATCTTCCTCACACCTTAACCATGAAGGTTCATGCTTTGGTTTTTAGAAATCACGCTAAAAAACTGAAATGTGTGAATCTTGAACCATGTCATCACATGCATCCTAAAAACAGCTTGTAGTTTGCTTTTTAACAAATTTTCCTACTTTAGGTGCATGATACACATAAGCCACAAGTTCTAAAAGCTTATTAAGTGGCAATTCACATACTAAAACATCCAACATAAGTTTAAAATCAATATGCACATACAAATTGTGTTTTCTTACTTCAAGATCTCCCCCTCAAACTCAACTTGCTACAAGTCCTGAGGTAGTGTTTAACTCTAGACATATCTTTGAATTTCCCAAGTTTAAATCCATTAATTGATTTCGTCTCTAGATCTCAATGTTCTTAGTTCTTGCATGATAAACCGGGTTAGATGCAAGATGTAGAGAGTTCATATTATCTCCAAAGATCATTGATACTCCTTGATAAATATCCAAGCTTTTAAAGAGTTTTTTCATCCATAAATTTCTTTTGCTACTTCTTTTGAACCTTATATTTAGCCTTTGTTGGAGGAAGTGCCACTGTAGTTTTATTACTACTCCAAGAAAGTAGATTTCTTGTTGCAAAACACATGTACCCTGATGTCGATTTCCTATCATCCCTTTTACTAGCCCAATCAAAATCTTAAGCTCAAATCAAAGAAATAAGAGTAATAAATCCCTTTATTTATTTTCTCTTTCAAATGTTTAAGTACTCTTTTGGTTGCATGCCAATGTGGTACTCTAGGTGCTTGCATATATTGTCAGAGAAATCCAATTGAGTAAGTCAAGTTGAGTCTTGTTGATGTAGCATAAATTAGAATTTTAGTAAGATTTTGATGTCTTCACATCATCAGGCAATTCAACCTAATAATGAGAAAAATTTGTGATTCAACTCCTTAGTTGAATTTGCCAAGTTTAAATCCATTAATTGATTTAGTCTCTAGATCTCAATGTTCTTAGTTCTTGCATGATAAACCGGGTTAGATGCAAGATGTAGAGAGTTCATATTATCTCCAAAGGTCATTGATACTCCTTGATAAATATCCAAGCTTTTAAAGAGTTTTTTCATCCATAAATTTCTTTTTCTACTTCTGTTGAACCTTTATATTTAGCCTTTGTTGGAGGAAGTGCCACTGTAGTTTTTTTTACTACTCCAAGAAAGTAGATTTCTTGTTGCAAAACACAGGTACCCTGATGTCGATTCCTATCATCCCTTTTACTAGCCCAATCAAAATCTTAAGCTCAAATCAAAGGAATAAGAGTAATAAATCCCTTTATTTATTTTCTCTTTCAAATGTTTAGGTACTCTTTTGGTTGCATGCCAATGTGGTACTCTAGGTGCTTGCATATATTGTCAGAGAAATCCAATTGAGTAACTCAAGTTGAGTCTTGTTGATGTAGCATAAATTAGAATTTTAGTAAGATTTTGATGTCTTCACATCATCAGACGATTCAACCTAATGATGAGAAAAATTTGTGATTCAACTCCTTAGGAGTCCTTGCACCTTTGAAATTGTCATATGAAACTTCTTTAAAATATCCCTTATGTATTTTTGTTATGACCATGCCATCGTATCATGCATGTAAACATAATAATATGACCATGTCATCGTATCCTACATGTTATGACCATGTCATCATATCTTGCATGTAAACATAACAAAGAAATGTCAAATCCATGGGGTGAACAATCGGTGGTATGAAGATCGTATGTTGCGAGATGAAAGTACATGCATCTACAAGAAGAGGGAGACAAGCACACACATAGACATATTCATGGATGCACGCATAAGGCAAGTGTGGGTGTTGATATCTAGATATCAGATGTTGTATATAGGCATCATAACGTAGTAATTGGCACCTGCAAAACCTCTTAAAGAATAGATTGCAGCTTTTTGAAGACTATTTTTAGATTTTTTGAATTTCTTCTATATGTACCCTAAAAAAGAAAAATAAATTATGTTATAACGAGGAATAAAAGGTTAGGGAATGAGGGTCTATGTGAGTGATATGTGACCCTTCAAAAATAAAATCAAAGATTCATCGAAAAAGAAAAAAAAAATTAAGGGTAGACAACACCTCTAGACACACATTTCATGCCTCAAACACACATAAAAGCTCATGAAGAAGAAGGTACATAGGCAAAAAGAAGCAAATTCAAAATTTCCAAGTTAGCTTTGATTATGGCCAAACATCTTTACAAAAGAGTCATAAGTGACTTAAATACATGTTCTCTAAATTTGGTCCTTTCACACAAGAGATCGATAATTTCTCTAAAAATCACTAAGTTCCTACTATTATACAAGGGTCATATCACATTCTTTAGGATTCATGCATTAGGAGGACTCCTCTAGGGCATTTACAAATTTTTTTCAGTGTTTTACAATGGATTTTGGGCAAAGAATATGAGTCATTTCTTGAAAATTTTGGGGGACCTGCTTTTCTTTTGTTCTTCCTTCTACTTTCTTCTCCTTCTTGTCCGCTGCAACACTCTCCCCTTCTTAGTCTTTTTCGTCCCTTGATAGGCTTCTAATGGTGACACATGTATGTTTGGTATACTTGATGTTTTGTTTGGTTGAGGAGGTCGGCTTCTCTCATCATTGTAGGAACATCAAGCTTACACTATGCTTGAGGTGGATTTGATCTACATCAAAGGCTATCGCGTCGAAAGAATATCCGTTGGAGAGTTCTTTTTCATATGCTCATTTATTGTATTTTTTTGAGAGATTTTTGATGGTTCATTTACCATTGTAAAGGTAGAAAGATAGAGCCCAAATCCCACGAATTTGTGGTGGTTGAAGTTGCATTCAATCAAGCAATCAATCACCTAAAAGTAGATCAAAGTAGATCTTCACTTTTCCTAGATTGTAGGAAAGTGAATTGATTCCCTCCAACAACCATTCCCACCTTCATTTGAATTCAAATTCAGCTTGTAAAAGTCGTGGAACACTCCTAGAGGCTATATAATGACTTGAAATCACTTGTACATTACATGGAAGCAATATACATACACTTGTGACCATCATTGTCTTGCTCCTTCAATTCTCTACATCATCTTCTTTGCCAACAGTAATCTTGCAGAGGCTGCTGCTCTCTCTCTCGAGCTCCAAATTGAGTGCAAGATGACGCATTGGAAAGGTATAAGTGTTTAGTTTATGCCTATAAATTTTCAAAGCATTTAGTTCAGTAGATTGGGAGAAATATGAGTTTTTCTGTCTCAGGGTCAATCTCTGCGTATTCCTGAAAAATAGGAAGTACCACCGGTGAATGTCGCATTCATTCCTATAGCATATTTTGCTTATTACTTATATTTTTGTGCATTCCATACACTCAACCCTATGTGTATCACTCCCATAAAATGATTTTTTCTACTTGTAATTATGCTGGTTGCTATGGGCATTTGAAGTTCATTGTCTCTTCCATAGATAGTAAGTTTTTTGAGTTAGTCGACCCGCGAACCTATCTATTTTGTATCGAATCATTCTCCTTGATGCTCCAAAGTACATAGTGTGTTTTGCACTTATTGCATGCCTATAAGGTATATTTGAGTCTCCATAAGCTCAAGGGCTGGTCTTGTGCCGGTTGGCATGACCAAACTTCGTCGCTTTGAAACACACTTTTCTACCTTCGACAAGCTTCTCCAAGTTTTTTCAGTGGTATCAGAGCTAGATCAAGATGGGTGACGGATTTCCCTCAATGATCGAGAAGCTTGATCGACACAACTACATGGCTTGGCAAATTAGAATGGAGGCCTATTTGCAAGGTAGAATTCTTTACGGAATTGTAGCAGGTGATGAAGCTATGCCTATTCCAAGATCCAAAGGAGGACCTACACAAGAGGAGACAGATAAGCTCACACTTTGGTGCGCAAGGGATGCTCAAGCAAGGTCGTACATACTAAACTCTATCTCTGACTTTCTATTACCACATATTAGAGGATGCAAGACATCTCAAGAGACTTGGGATGCCCTCGAGACTTTCTTTTTTGCTAGTACCAAAGCAAGAAAGAATCATCTTTGGAACGAGTTCAACCAAATGAAGAAGACGCCTAAACAAACCATCACAGAGTTTGTTACCAAGGTCAAAGAGGTTGCGGATCAGTTAGCATCCATTGGAGAGCTGATTGAAGAAGAGGTCATCATGAGGCAAATTCTCAACGACATTCGAAGTGATAAGCAATGGCAATCCTTCACGACGGCTTATGATCTCATCATGGATGTGCAAACTCCAGACTTCAACATCTTTCTTGGAAAACTCTTCAATCAAGAAGCCAACAATAGCATAAAGGAAGGTAACTCCTATCATGGTAATTCAACTAGTGCTCTATATGCAGATAAGAAGGATAAGAAGCAGAAAGGCAAGAAGAAGGAAGAAGATAAAGAAGAGACTTCCCAAGCCAACTTCGCAAGCAAGAGCAAGTGGAAAGGGAAGAAGAAAGGACCAAAGCAAGACAAAGCCAAAGGTCAGAATATTCAACCTTGTGCCATATGCGATAAGACCAACCACGCCACTCAGAATTGCTGGTTCAATGGGAAGATCCAGAAAGGAAGTGGAAGAGGTGGATATGGCAGCAATAGAGGCAGAGGTGGACACAACTTCAACAATAACAATAGAAGCTATAATAGAAGAGACTACAACAATTATTCAGAAGATCAACCACATGAAGACTCATTGCTTCTTATGAATCTAAGCCACAAAGAATGTAAAGAAGATGATCATTGTTCTACATAGATTCAGGATGTTCGAATCATGTTGCAGGCAACATTGCTCTTCTATCTGATTTGGAAAGTCCAAAGCATAGACATGAAGTGCAAACAGGGGGTGACACAAAGCACAATGTGGAGAAGATTGGTAATGTCAAAGCTTCCAATGGCAGGACAAACATTCTGAGTAAGGTTCTCTATGTACCCACTATCACTAAAAACCTAAGAAGTGTAGGCCAAATAGTTGAAAAAGGCTTGCAAGTTAGGTTCACCCAACATGGAGCCTTTGTAGAAGATCCGTGTCAAGGCTTCAAGAAGATAGCCCGAGGTGAGAAGCATCGTAGGCTCTTTACTTTTGAAGTAGGAGAAACCAGGAACATAGCTCTATTCAACTTTGGGTCTCAAACCCTAAGTGCGCTTGAAGTGTGGCATAAGAGACTTGCTCATGTGAATGAAAGAACCATTGGGAAGGCACAAAGACAACCATTCAACCACAAAGGCTACATCCACAACAACTTATTGGACTTAGTACATACAGATGTATGGGGACCAAGTCAAGAACCTTCATTGGCAGGATCAAGGTATTATGTCTCATTTATTGACGACCATAGTAGATGGACTGTTCTATACTTTATCAAGAGTAAGAATGAAGTGTTTGATTGCTTCAAGAAGTATCTTGCACATGTGGAGAATCATACACGTAGATCACTAAAGAAGCTCAAATCTGATGGAGGGGGAGAATACTTCTCCAAAGAGTTTGATGAGTTCTTGCAGGACAAAGATATCAAAAGGGAAGTGACTACTAGGTACTCTCCTAAACTAAATGGAATTGCAGAGAGGAGAAACAAGACATTGGTTGGATCAGCCCGAACAATGCTTGAAGAGAAGAAGTTGCCACATTATCTATGGGCAGAAGCTATTTCAACTGCTGTGTACCTTGTCAATCGACTACCATCCAAATCACTTCAAGGTATGACTCCTTATGAAGCATGGCATGGAAGAAAACCTAGTCTTGGACATTGCAAGGTTTTTGGTTGTTTAGCTTATGTTCATGTACCATCACAAATAAGAGGTAAGCTAGATGAAAGGGCAACAAAGGCAGTGTTTATTGGATATGATTCAACTCAGATGGGTTACATGTTCTTCAATCCTTCAACCAAGCAATTCACTACAAGTAGATATGTTGTGTTTGAAGAACACAGGTCTTGGTATGATGAAGACAATCAAAAGGTAACACTACCATATGATCTTGATTCTGACTCTCATCAATTAGGAAGCAAGCATGATACACAGGTCCAGGATCCAAGAAGTGATACAGATGATGACCAAGATGAAAGAGAAAAGGACTACAAGCTATGGTAGTCAAGAGGCAAAGCAAAGATGCAAGAGGTTGGAGAATGCTCCAAACAAGCACCTAGAAGATCAACAAGAGAGAAGAAACAACTAGAAAGGTATGGATATGATTCCACGTTTGTTACGAAGCATTCAATCTACTTGGCAAAAGACTCTATTTCAGAGGAACCCTCAACCTATGAAGAGGCAAAGGGAAACCCTAATTGGGAAAAGGCCATGAAAGAAGAGATGGATGCATTGCAGGAAATGGACACTTGGGATTTGGTTCCAATGTCACCAAATCAAAAGGTAATTGGTTGCAGATGGGTATGGTATATAAAGTTAAAAGAAATTCAGATGGATCAGTTTGCAGGTACAAGGCAAAATTAGTTGCCAAAGGATTCTCACAAACTCATGGTATAGACTATGGGGAAACATTCTCACCCGTTGCAAAGATGACTACAATCAGGACATTGATAAGTGTAGCAGCTGCAAGGAATTGGAGACTCCTCCAACTTGATGTGAAAAATGCATTCTTAAACGGTTGGATAAGTGAAGAGGTATACATGTCACAACCACCAATTTTTGAAAACCCTAATCATCCATCTTATGTTTGCAGACTTAAGAAAGCATTGTATGGATTGAAACAAGCTCCTAGAGCTTGGAATTACAGGTTGGTTACATATCTTCAAGATCAAGGGTTCAAAGCTAGCAGCTCAGATCCTTCTCTATTCATCAAAAGGGATCACAATGAGGTTATCTATCTATGTGTATAAGTAGATGATATTATTGTGACAGGTGATGATCTAAATGGCATTCAAAGGATCAAGAGACACATGCAAGAGGAGTTCAAAATCAGTGACCTAGGTGAGCTCACATATTTCCTAGGTATGTAGGTGATATACACAGATGAAGGAATGTATTTGACTCAAAGAAGATACATTCAGGATCTTCTTCTCAAGTTCAAAATGGAGAACACTAAACCTGCAGGTACACCTTTGGAGATGAATCATAAACTAAGTGTTTATGAAGGTGAGAAAATTGAAGAAATTAAAGAATATCAAAGCTTGGTAGGTAGCTTGATATATGCTACTCATACAAGGGCAGACATCTCATATAGTGTGGGAGTGCTTAGTCAGTTCATGCACTCATCAAGAAGACCACACATGGATGCGGCTAAGAGAGTACTTAAGTATCTCAAAGGTACAATCAACGAAGGTATATTCTATCTTTACTCTTCAGATTTGGATATCAAAATCTATTCAGATGCAGATTGGGCAGGAGCTAAGGATGATAGAAAAAGTACTTCTGGTTACTTAGCATTTGCAGGTTCGAAGCTAGTGTCATGGAGTTCCAAGAAGCAACCAACAGTTGCTTTATCTTCAATTGAAGCAGAGTACAGAGGCTTGACCATAGAAACTCAAGAGGCAATATGGTTAAAAGCATTATATACAAATTTGGGACTTGTGAGTTCCAAAGCTCACATATTTGGAGATAATGTAAGTTCCATGCATCTAGCAACAAATCCTATTTTCCATGTGAGAACGAAGCACATAGAAGTCCGTTACCACTTCATCAGGGAGAAGCTCATGGCAAAGCAGATTGGCATTTCTTTTGTTCCTACTGAAAAGCAAGTAGCAGATATGATGACGAAGGCACTTGATGGAATAAAGCTTTGTAGATTCAAATCTATGGCAGTGGTTGGGCCTTCAATACTTGATCTGAGAGTTCTTCACTCAAAGATTTGAATTGCTATTTTTCCACATGAGCTGGCTCATATTCTTTATCAGCCTCCATGAGTTCCTATTGTGTGTCCATGGTACTCTAAATCATATGTTTAACAATTGGCTTCAATTGTGCCATGTTTACATTCAACCATGTTTTGGGTATGATAGGAGGTTCTATTTGCACATCCTTTTCTTTAACTATATGCACTGTTTCATTAAATGGCTGCCTAATTTGCAAGTGAGCTTTTGGCTTAGCCTCTTTCTCATGGATCACTCTGGAGCTACTTCTTGCATGGTGCACATCCATAGGAGATGGCTCTGTCGTAATTCTTGTTGGAACAATGGGCACTTGAGCTTGCGTTTCTCCTTGTAATTGTTGCTCTACTTTGTGGTGGATTGGAGTCTTTATATCTTCCAATTTTTCTTATTCAATTCTTAATTTTGTAGTATCATTTATTTGAATAGTGAATTCTTTGTCTAATCTTGGCATCTGTAAGACCTGCTTGAGCTTTCTTTGGTCTCCAAATTTGATATGTTTTACTGGCTCTCTTTTCATCTTTTTTTCAATGTTGGTTGGCATGGTTCTGATATTAATTTCTTAGTTATGACCTACCATATGTATTTGCATTGATTATGTGGTGTCCTTGGTTTCTTTGGCCTTGGTAGTCTTCGGCTTGCTTGAGATTTTATCATAGTCCATTTTTGGAGATTGATCCCTTTGGCTAATCCTTTGATTTCTTCCTTGGCTATCTCCATGTCTTCCTTGGGATCCAAATTTGCTTGTGTTGTCTTTGAGCTTCAATTTGTTTGGGTAGCCACACTTGAAGTGTCTATGATTCGTTTGGTGGTATTCTGTCTATTTTGAATGACTTCCTTCATATAAGGTTTGTTGATGTTGAGTTTTGCATATTGCATGTGTACTCTTGAAGCTGATCTTTGCGAATCCAATCTGTTTTTTTCTTTTGTTTGAATATTGACGAGTCATCTTCATTGCCAAATTTAAAGAGGTCTCACTACACTTATCTCGAGTATTGACATCCTCACTATGTGTGTTTAGAATGATTTCTTTAGAAGGAGGGGTGGGCTGATCACACGTAGTAGAACAATAATGTTCATTAACACTTAAGGTAGGTTGAAGAAGGGAATCCTTAGATAAAGATTTCATATAGGATTCTGATTCATGCATACTTCGATTAGGTACATTAGGGTTTTCCAATTCAGCTTTCTTTAAAGGCTTCTCATCTAGGAGACTAAAGACTTCTCTATGTCCTACCGTGGCTGAAATATACCCTTGGGTCAAATTTACAGTCACCTCAAATTAGTACATCCAATCTTGTCCTAGAATGAGTCCTTCTATTAGGTTAGAGTCTTTACAGACCAAAATTCTTTGTATTGTTCCCTTAGTGTAAGGATAAAATTACCTCTCCTAGGAATTCAATGATATTATCTCCGATCCCAATCATATAAACTTTTGCAGGAGTGAGTGACATCTTTAATTTTTAAATGAAAGACACACATACACTACTTAAAGCTTCTCTTGTATCAAATTAAAGAATCTACCAAGTGGTATTACTCCTTCCCAATCCCTAGGTTTAACTAAGGTTGTCTCACTTGGCTTCCCAGGATTTTGATATTCATGGTGTGATAATTTGCCATGGGAATGGGTTCCTCACCTCATATGTATCTCTCATCTCATTTGTGGATCCATTCTTTTCCTATTCTAATTCATTCTAGAGCTTCTAGTCTCACATCTTCTCTTATGCTTTCTTCTTCTTTCTTTTTGTTTTGAGTTCCTAAGAGTCTTGTAAAAATTTGCTCAATGATGGGCTCCATGTATATTTTAACTATGCAATCGCTTATATAGCTTGGTAATATGTCTCCATCCAATGTAGCTAAATTTATCGCTCCTCCATAGGAAGTTTTATTTATAATCGAGGACCCATAAACTCTTTGTTGTAGTTCTTTTTCATGTGGTTTCAAAGTGTATATGAGCACTAGGTTTCCAACTCTTAGAGCTTTATCTCTGATGTGAGCATCATAGTAAGCCTTTTTTCTTCTTTTAGCATCATAAATACCTGCTACTACCTGCAATCTAGTTTCATGCAATTTCTCGATTTGATCCAATTGGTTGGATAGCTGATGTCCTGTCCATTCATATTTCTTTGCTACTCAAAGAGTAGGAATCAAGAGACCAATTGACAAGATTTTGAACATAAACTAGATTAAAGGGTGTGGTTTATATAGCTGTATTATAAGCTATAGGAATGGCCAAATTGCATGATGCAATTGCTTATCCCATTCATATCTTTTGTTGTTGACTATCTTGGTTAGAATTGTGCATAATACCTTGTTTGAACTCTCCTTGTTCATTGGCTTGTGGATGATAAGATGCCAACTTTTTATGAATCAGTAAGACCTCATTCATGAGTGGGTCAAGGACTTATTTAATGAAATGCATACCTCTATTGTTGACTATCTTCATGGGGAGTCCAAATCTAGTGAATATGGTTTCAAATAAGAGCTTTGCTATGGTTTGGGCATCATTTTTCCTAGTGTCCTTGGCTTCCACCCACTTAATAAAGTAGTTGGTTTCTACTATGATATACTCCACATGAGATCCTCTTGTTAGGGGATTAATGTTCCAATAAAGTCAATTCCCCATCTCGAAAATGCTCTCACATTGAAAATTGGTCTCAATCGCATGACATCCCATCATATTTGATACTTCATTCATTGGAAGACATCACAAATCTGCACATAAGTTTTTGCATCCATATGTAGTGTTGACCACCATAATTTTGCAAAGAGAATCATTTTAATAGTCTCTTTGGCTAAAAAATGACCTTTGCTGCTTAGAGCCTTTGAAATATAAGCTGCTTGCTACTGTTAGTCGGCCGCCGGAGTGGGACAGATGTAACGGAAATCTTTGTAAAACACGCGCGAAAGATTGTTACGTGCATATTTGTAAATCTTTATAAAGCAATGAAAAAAAGCGCTCCAGAGTGTGGGGGATTCGGGCATATTGTTGCGTTATCGCCAGACTGTTCGTCTGGTTGTCTGTTAGAATGTTGCAGTAGTATGTGTTGTTTAGTTTCTGAGTACTCTGGGTCGTCGTGTGTAGCTGTGTTATTCTTCTTGATTGAGTTTGCGCAGTGAATCTTAAGTGTTGCGGTAGTACTTCTTGTTTAAGTTCTGCGTACTCTGTGGTGTTCTGTATTGTTATCTGTCAATCTCGATTACCCGGCGAATTTAGTCCAGTCAATAAGATGTTGAATCGTTTCCTGGAAGAGTTACTGTGGATCGTTATGATGAATTGTCCTGCTAAGTTGTACGACGTAGTGTTCTTCTCCTTGTTGAACTGCTAAGTCTGTGTGACTGTAGTGATCTTCCTTAGAGCATTGTGCAGAAGTAGTGCTGACCTTGATCTGCACTTGTACGGTGAGAAATTACCTAGGATTAAGGGTAATTCCCATGTGTGATAGTCCTCATACTGTAAGTGAACCCGTAGATACCTTCTGTGATTTGGTTGCTTGACTGTGAGCACGACCTTGATGAAGGATGGGTTACTGTACTGTTACAGTAGGATGCTCGCTTGAAGTAATTCGGTACCAAGATACCGATAAGTTTGGTATAGTCTAGTTGCTACTGGGAACTGAGCTAAGACTGTGTCGACACTGTTTGAGGGCAGTAGATATCAATTATTTTGGGAACTAAGTATAGGGCCTCTGTTTTTACAGACCCCTTCCACTCCCAAGAACCCACTTAGGTCGGTTAAACGCTCTTCTGATAGTTAGAACGAAGCGTTTTAAAGGTTTAACAGTTTGACTCTTAACACTACTATGTGTAGGTTTCTTATTTTCCAAAGTTCCTTGTCTTTAGTTGAATTGATCCTATGACTCGTGTGAAGAGAGATGGTGGATGTAATCCGAAGATGAGTTGGTGCTACTACAACCGGCTTCACACCATTAGTAGAACTTTGAGCTTCTTAAATCCACTAAAATATCAGCCAAGTACTTTGGAACATGTATCTCAAAAGTTTAAGTCAAGACAGACTAGTTACAAAATGACTAGCTCCCAAAACTTGCTATTTTTGAACATACACCTGCTAGAAAAAATGAACAGTGATCTCAACCTGGTAGGAATTAGAAAAATCCCTTTTGGAAACAGAAAATAGACTTAGAAAGCTTACAAATCCAAGTTAAAACACTTCAATTCATGAACTGAGCAGTGAGAACAAGTTTTATCGAATTCCGGAACATCCCGCCATTCTCGGGGCTCTACAAACATAGACCAGTGAGAAGTAAAATACAGATTTCTCCCAAAATGTAAAGACAATGGCCATGAAATTTTGTATGTGCAAACTAGATGGAGAGAGCAATCCAAAAAATGTTAAAACTATGAAAAAGGTTGAGTAGAGCTCGAGACATGACCTTCTGAAGTTACTGCTCTGAGTGAGTATAGCAAAGAACAAAATAGAGAAGTAGAGAATGATGAATGTATAGATTCACATATGATTACAACCACATTGGCAATGAATATTTGCACAATGGGAGTAGAATGATAGAGATATGGAGTAAGCTCTTCAATCTTTACAAAATACATGAAATGGTCACGTACAAGGCTTGCTAATCACCACTTCCTTCTTGCTCTTTTTATAGCTACTTTTGGAGGGAGTTTCGAATTTGAATTCGAATGGCTGCACCTAAAAGTGATCCCCAAAGTTAGGAAATATTCCCTCAGCTCACTAATTCATGGTTTTAGGTAGTTAGAGCCACGAGTTTTCTTTTTACATCATGGATGAGGTAAGACATTCTTTTTCTTTTTGCTTTTTCACAATTACAAGAGATAAAATGTATTCTTTTACAAGAGGTGTTCACATGACTAAACATATGAACATAAATCAAATAATAGCAAGTATGTAGGCTTGGGTAAAATGCACCAAGAGCTCCCCCTCAAGCCTAACATGCTTGGCCTCCAAATATATCTTCAATTCTCCTTGATTTCCTGCAAGCCAATCATCAACTTGAATCTACTTAACTTTGTACCATCAAGAGCATTAGTCAACATGTCTGCACATTGCATATCTGTAGAGACATAGGATAGTTGAATATCCTTGCTCATTAGCTTATCCCTTACATAATGGTAGTGAACTTCAATATTCTTGGTTCTAGCATGGTATACTGCATTAGCTGCACGATGTAGTGAGCTTGTGTTGTCACAAAAAATGTGAGGTGTTGAAGAATGAAGTCCAAGATCTGTATACAAAGATTTTAACCACATGGTTTCTTGAGTTGCATTAGCCAAACCTCTATATTCGACTTCAATAAAAGATAATGCCACAGTTGGTTGCTTCTTGGATGACCAAGAAATGATTTTTGAACCTCCAAATGATACATCCCCGGATGTGCTTCTTCTATCATCTCTAGATCTGACCCAATCTGCATCTGAGTAGACCTTTAGCTCAATATCTGAAGTAAATGGATAAAACAAACCTTCATTTGTAGTCCCCTTTAGGTACTTGAGGACTCTCTTGGCGGCTTCTATATGTGGTCTTCTCGGCTTATGCATAAACTGACTCAATATGCTAACACTATTGCATATATATGCCCTTGTGAGTGTTGCATAGTTCAAGCTTCCAACCATGCTTTGATAGCTTGTGATGTCTTCAATTGGCCCTCCTTCATAAGCACTAAGCTTATGATTTTGCTCCATAGGTGTACCTGCACACTTGGTATTTTCCATCTTGAACTTGACGAGCATGTCATGCACATACTTCCTTTGTGTTATGTATATACCTGAATCTGTGTAGAATTAACTCCAATCCAAGAAAATAAGTGAGTGGTCTGAGGTCACTTATTTTGATTCCTCCTTCATTTGAGTCTTTACATGTTTGATTCCTTCAAGATCATTGCCTGTGATAATGATATCATCAACATACACACATAAATAGATCACTTCAGATCCATTCCTCTTTATGAACAATGAGATATCTGCCTTGCTAGCTTTGAATACTTGGTCCTGCAAATAAGTCACCAATATGAAATTCCAAGCTCTTGGAGCTTGCTTCAATCCATACAAGGCTTTCTTTAATTTGCATACATAGTTAGGATCATATCTAGGAGGTTGTGCCATATACACTTCCAGCCATCCATTTGAGAAAGCATTCTTTACATCAAGTTGATAGAGCTTTCAATTTCTAGATGCATCAAGACTAATGATAACCCTAATTATATGCATTTTTGCAATAGGAGAGAAAGTCTCCTCATAATCAATACCATGGGTTTGAGCAAACCCTTTAGCAACTAACCTTGCTTTATGTCGATTTATACTTCCATCTAGATTCCTCTTGATTTTGTATATCCATCGAGATCCAATTACCTTCATAGATGGCTTGTTCGGTACAAGCTCCCAAGTGCCATTCTCCTTCAGGGCTTCCATTTCTTCATCCATTGCATCTCTCCAAGCTTTCTTGCTTTGTGCTTCTTCGAATGTGGTAGGTTCTTCATTGGTTGAATCCTTTGCAATGTAGATTGAGTGCTTGGTGACCAAACAAGTATCATAACCAAACCTTTCTGGTTTCTTCTTCTCCCTTGAAGACCTTCTAAGTGGTTGATGTGAGCTCTCGGGTCCATATGTATCATCTTGCATCTTTTCCTTACCTTTGCTCTTCCATAGCTTTAGGCTTTCCAAGTCTTCTAGGTCAATCTCCAAATCAATTTCTTCAATTTGCTTTGGATCCTTTGGTTGAAGTGATGGAAAGTCTTCATCCAAGTCATAAGGCAGCTTCACTTTCCTGTCAATATCAAACCATGATTTGTTCTCATAAAAAATTACATCTCTACTAACAAAAAATCCTTTATTAGTTGGATTGTACAATTTATATCCTTTTTGGCTATGGTCATAACCAATGAATATGCACTTCTCTGCTTTGGGATCCAGTTTGCCTCTAACTTGAGAAGGAAAGTGAGCATAGGCTAAGCATCCAAAAATTTTACAATGCTCTAGACTAGGTCTTCTTCCATTCCATACTTCATATGGAGTGGTTCCATCTAGTGAATTCAATGGAAGTCTATTTATGAGATATGTGGCTGTAGACGTAGCCTCTGCCCATAGGCAGTTTGGCAATCCCTTTTTGTTGAGCATGGACCTTGCAACTTCAACAATAGCTCTGTTTCTCCTCTCTACTACACCATTGAGTTCGGGTGTATACCTTTGTAGTGACTTCTCTTTTAATGCCTCTTTCATGCAAGAAGGCATCAAATTCAGAAGAGAAGTATTCTCTTCCACCATCTGATCTGAGTCTTTTCAACATCCTACCTGTTTGGTTTTCAACAAAAGAAACATACTTCTTAAAGCAATTAAAAACTTCATCCTTGTGCTTCATGAAAAAAAAAATGGTCCACATCTATGAAAGACACATAATATCTTGAGCCTGATATAGATGGCTCCTTACTTGGACCCCACACATCTGTGTGCACTAGATCCAAAGGATTTCGATAAACATATCTCTTCTTATTTAAAGGTTGTCTATGATCCTTGCCGAGTTGACAAGCTTCACACTTACAAATCATGTGTTGCCTTGTGATATTAGGGGAACCAAGTATACTTTGGTCCTTGCAAATTTGTTTGAGTGTCCTCTCACCAATGTGAGCAAGCCTTTTGTGCCATACCTCCAACTCTGTGAGAGTTTGAGATCCATAGCTAAACAAAGCTATGTTCTTTGTATCTTCCACTTCAAAAGTGAAAAGCCTTCCTATCTTTTCTCCTTTGGAAATCCTTCTAAATCCTTGCCTTGGGTCTTCAACATATGCTCCAAATATGTTGAATCTAACCTGCAATCCTTTTCCAACAATCTGCCCAACACTTATTAAAATTTTGGTAACTGTAGGGACATACAAGACTTTGCTTAAGAGGTTCATATTCCCATCTGATGTCTTCACATTATCTATCTTCTCCACTGAGTGCTTTTTATCATCTCCTGTTTGCACTTTATGTTTGTTGTGAGGATCTTCCAAATCAAAAAGTAAAGCCATATTGCCTGCTACATGGTTTAAGCATCCCGAATCAATGTAAAAGATGTGATCATCATCCTTACCCTTCTTCAGTGATAGATTCAAAATCAATAATGAATCTTCTTGAATTTTGTCCTCTCCATAGTTATTGTAGTCTCTTCTTCCTCTATGGCCACTTTGATAGTTGTTGTTGTAATTGTTGTTGTAGTAGTTGTTGTTGTAGCCTCCATTGTACCTGCCTCTATTTGATCAATAGCCACCTCTATTTAATCCTCTCCTCTTGAGTTCCTTGGGTTCTTGAAACATTCTTCAGTAGTATGATTAGATAAGCCACATATATTGCAAGTTTGAGATGATTGGAATCTCCCCCTGCCTTGATTTCCACCTTTGCCTCTTCCTCTAGCTCTTCCTCTACCTGCAAAGTTTGCTTGGAAAGAGCTACCTTCATCTTCATTATTCCTATTCTTTGACTTGTCCTTGACCTTAACTTTATCAGAATATAAGGCAGAAGTTTGATTACCTCTTGAAGTCTCACCACCTTTGTTAATCTTTGCTTCATCAGTGAAGAGTTGGCCCATGAGTGTGTTGAGGTCGGGTACATGCATATCCATATATAAATCCATGGCTGTTGTGAATGACTCCCACTTGTCATCTGATTTGATTCCATTTATGATTTTTCTGATGATTTGATCCTCTTCAATTACCTCTCCAATGCTTCCAAGTTGATTGGAAATCTCCTTCATCTTTGTGACATAATCACTCACACTTTGCTTCGGGTTTTTCTTCATTGTTGTGAACTCCATCCACAATTGGTTCTTCCTTGCTCGAGTGTTGGAGGAGAAGAAAGAAGCAAGTGCATTACAGGTCTCTCTTGATGTCTTGCGTCCCTTGACATGAGGTAAAAGAAAATCAGAGATTGAGTTTAGAATATAGGACCTTGCAAGTGCATCCTTCGAACACCAATTTGAAAGTCTTTCCACTTCTTCATGCGATGGTTGCCCTTTGTTCCTCGTGGTTGGAATTGCTTCATCTCTAGATATGAATCCATATAGATTCCTCCCTTGAAGGTAAGCCTCCATCATTAGAGACCATGCTGGGTAGTTGTTTCGATCCAATTTGTCTATTGTTGATGGAAATCCATCTTCCATGTTGCTTGACTATGCTATGATACCATTGTGAAGAGAGATGGTGGATGCAATCCGAAGATGAGTTGGTGCTACTACAACCGGCTTCACACCAGCCAATTGAGACTTCAGAGTTGATTAGTAGATCCTTTGAGCTTCTTAAATCCACAAAAATATCAGCCAAGTACTTTGGAACATGTATCTTAAAAGTTTAAGTCAAGATAGACTAGTTGCAAAATGACTAGCTCCCAAAACTTGCTATTTTTGAACATACACCTATTGGAAAAAAATAAACGGTGCTCTTAACCTGGTAGAAATCAGAAAATTCCTTTTGGACATCGCAAATAGACTTATCAAGTTTCCCAATCCAAGTTAAAACACTTCAATTCATGAATTGAGTCTCACAAGTTTTATCAAATTCTAGAACATCCCGCCATTCAAGGGGGCTCTGCAAACATAGACCAGTGAGCAGTAAAATGCAGATTTCTCCCAAAATATATATTCAATGTCCATGAAATTTTATATGCAACAACTAGACAAAGAGAGCAATTCAAATAATGGTTAAACTTGGAAAAAGGTTAAGTACAACGCGTGATATGAGCTTCTAAAGGTACTGCTTTGAGTGAGTATAGCAGAGAACAAAGCAGAGAGGTAGAGAATGATGAATGTATAGATTCCCATATGATTACAACCACATTGGCAATGAATATTTGCACAATGGGAGTAGAATGATAGAGCTATGGAGTAAGCTCTTCAATCTCTACAAAATGACATGAAATGGTCATGTACAAGTCTTGCTAATCACCACTTCCTTCTTGCTCTTTTTCTAGCTACTTTTGTAGGGAGTTTTGAATTTGAATTCTAATGGCTCCACCTAAAAGTGATCCCCAAAGTTAGGAAATATTCCCTCAACTCAATAATTCATGGTTTTAGGTAGTTAGAGCCATGATTTTGCTTTTTATATCATGAATGAGGTAAGCCATTCTTTTTCTTTTTTCTTTTTCACAATTACAAGAGAAAATGTACTCTTTTACAAGAGGTGTTCACATGACTAAACATATGAACATAAATCAAATAATATCAAGCATGTAGGCTTGGGTAAAATGCACCAACAACTCGGTCCATGGCTGAGTATATGTGCCAAATTTTCATCCCATCTAGGACACACTTCTAAATTGAACAAGTAGATGTCCAATAGCTCATTGTTACTCCTATTGGTCCTTCTCCATGAATCATCCTAGATAAGTAGTTTGCCTTAACATGTGTATTGCCCTTCTTGACTACTACCTCAAAATCAAATTTGATAAGTAACAAGAACCATCTAACTAGCCTTCCTCTATTGCAAGGTTTATTGACCAAGTACAATAGATCTTGGTGATCAATAGAACACTTGAATTTATTAGATAGTAGGTAATGTGTAAATTTTTTATTGCATAGACAATGCCTAATCCTTCTCATTCAATCGTGGTGTAATTTTGTTTTGTCTAGTTTAATTATCTGCTGGCATAGGCTATAGGATGATCTAACTTTCCCTCATCTACAGGTTGTGAACAAGAGGAGATAATTGAATCTTCATTGGAACCCTCCACTTTATCTTTATTTACACCCTCTACACATAACCTTTTATATATATGAAAATGAGAAAACCCTAAGTGTGTACTCCGGCTTTAGGTAAATGTATTTCTTTCTACATGTTCATGTGAGTCCCAAAGATGGGCAACCCTACATATGAGTTACCTTGTGTGTATGTGAGCAATTAAGTTAATGTGAATAATTTTCTGTCCATACATCTATGTATGGATAGTCATTGATGTTTTTATGCGCTCCATAAGTGTGAAATAGACATAGACATAGACATAGACATAGACATACACCTATCTCATCTATCTCAGTGGAGGTTCTAGTGGTAGCTTGCAAAGCCACCAAATCAAAAACGGAGTAAAAAGGTGTGAATATATAGTGAAAAAAACATAAATTTTTGCTAAGGTGAAGATGGTGATGATGATGCTGATGATGGGGGTGGAGAAAAACTCATAAACTGAACTGAAAATGAGTATTTTTTTACCTTCCAACATTGCTACTCTACATCTTACCGTCACATGCTCGTCCTTCAAGCTTTCTCCCTGACAACGACGCCAAATTTGGTGTCAGTCTAGCACAATGGTAAGCACCAACGTGAGGAGATACAACTCATAAATGAAAGTGAGAAGCACACAAGCATGCACACATATATACACACACACAAGGTAAGAGCAAATAGTGGATCAATGGATGGTCTCTGATTACATAAGAACTCTCTTACAAAGCTTGAATCTCTAACAAGCCAACCTCAAAAATGAGCTCTCTAGCCCCTTTTATAGTTGTTTGAGTAATTTTGGCCATGCCTAGACCTAGTGTTTGGCGTAGTTAAAAATTAGGTTCCAGTGCTTATTTGAGGGCTCAAACGGAGTCTAAAAATTATGAAAATTGGTAGGATGATATTTCTAATATTCCTCAAGCTTGAGGACTTCTTGGCTTGAACAAAATGGAGTTGCAAAAATGTGAAATGGTATTTACGATGGGTTTTAGTGATGAAAATCATTGTTTTTTTAAGGATTTCTTCTAAAAATTTGACATGCACTTCTTGGACTCCCTACATGCTCCTCCTTCTTGTGTGTCCACTTCTTTGATGCATTCTTGCACCTTCTACTTGACCTTAAGTGCCAACACCACATATTTCTGAACATTCTAGCTTGCAATAAAAGTCAAATTGTTAAAGAGAAACTAATATACATATATGTGAACAAATAGGTATTATTAAAATTAAGTTACCTTTCTTTCACAACCTATCATTAGCTCCCTTTGATCATCTAAGATTTGTTCATTATTTGGATTGGCTCATTGCATACGAGTATATAGCCAATCCGTGAAAGAAGATATATTTATATTCCTGTTACCATTGAGATTACGTCTATATATTTTGTTTTTCCATCTTTTACTTCGGAGATTTTGAAGTTCCTTTTCATATTTGCTAATGAAAGTTTTGCATGCATTCACTATTATATGCTACAAAAGTAGAAACATTACTTTTTTTTTCTAATGTAAATTGAAATGGAACTCCCTTACCCGATAATACCTCATCTATTATTTTTGAAGAAGACTCATTGGTCAATGCATGTGGAACTTCTTCATGAACTCTTTCAAGGTATTCACTAACATACTACATGCACTCTTCAATCATCCATCCCTTTGCCATAGATCCTTCTGGCTTTGCTCTTTGTCACACATAACCTTTTAATATTCCCATAAATCACTCAACTCAAAACATCCATCGAGTGTTTACAACACTGCGATCTCTATCTCATCCACAAGATGGACTAATAAGTGAACCTGAATTTTAAATGATGTTGGAAGCTCTTTCTCCATCAAACATAGTAGCTCCCTATATTCACGTTTCTTTTGTGGGATTGAGTCTTTGTCAATGTCTTTTGATGTAATCAACCTATTATTATCATAAATCAAATAATAAAGAAATTAGTTCATAGATAAAATATAACAAAAAATCTTATATATTAAATATAAAAGTATGATAATTACCTTATAAGCAATCCAAGATGATAGATCACATCCCGTACTCCTTTTATTGTACATCCATTGATAACCAAAGGTAGGATGTGCTTCAAAAAGTTATGCCAATCATGTTTCTTTAACCCAGATAAGCTTCTATCATCCATAGTAAACATGTTTTGGAAAGATGCTCCATATTGTGTAGGTGTTACTTGTAGAACCACATTAAAAAGCTAATAAAAAAAAACCTCTCCATTTATTAGCTATCTCCTCAACGCATCAAGAAGGTTCAACCTTGATGTAGTAATTTTGAGAGTCCCGATTAGAAGAAGAGTTATTGTGTAATGCTGAGAAAAAGACAAAGATGAAGTTAACGAGTTTCAATGATAGCAGGCTATTAATAGCTTAATCTTTATTCCTTTCGGAGAACCCAAAATTAGAGCACTTTAACAGGGACAAAAAACCTTAGAGCAAGATAATACAACTTACATCAAGAGATTTATTAGCCCTAATTGTCGTAGGAATTCAAAGCGTATGTTAAAATATGTGAATTTTGCAATAGATATAGGGTCACCCATCATAGACCTCGTGGTCTTTTCAAGCCTTATCTGTTCAAACATGATCCTCATTATCCGTGACTATCAATTGTAGTATAGCTTTACCAATATTCGATAGATCATGCTATGGTGGATAGATCCACACAAATGGCACTTTTCATTCCTACCTCCAAAGTAATCATAGGAGAAATCACTACCAAAGTTTCCCTTACATAAATATTTGGGCTCCATGCATTGCTAGATGATATTCTCAATGATCAAGGTACAAAACTTATACATAGTTTTTGGAAGATTCTTTGCAGACTCCTTAGTGTCCTATTTAATTCTCTTTAGCCAATCATCCATAAACTGTTGGCCACAATAGAATGAATGAATCAATTCTATTTCCATTTCACCAACACATATCATTAGAATAATTGGTTCAAGCTTTTGTTGTTTCCTAAGTTTTTCTTTAACAATGGCATCCATGCATTTGCCAAGAAAGCTTCCTTCTTTTAAAATTATTTTCAACATCTAAGGATGGATACAAATCTTTTCAACCATATAAAAAACCTAGCTACCATAGAAAAGGATCAACCCTTTTGCGATAAACATCAAGGACTCAAACAAGATATTCATCAAGATCAAGGGCAATATAAGTATCATGTTGAACAACATTGCATGTTGATCCATCTTACCATTTTGGTGAAAAAGTATGGTTATTCACAAGCAACCTACAAAATTCAAGTCCATGTGTAGAACTAGAATATCAAATAGTTTTTCCCTTAAGATCCTTACCAACTTTAAACCAATCACATATAAGCTCTAACTAGTGATTACCATGAGAAACCATCAATTTTTCATGTATCATGTTGAAACCATATCATATTCATGGAGAGATCCAATCCTTCACCACCCATCATGGTTGACGCCCATGAAGAATTCAAAACGTATTATGTCCATTGGGAGTCTGTTGGGAAGATTAGAATACTTCTTGATTGGAAAGGATTTACATCAATGATTGTATATAGGAAATTGAAGGAGATCTTTATAGAGCACCTATTAAGGTCAAGGAATTCTCATATGATGAACCCAACGGAACCCAAACTAGAAAGCATAGATGCTCCTCATTCAACTCTTTGTGTGAAGCGGAGGTGATATCATGGTTACTATCATGATGAACCCAACGGAACCCAAACTAGAAAGCATAGATGCTCCTCATTCAACTCTTTGTGTGAAGCGGAGGTGATATCATGGTTACTATGCAAGTCTCTGATGCTCCATGGTTTGTTTTTCTTGATCCCCAATTGTGGTCATTTT
Source organism: Ceratopteris richardii (assembly GCA_020310875.1). Classification (NCBI taxonomy): domain Eukaryota; kingdom Viridiplantae; phylum Streptophyta; class Polypodiopsida; order Polypodiales; family Pteridaceae; genus Ceratopteris; species Ceratopteris richardii. The sequence goes on along the minus strand of CM035419.1, from coordinate 108,652,823 downwards.
CCTTATCTTGTACCACATCTCATTTTCTATATGGAAATGCCCTTGTTTCAAGGACCTTGAATAGCCATCGAACCATCCCTTGGGACATCATCATTGAAGCTTCTAGAAGATTGGCTCCGTTATCAATGATGCCATCATGGAACATTCTAGAACATTCTTAACCACCATCCCTATACAAGGAGGGGCTAACCATAGAGATCCTCAATCTTGCCAATGAAAGTCTTTTTAAGGCATGCTAGTCTCAAAGTAAGCACCTTCAAATTTTCTTGTTCTTACCTAGTTCCTTCCTTTATTTTTGTCTAATCTAGATCTTAGTCATCTTGTGTTCCAAAATTATAATCTCGTACTATAAGGTCATGTCTAGTCTTATCTTAAATCTTCTTCATATCCATTAACGGAGATCTTGTAATTCTCATATTGTCAGACATATATATGATTTAGTTTATGCAACATTGTGCATCTCCTCCAGTCAAGTTGTTCATACCTATTAGGTCCTGGTTGTGGGACTTAAAACACAATCAAGTATTTTTGTATTGCTTTTCCCTATGTGGGCTAGCTTGTATTCAAAAATATATTCTAATTACCTTGTATTTAGTCTATGATTGGTGAGAAATTCTAGTTCTCCCATGACATTATCTTTTTCTTTTGAAACCATTATGAGAAATCCAAATGATTGATAAAAATATGGATATTTCCACCCATGAAATACCATCACAAAGCCTAGATGGAGATATAAATAGAAGTATTTGTATCTAGGTTATAGATAGATAATCATGATTCTAAGAGGTTTTATCTCTTTATGATACATTATGGATAATTTTAATTCCATTTAACTTAAGAACCCTTAATTGACCTACCATATATGAATCACTATTAGTTGAATAGGGAGCGTTCCCTTGATGCCCCTCAAGCCCCAAAATAGGGACCCTTTGTTAACCACTTAACCTGCAACACTATACAATGTATCTTGAGTGGTTATGAGATCAATTAATCTTTCTAATACAAACATTAGAGCCTTAATGGTCACATATTTCCATCCTATCACATATTTTATATGATTTGCAAGTGAAGTCTCAAACACAAATTTTTGCTCGTAACATGACTTCCTTTGATAATGGGGGCCTTACAAGTTTGAGCACCATTAATCATTGGTGGAACATTACAAGGTACTTATCATATGTAATAATTTTATCAAAAGAATAATGCCTAGAAAGGAGGAAGTCTGCTCTAAAAGTACCCATGATAGAACTTTCTCTAAAGCATTAATGTGCTCCAAAACAAGGGCTCTCAATATATACTTATCTATGGTGAAAATGGATCCTTGTGAAAATATCCCTCAATGTCGTAGGTATCATATTTGGGGTATTTAGGGTAAGTGTTTAGGTTTGAAACGATTATACATTGTTTTTAATGCACATTATGGTCAATAATTACTTTTTTTTGATAATTATTTCATTGTTTTAGATGAAACTCAAAATTAAAGAAGGGATTGATACCAAGGTATTGGTTCTGCCATGCCAAACTTGTGTGCGAGATAAAAAATGGTTGAAATTGAGGAAAACTAACAAGAGGAGGTGAAGAATCCATTCAATAATATTTAGGGAAGATCTAAGACGTATCCACATGTATTTAACAAGTTTTATCGAATCCATATAAAACATTTAAAGAAAATATTTTGGGAGCACATAAGATATAGAAATTTGAGAGTTAAATTTGGTGTTGACCAAGAGAAAATTGTAGAGTTCAAGACATCTTGTGTAAAACACTAAAGAGGAAATCTCTAGTAACTAATCTCATTTACACTAGGATGGGAAAAGGATCATTGTATTGCTGAGAGATGATGCGAAACAATTCCCAAGTGAGTGGGTGAATGATCATTAATGCAATTTGAAAAGGAATTCGTTGTGAAAAATGAGAATAAACAATTGCTTAAAATTCATATGAGGGAAATATTCATAGATGCCAACGAAGCATACATAATCTGATAGCCAACTTGCTATGCATGATCCCAACCCCCCTTGGTACTCCTACTGTGGTGCCCATCCCATCAGGCCTGCCCCCTACCCCCCTCTCTCCCTATGCTACAACACCACCCCTGCCCTCCCTCGATTAATTGATCGGCCCCACTCTGTGCTCCCAATTGCCCCCCCACCCCTCCCCCCTTTCCTTTCGCTACCCCTCCCCCCCCCCCCCCCCCCCCCCACACACCCCTTCTACTAGCCACCATCCCCCTTGCCCCCTCCTCCTCCTCCCTCTCGCCTCCCCCCTTTCCCCCCCCTCTGCATCGACTCCCTTCGGTCTCATCCTCCTCTTGATTGTTGTTGAAGATAAATGTACAAACTCATTTTCATATGATCTATGCTTGGATAAATTTACCAAATATAAACATGAATGAAAAGAAGAGAAAAAAAAAAGAAAAGAAAAAAGTCTAGTCAAAATTCATGATGAGTAAAAGATACAATATCTACCTTGTAGTTAGTGGCATGTAGTGGGCAAAGTGGCGAGTTAAGAAGGAGGCAAAAAGTTCTTCACATGCTCATTGGTTATAAAAGTGGAGTGGAAGCCTGTTCTAAACAAGGAGAGAAAGAGGCAAGAGCTCCCAATAGTCGGATCTAGTCATTTTGTCGTTTTGTCTTTCCATAGACTCCTTCCAGCCGCACGTCATTTTATACACAACTCTGTTGTGAAGCTCATATCTCAGTGTATATGTAACCATTTCTTGCTTTTAAACACTCATTGCTTATCTCATGTACTTTTTGCATCTCAAATATCTCCTTAGTTCTTCAGTATACTTGTGTGGACAGGTAGTTCATCTTTGTTAGTTGTGTTCCCTAATCAAAACTTGTCCAAATTAAGTTAGTTATAGCTTGTTAGAAAGATCTCTTTGTCTACTTCGATTAGGTAAAGGCACAAGTCCATTTGTGTTTTGTAGTGAGAGCAGCAAGCTATTTAAGGTGCAGTTGTTTGTCCAAGTGCTGGACATACAAGGGTTCACCACACATTTTCGTTGTGCATAGAAGAACTCATTCTCCACAGTTGGTATCAGAGCAAACTTGGTGCTGAAGCTTCATCAACAGAGCTGGAGTTAAACCAAAGAAAAAGAGGAGCTACACAAGGGGGAGCTTCACAAATGCAAGAGCAAAGGACAATATAACTATTCGAGGTAACTCTCAAAGTCTTTGATAGTCTTCAATGGCTGACTTGGGTCAACAAGTAGAGAAATTAGATAAGGATAACTATCCCATGTGGAACTTTAGAATGACCAACTACCCAATGGGCAAAGGCTTATGGGGTATTGTGAGCGGCGATGATGCTCAACCTCAAATCAATCAAGCTATGCCACCGAAGTCCAAAGGAGGCAAGCAAAATAATGGGAAGAGAGGAATAGGAGAGTCATGTTCCTCATTTAACAAGTCATTATGGATGCTATGGTAGGGCATATTCAACATCTAGAGAAAGCTAAGGATGCTTGGGAAGCTCTTGAAAGGATATATTCAACAAATTCCAAAGCTAGGAAACTTCAACTCAAGAATGAGTTGACTACAATCAAGAAACTTTTGAGTCAATCTATAGCTGAATATACTTTGAAGATTATGGAGCTAAGTGATACTTTAGCTTCTATTGGCACAACGATTGAAAACGAAGATCTTGTGTGTTATACTCTCAATGGATTGAGAGAAGATGAAAGATGGAAGCTTTTTATAACTTCCAAAGATGCATATCCAGATTTTGAACAACTAATCCCTCATCTTGTCACAGAAGAGCTTAGCTTTGGTGGTCCCAAAGGAAAGGACAACCATAACCAAACATTATATGTAGGTCAAGGTAAAGGAAGGAACTCAAGAGGAGGCTCAAGAGGAAAAGGAAGAGTTCACAACAATTACAACTACAATCAAAACAATTTGGAAGACAACAAGGATGCATCAAATGCCAACACACAAGGAAGAGGTCAAGGTAGAAGAAGAGGAAGAGGTCGGGGCTCCTACAATTCTCATAAAGGTATAACATCCTATCATTGTGGTAAACTAGGACACTATGCTAGTAATTGTTGGCTAAAGAATGGAAGACCAAATGGAGGCAATCAAAGGAATCAAAGCAACTATGCAAGCACCCCAAGTGAAGGAAGCAAGGACACACTACTTGCAATGAGACATGAGTATAGAAGCTCTTGTGAAGATGACAAAAAATGGTACATTGATTCAGGTTGTAGAAACCATATGTCATGCCAAGGAAGTTTGTTCACTAATCTACAGGTACCAAGTGGAAAAGGATGTGTTGAAACAGGTGATGATACTGAACACATGATTGAACATATTGGGGATATAAGGCTTGGAGATACAAGTAGAGCAAAGGTACTATCTAATGTTCTTCATGTTCCTACAATTTCAAAGAACTTGATTTTAGTAGGATAAATGGTAGAGAAGGGTTATCATGTCATATTCAATGAGAATGGGTGCTTCATAAAGAATCCAAAGGAAGGCTTCAAGGTCATTGCTCGAGGTAGAAGAGAAGGAAGGATGTTCACTTTGGACATCCAACATCCACATGGAAAGGTCATGTACATTCAATGTGGGAGAAAGAAGATTTTGAGAGCTCGACTTATGGAACAAAAGAATAGGACACATCAACATTCGAAAGCTGAAGGACATGAGCAAACATGAAGTGGTAAGAGGTCTTCCAAGATTTAATAGCATTGGACTACATGAGTTATGTGAAGCTTGTCAACTAGGAAAGCAAATGAGGCAGCCATTCAAGAGGAGCAATTATGTGGCCCCAAATCTCTTGGGCTTGATACATACGGATGTATGGGGACTAGCCCAAGAGGCATCAATGGCTGGTAATAGATTTTTTCTCACATTCATTGGTGATCACTCAAGAAAGGTATGGCTGTTTTGTATGAAGCAAAAATGAGAGGTGTTTTCTATATTCAAAAGATTCAAAGTTGAAGTTGAAAACAAAACATGAAGGTCTATCAAAACCTTAAGGTCCGATGGTGGAGGAGAATACTTCTCCAAAGAATTTTCAAATTTTCTACAAGAGAATGGGATCAAATGGCAGTTCACTTGTAGGTATACACCACAACAAAATGGAGTAGTTGAGAGGAAAAATAGGCAAATTGCTGAAATTGTAGGATGCATGCTCAACGAGATGAAGGTATCATTGTATTATTGGACTGAAGCTACCACAACCGCCATTTACTTGATGAATAGGTGCACAGCATCGAGAATACATCACTTGACTCCAGAGGAGGTATATTCCGGTAAGAAACCTGACCTTACACACCACAAAGTGTTTGGATGTGTTTGCTTTGTTCACATTCCACAAGAAGTTAGAACAAAGATGGAACCAAGGTAAAAAAAATGCATTTTCATTGGCTACTTGATAGAGCAAAAAGGATACAAGTGTTACAACCCTAGAACAAAGGAATTAAGAGTCTCACGAGATGTGATCTTTGATGCACTAAGAACATGGTATGAAGATAAAGGAAAGGAAAAGATTCTTGAAGAAGATTGCGATGATTATGGAGGAACAAATCAAAGAGAAGTTCAACAATCAAGCACAAAGGTTTCAGGTCTAGAGGCATCTACATCAAAGGAAGAATGTTCAACATGGAGGGGGACTCATTCTGTGTCTCAAAATTCAGCTCATAGTAGAGTCGAAGAAGCAAGTGCTACTCCAAATAGTGAGATAGATGCAAGTGAAGAAGAATATGAAGAGGTAATCACTCTGATGGTAAAGCTGAATAGGTTAAAGAAGCAACTTTCTCAAGGCAATGAAAGAAGATCTTCAAGAACAAGGTGTCCAAATCAAAGGTTGAGTTATGATAGTTTCATGGCGACACATTTTGCATACATGATGCAGGTTATCAAAGACAAAGAGCTTGAGACATATGAAGAAGCTTGCACATAAAAGGAATTGAAGCAAGCTATGAAAGAGGAGATCAAAGCTCTCAAAGATAATCACAAATGCGAGCTAGCTCCAAAGAAAGAAGGTATGAAGATTGAAACAAATGGGTGTTTAAAGTAAAGATGAATTTTGATGGTTCACTAGCTAGATATAAATCTAGATTAGTTGCCAAAGGATTTAAACAAGCACAAGGCATAGATTATGATTTTTCAGCCCTGTTGCAAAGATGGGAACTATTAAAACATTAATAGCAATTTGTTCTTCAAGGAGATGGCCATTATATCAACTCGACATCAAAAATGCTTTTCTTAATGGAGAACTACAAGAAGAGGTATACATGATTCAACTGATTGGATTTGAAGATGAAAACCATCGAGACTTTGTTTGCAGGTTGAAAAAGGCACTTTATGGCTTGAAGCAAGCACCAAGAGCATGGAATCAGAGATTGGTAGAATATCTAAATGAGTGTGGATACAACCCAGGTAGTGCATATCCTTCATTATACATGAAGAAGGAAGAAAATAGAGAGGTATATATTTGCATATACGTCGATGAACTCATCATAACAGGAAATGATGTTATAGGGATTAAAGATATCAAAAGGAAGCTTGGTAAGGAGTTTAAAATTTCAGATCTTGGAGGGCTGAAATATTTTTTAGGAATTGAAGTTGTTTATGGAAAAAGTGGCAACTAATTGATGCAAAGGAAGTACTTGTTGGATGTTCTTTTCAGATTTGGAATGAGTGAACGCAAACCACTCACTCAACCCATGGACACAACTACAAAGATTTGCTCAAATGATGGAAAACTATTTTCTAGAGAAGCTTGCTTACTAAGGTGGGCAAGCTAGTTGATATCCAATCCCTGGGCCTCAACTTCTCTCAGGTTGAGCTTGGATCTCTAGATGCTGCCATGAGGATGATCACCTTATCACCCATTTTAGTTCGGGCTAGTCATGCCTATGTTTGCCCATGGACTCATGGCTTTGATATGTTGAAAGCCTCCTCTTTGGCCTTCATTCCTTGGGAAGCACGTGGGTTTCCAGTGATGGCCTGATTTCTTGGCTTTTCATGTGAGTATTTAACCTTGTTGCCTCATATTTATGGGTCTCTTAGCACCTTCTTGGAGGTTCGAAAGACTGTAGCCTCTGTTGTGGCAAAGATGATGGGTCTTCCTTGGATACAAATTCTCATCTTTGACCCTGCATAGCTCCCATTAGAGATTGAGCTTTCGCTTCTTTTAGGCAAGTAGTTCATTCAAAGGATTAAGTTCTCAAGCCTTTTGAATCAGTGCTTTGCCTCTTGCAAGGTTGGTCATCTTGCAAAGGCATGCCCCTCAAGAACTAAACCTTGGACTAGACAACAGCTAGGGCAAGAGGCTTAGTAGCCAACTGAGCAAAAGCCTCATCCCCCTTTGCCCTCCTTGGTTCCTTGTGGCTCCTCACTTTAGGAGGAAGGTTGGTCTCATCACCACTCTCATGGACCGACTGCCATGGCCAGCCCCTCTTCCTCTAGCATGGGTTGGCGGTAGCCTAGGTGTCAACATCAGTTTGGATGATAGCCTATGCACCAATTGTAGTTTCGACAAAAGCCCTGACCAAAGACCCAAGAGAGATTCGTTCCCATGCGAAACTAGTTTAATGCATTTCAAGAGGATTGTCATGTGGGCCCTAGCATGGTGTTGGAGAAGGGACCCCTTTCTAGTATTCCCACCTCTTCGATGCCCTCTTTTGGGCCATCATCCTTGATACCCACCACATCATATATCCTCCCATCAGCCCTCCTCTTCTCTGAGACCCCATCAACAAACTCATGCTTCTCCTCTTGGTCCTTGATAATCCCTTGAGGGTGAGTTCTTGGTGAGTCGGATGGTCATCTAGGGCAAGTGAGTTTCAACTACCATTTGTGGGGGGAGAGTTTTGGCTATGAGTTTGTAAGATTTTTTGGGAGGTGAGATGAATTTATTGAGACACATGTTAGGATCCATGCTATGGCCCTTCCCTCCCGTAGTGAGACTTCCTTGGAGTCGGTTGTTGCTTTCTCATTCCCTCCATGTGGGGCTACACAACCAGACTGGATTCTTGGGGAGGCACTGCATTTTGTTTGGGCACAAAGCATTGCATTTTCTTATCATCTTGGGGATCTTGACCTCATCAACCTATTCATGAGAGCGTGGGATATAGCCCAACTTCTATTTATTCTAGGTACAAGGGAGAATCACCTTATTTTTTATGTGATTGCAAATACTCAAACTACTCCTAGGTACATGTATATACATTAGGACAAGTTTGGCCTAAAGAAGGCATGGGCTGCTATTGAGTCTACTTAGGTTACTCTATATAGGGTTCTACTAGAGAAGTTGGGTTTATATCGGGCATGTTTGGAGTCAGATTACTCCCCATCCAAACTAGCCTTAAAGATTGCTCGATTTGCTACTGTAGTAGCATCCGAGTTTGCCTCATCTGCATGAGAGTTCTCTCATGGAATGCTCAAGGGCTCGATGGGCCTCAGTTCTTTCATTACATAGATCGCCTTTGGCAGGAGATTCACCACTATTTGGTTGGTAGATTCATTGGTATTTTTGATCCTCTAGGAGCAACATCCTTCATTGAGCCATATGCGCCAATGCAAACAACTTTTATAGAGACATGGGGAGGATTTTTGGTCAGCGGGTTATAGAACCAATGGCTCTCAAGGTGGTGTATGTATACCAATTGCGGAGTCCTTGCAATAAATGATTGTGGAGAAAGGAGAGATTATCCCTTGCAGGGTCATCTAGATGATTTTACTATCTAGGGAAAGGAGATATGGGTTCTTGAACTTATATGCATCAAAGCATGAGAGAGCTCATCCCACTTTCTAGTCCCAGATCATTGATGCTATTTGATAGGCTGATGCTTGGTGTGTTGCAGGTGTCTTCAATATGATTGAGGCACTTGAGGATAGTCATGGGGGTAGCGAGACCACCACGCATGAATCTAAGCTTGCGGCTTGGGAGAGATTATGCTTGATCTTGAGGTTGCCTAATGTATGGCACACTAAGGTTTTTGTGGGGAGAGAGAGAGAGAGAGAGAGAGAGAGAGAGAGAGAGAGAGAGAGAGAGAGAGAGAGAGAGAGAGAGAGAGAGAGAGAGAGAGAGAGAGAGAGAGAGAGAGAGAGAGAGAGAGAGAGAGAGAGAGAGAGAGAGAGAGAGAGAGAGAGAGAGAGGATTCATTTTTCTTGCTCTAACACGTGAATTGGAGGGATGAATCTCTCCTAGAATTATGGCATATATGTGAGTGATGTATTGGATGAATGTGGTGATAGGACATACATTGTGGTGGGGTCTTGCTTTTGTGATCATGCCCCTATGGTTGCTTCCTTTGTAGAGGGGGATACAAGAGGCCCCATGGTCTTGTGACTTCCTAACCAGGTGTAGCTTGATGGGTGCTTGACCAATATGATTGAGTTGATTTGGTCCTAGTTGTTTTGGCTCGAGGGATGCTAGCTCATTCCCTTGTGACTGGCTTGGTAGATGATTAGCTCCTTTTTGAAATGAGGAGAGTAGTAAGTTGTTGGATCACCTCCATGAGGGGGAGAACTACCTTCACATGGGCATTGCCTCCCTTCAATGGCTCTTGGCACACCATCCACACTATGAGTGGAATGACTCGCAGCTTGCCTAGGCATAACAGGAGCATAGCGAGGCTAAGGATAGGTGGTTACGTTTTTCCATCATACGCAGGCTGCTGATTGCACTCAGGTTGATGATTGTGTTTTGGGAGATTTCTTCTTGATGGTTTGGTCTCGTGAGTCGCGGGGTGGGATCATGCAACTTCCCTAGATAGATGGGTCTTGTGCTACATAACTTGGTGAGATGAGAGAGATTGTCTTCAATTTCATCACACTATTATCTAAGGAGACACCTTTCGAGACTTGGTTGGGGAACAAGCGATGTTTCTTGTAGCGTGTGTGGTGATCGATGATTGATAAGATGTAGACTATGCTTCTAGAACCATTTACTGATAGTGAGATCTTTGATGCATTGCACCAATTGGCTAGGAACACCTATCCTAGTGATGATAGTCTTTTCCCCAATTTATTAATTAGGTACTGGGGTGGTCCGTGGGGACAAGATTCCTCTTGTCTTCTAGGAGGTCATGGAGAGGGGACACCTTCCTGAATCCATAAGTAAGGGTGCGATTTTCCTCATCCCTAAGGAGGGGGGCGGTTGGATGATATGAAGCACTAGCTCCCAATCACGTTTCTTTACTTGGCCTACAAAATCCTTACAAAGGCTCTGATTTTGAGATTGTAGCCACTTCTAGAAACCTTGATTCATCCAGTGTAGACTAGTTTTGTCAAGTTTTGGAGTATCCTTGACAATATCTTCACCTTCTAGGAAGCTATCTCCCTTGCTTTGATGCAAGATGAGTCACTTGTTGTACTCTTGTTGGATTTTGAGAAAGCCTATGATTAGATTGATAGGGATTTTCTTGAGGAAACTATGCTTTGTATGGGCTTCCTTGATAGTTGGATCAAGGGTGTTCCCTCCTTGTACCGCTCAGCCCATAATCAAGTTTTGGTGGGGCGGGTCTGATGGAGAGTGTTAATCTCCAAAAGAATAACCTACTCTTATGATTAGAGCACCTCTATACCAAGAGTAAGTCAAAATCTTCACCAAATTAGGGGTCCAATCTCCAAATTATCAAAAGTTGAAAAATTCTGTGAAGAAGATAAAACACAGAAAGTCTGCTGCACAATTTCTTCTTATTGACCTATCAAACATGTAAAGTTTTCTATGAAATTTTGTATGGAGTGTCGCCTAGAAGTTGCGCACCTCCTCCAAGTTAAATTTCTTCAAAAGGTTTAGTATAACTTGAGAAATCAACTTCACAAGTTACCTATGTCTAAATCTGCACTTCTGAGAAGTCAATTTTGACACCCCTAACTTCTAACACATAGTTCTATCAATCTCGAACCCGTTTAAACAAATGCTTGTAGATACAAGTAGCTTATCTTCTAACTTAAAGATTAAGTGCTTGCTTGCACAAAACTTTAAACTGTGGAGTGAGAACTGACCAAAAAATCAAGATCGAAATTTGCGCCTCTTTCAGAGAACTGTGAACACTCATCACATATGAATGTTCCTATTAACAATTCTCCTAGCCTGTTTACAATTAGACTCTGAAACTCAAGTCATAGACTCATTAACTATGAACTTAGATATCCTCAAAAGGATTTCACAAATGATCTAACACAGACGGAGTAGACACAGAAACATCGGGCACAATATTTCTTCGATTACTCAGAAAATTACAGTTGAGTGATGAGAGGAAACTCAACTAACATTTCACATGTCTCATGACATCTAACTTCTCCTTTCTTGAATTCTATACTCACTCATCTATTCTTTCATATGCTCTCATATCACGCCTCGACATTTTCAAGGTATTTATAGAGAAATTTGTACAAGTCTATGACTAATCAAAGATCTAAGTGAACTATAACCATACTAATGTACATACGTGTACATTCCTCATATCCTCTGAATGTATCCTTCTTCCAAGCTTCAAGAATTGAATCTTCCTTCATTCTTTAATCTTCCAAACATTCAATTGGTGATTGGTCTGCACCAACAGCTCCCCCTCAATCATCAATTGAGGTTTCTCTTATCTTCTTTATGCCTGCCATGTCTTTAAACTTCTGTAACTTTGGTCCATCCAAACTCTTTGTAAGCATATCAGCTATCTGATCTTTAGTTGAAGTATGTATGACTTCAATCTCCTTATCCATCACTTTCTCTCTTAGAAAGTGATACTGAATCTCAATGTGTTTGGTCCTGGCATGAAAAACAGGATTAGCAGCTAAATACAATGAACTCATGTTATCTCCATATATAATTGGTATCCCATGCACAATGTCAAAACTCTTCATCAAAGTCTTGAGCCAAATCACTTCCTTTGCAGCTTCAACCATGCCTTTATATTCAGCTTCTGTAGAAGACAAAGCAACTATATGTTGCTTCTTGGAACACCATGAGATAAGTTTATCTCCCACATAACACATGTATCCATAAGTTGACCTTCTATCATCTGGATTACCTGCCCAATCTGCATCACTATAAATTTTGATATTTGTATCTGATGTAAACCCATAATACAAACCTTCATTGAGTGTACCCTTAATGTACCTCAACACTCTTTGTCCTGCAATCCAATGTTCTTTCCTTGGGCAATGCATGAATTGAGACAAAACCCCTACTGCATATGATAAATCAGGTCTAGTTAAAGTAGCATAGATAAGACTACCAACCAAACTCTGATATTGTCTCATGTCCTTGAATTCTTCACCTCCAAATTTACTCAATTTGTGATTCACCTCCATTGGTGTAGGTCCTACCCTGCAATCATCCATTTTAAACTTGATTAACAAGTTCTTCAAATACCTTTCTTGAGTCACAAATACTCCATGTTGAGTATATGTAATCTCCATGCCCAAGAAGTATGACAAGTCTCCCAAGTCACTTATTTTGAACTCCTTTTCCATTTGCTTCTTGAGTCTTTGTATTCCTTCTTCATCTGTACCTGTAAGGATTATATCATCAACATATATGCACATGTATATGAAGCCATTGTCACTTGCTTTGACAAGCAAGCTACTATCTGCTTTAGACACCTGAAATCCAAGTTCTTTCAAGAACTTTACAAGTCTATAATTCCATGCCCTTGGGGCCTGCTTCAAGCCATACAAAGCTCTCTTGAGCTTGCACACATGATCTGGATACCTTTTATCTCTGAACCCTTGAGGTTGCTCCATGAACACATCATCTGAAATATAACCATTCAAAAAAGCATTTTTCACATCAAGTTGACATAACTTCCAACCTTTACATGCAGCAATAGCTATAAGTGTCCTGATGGTTGTCATCTTTGCCACAGGACTATAAGTCTCATCATAATCAATACCATATGTTTGTGCAAAACCTTTGACAACAAGTCTAGCTTTGTATCTAGACACACTTCCATCTGCAAACCTCTTGGTCTTGTAAACCCACTTGCATCCAATAATTTTCTGACTATTTGGTTTAGGAACCAAATCCCAAGTTTGATTTTCCAATAGTGCATCATATTCTTCCTGCATAGCTTTCTCCCATTTTTCCTTACCTTTTGCCTCTTCATATGTAGAAGGTTCTTCATTTGTTTTCATCATATAAGCATAATCTTTTGTGGCCAAAAAAGAAGTATCATAACTATACCTTGTAGGTTGCCACCTATTTCTTGATGATCTTCTGAGTTCTCCACTCCTTGAGGTTTCTGGTTCTTCACACTCAGGATCAAATCTTGGCATTTCTTCAACTTCACCCTGCACTTCATTATTCTCTTCTTCATCAATTATTTGAATCTTTGACTTACCTTTCTTTTGACTCACTTCTTCTTCATCACCTGTATTGATATTGACTGTACCTGCATACCAAGTACTTTGCTCATCAAATGTAACATCTTTAGAAACCATGAATTGTTTTGTAGATGGACTCCACAATCTATAACCCATCTGCTTATCATCATAACCAATGAAAACATATTTTTCAGCTTTAGGTTCCAATTTGTGTCTTAATTGTGATGGCACATATGCATATGCCACACATCCAAAAACTCTGCAATGATCCAAAGTAGGTCTCTTACCCCACCAAGCCTCATATGGTGTCATACCCTGCAAGGCTTTACATGGTAACCTATTGACCAAATAAGTAGCTGTATTTACAGCCTCAGCCCACAAATAATTAGGGCAATTTTTCTCCTTCATCATGGATCTTGCAAACTCAACAAGTGTTCTATTTCTCCTTTCTGCTACACCATTTTGTTGAGGAGAGTACCTGCAAGTAACTTCCCTTTTTATACCTGCATTCCACAAGTAATCACTAAATTCATTAGAGAAATACTCTCCCCCTCCATCTGACCTTAGTCTTTTCAACTTATGACCTGTAATTCTTTCTGCATATGCATGATAGTGTTTAAATGTATTAAACACTTCTGACTTATCTTTGATCACATAAATAGTGATCCATCTAGTAGCATCATCAACATAAATCACATAATACCTTGACCCATTTATACTGAAATCCTTTGACGGTCCCCACACATCTGTGTGTACCAATTCAAGCTTCTCTGAGTACATAAAACCATGCTTGGAATAGGAATGCTTATGAGCTTTACCTAATTGACATGCCTCACATTTGTATGTCATATGTTGACCTGCAACATTAGGCAATCCAAGCACTGAACCATTGTTAATCATGTCTTTAATACCTCTTTCATTGAAATGTCCAAGCCTCTTGTGCCAAAGATCTAACTCAGAGATCTTATGTCCTCCATATGTAAACATAGCATGACCAATATTGCCTTGAATCTTCAATGTAAATAATCTTCCTTCTTTCTTCCCTGAAACAATCTATTTATACCCTTGACTAGGGTCTTCCACATATACTCCATCATTAGTGAACCTTACTTCATATCCCTTTTCAACAATTTGTCCTACACTTATCAAATTCTTAGGAATTGTAGGAACATACAGAACCTTACTCAATAAGGTACTACCATCCTTAGCCTTCACTGATCCAATTGACTTCACATTGTGCTTTGTGTTGTCACCTGTTTGAACAACATGATTAGAAACCTTATTCTCCAAATCAGTCATCAAAGCTATATTACCACTTAGGTGATTGCTACACCCTGAGTCAATGTAGAAGACTCTTTGATCTTCACTCTGCCTTTCACAAGTTGCATTCATTATCAATGTTGAATCCTCCTTTTGATCTGAAGCATAATTGTAGTAGGTATTGTTATATTGTTGACTTTGGAATCCTCTACCTGCATTTCTTCCAAAGTAACTCCTACTACCTCTACTTCTGAAATTACCTCTTTGATTTCTGCCACCTCTTCCTCTTGCATTATAGTTTTGACTATATCCATTATTACTCTGAGTATTGTGCCAACAACCATTAGCTAAGTGATTTGTCTTACCACAAATCCAGCAAGCTTTGCCTCCATCTTTGTTGTTCCTGCCTCTTCCTCTACCTTTGCCACCTCCTCTTCCTCTTAGGAAGTTGGCTTGACTAGTTGTTCCTTCATCTTCATTTGCTTGTTGCTTTCCTTTGCTATTCTTCTTCTTGTCCTTTGAGTACATTGCATGACCTGCACTCTTGTCACCATCTCCTTTAACATCCTGCTCAAATGTTAGCATATGACCTAACAACTGATTTAAATCAGGAGTGAAATGATCAAGTGATAACTCTGTAGACAAAATGAATGGCTTCCATTTGTCATCACCTCTCAAACCTGTAAGGATTTGCCTTACCAATTTATCCTCCTCAATGTCTTCATCAACAGCTCCTAAAGCATCTACAATATCTTTCATTCTTGTCACATAGTCTGAAATGGATTGAGAAGCCTTCTTCTTAAAGGTGGTAAACTCTGCCCATAAGGATGCCTTCCTTGACTTAGTAGTATTCTGGAAATGCTCCTCCAAAGCATTCCAAATATCAGTTGCACTTTCAAGACCTCGAATATGAGGTAACAAGTAATCATTGACTGCCATATATATAATGCTCCTAGCTTGAGCATCTTTCTTCATCCAATTTTTCGAATCTGCTAACTCTTCCCTAGTTGGAACACTAGGATCTCTGAACTCTGGCTTCTCTTCTTCTCCTGTGATGTAGGCTATTAAATCTTTGCTCATAAGATGAGCTTCCATCCTCATTGACCATGCAGGATAGTTTTCCCTATCCAATTTCTCTATCTGAAGAGAATCTCCCATCTTTCTTCTACCTGTGTATTGAATTCTTCAAGCTTTATAAATGATATATGTACCTTTGCTTCGAATTAGACTCCTTTTATCTTTCTTGATGTCGTATGGTCTCCTCCTCAAGCTTTGCCTTCAAGCTTTCACCTTTTAGTTCGTCAGTTGTTGAATTTCTTGAATATGCAGCAGTCGGGATCCTCCTTTCCTTGATTTTGATGTCTCCTGCTCTGATACCACTGATGAAGAGTGTTAATCTTCAAAAGAATAACCTAATCTTATGATTAGAGCACCTCTATACCAAGAGTAAGTCAAAATCTTCACCAAATTAGAGGTCCAATCTCCAAATTATCAAAAGTTGAAAAATTCTGTGAAGAAGATAAAACACAGAAAGTCTGCTGCACAATTTCTTCTCATTGACCTATCAAACATGTAAAGTTTTCTATGAAATTTTGTATGGAGTGTCGCCTAGAAGTTGCGCACCTCCTCCAAGTTAAATTTCTTCAAAAGGTTTAGTATAACTTGAGAAATCAACTTCACAAGTTAGCTATGTCTAAATCTGCACTTCTGAGAAGTCAATTTTGACACCCCTAACTTCTAACACATAGTTCTATCAATCTCGAACCCGTTTAAACAAATGCTTGTAGATACATGCAGCTTATCTTCTAACTTAAAGATTAAGTGCTTGCTTGCACAAAACTTTAAACTGTGGAGTGAGAACTGACCAAAAAATCAAGATCGAAATTTGCGCCTCTTTCAGAGAACTGTGAACACTCATCACATATGAATGTTCCTATTAACAATTCTCCTAGCCTGTTTACAATTAGACTCTGAAACTCAAGTCATAGACTCATTAACTATGAACTTAGATATCCTCAAAAGGATTTCACAAATGATCTAACACAGACGGAGTAGACACAGAAACATCGGGCGCAATATTTCTTCGATTACTCAGAAAATTACAGTTGAGTGATGAGAGGAAACTCAACTAACATTTCACATGTCTCATGACATCTAACTTCTCCTTTCTTGACTTCTATACTCACTCATCTATTCTTTCATATGCTCTCATATCACGCCTCGACATTTTCAAGGTATTTATAGAGAAATTTGTACAAGTCTATGACTAATCAAAGATCTAAGTGAACTATAACCATACTAATGTACATATGTGTACATTCCTCATATCCTCTGAATGTATCCTTCTTCCAAGCTTCAAGAATTGAATCTTCCTTCATTCTTTAATCTTCCAAACATTCAATTGGTGATTGGTCTGCACCAACAGGGTCACGAGGAGACGTTTAGCATTTCACAATCAGTTCAACAAGTTTTTTTTAGCCTCTACCTTGTTTCTCTTCTTTGTTGAGGCCATGAGAACCTTCTTGACTGTGCAAGATACTAGGCTTCAGGGTATTTGACTTTTGTTTAGGGATGCGATGCTATTGGATGTTGAGTTTGCTGATGACTTGACCATTTAATTGCAAGGCCAAGAGGCCAATATGAACAGATGCTAGCATGCTTTGGAGAGATTTTATGATGCTTTCGATGTCAAGATCAATTGGCACAAGTCCTCTAGCTTTTGGGTTGGCTCCGATGTCGGCGCGAAAGCGACGGTCGGTGGATCAGGGCGACCGCCAAAAATACGGCGCACGCAGGGTGCTTGGAGCAAGCTCAAGTGGGATAAAGGTGAATGTCGAGAATATTTAGTAGTGCAATTCGAAACAATTTAGCCTATATATTTGAAGCTTATCTTATCTTCATTCAATTAGCAACGTACGATCAAAATAAGTTCAACATAAATGCATAGATTCAATTGTTTGAAAGCTATGCATAGGGATCTGAAGTCTTACGATGATTGAATTGCAGTTCTAAGTGCATTAACGCATATAATAATGTTATCACTTTGGTATGACATTTAAAATCTTTATATATGACGAAAGATCGATACAATTTTCTAAGAAAGCATCATAGTACTTTGAACGTTTATAAATCAATTCGATGCATTATCATTGCAACATCATCAAAAGTTTAGACAATCAATACATAAAACATAAAGTTCGTATCTTCTTCATACAGTATGGATTCAATGTTCCTATAAATTGTAAAATATATCAATGTAGACGCATCCAATCAATTTATTATGATGAGATGACAAAAGAATTACACGTCGCGTGATATAATAAAATCACTAGGGCAACCTTAGGATGAATAAGCAGTCATGGCAGCTGACGTAAGGTTACTTCAAATTGAAACTCAACAAATAAACTATATCAAAGGAATTATGGCGCCGTTATCGTAGATGAAAGCAAGTTGTACAAAGATTACTGCCCATCTTATATGCTTCTGTTCTCGATCTGTGCTCATTTTTGCCTGTATTAAACCCTTAATGCAAACAGAGAAGTCCGTGCTAATCTTCTCGTTCAAATCTCATGTGACAGAACAACAACGTTAGCAGATGTGTGTGTCTTAAGAAACATGTGAACTTCAACTATACCAGAAGTGAAACAAACCTTTATACCATACTGTATATGCATCTGTAATCGACTTTGTTTGCTTGAATTCCTATAAGATTGCAGGGACGTCAAAGTAGCATAAGCTCTTCGTTCTCAATGGAATAGATGAAATACTAAGATTAGGATAAAAAAAATTATAACAAATTCATGACTCTGGATCCATTCATAAACTAAAATAGCACAGAACAATTGCGCTTTCCACCGGTTCCGTGTGATTCATAAAAGAATTATATTAGCATATGACTTAAGGCAAAAAGCATTCGCGCAAAAGCTCTGAGAACGATGATCATGTTGTGTTCTATTTTTCTGAGAAACAATAATTATCAAGAGCAAAACTAAACTGAACATTAATCATTTAATCTATTCAGCTAATGCTAACATCCAAAATGTGTAAAAAATACCAGCGCTATCATCAAGATCAGCGATATTGTCAACCGGAGGATTGCCTTGAAATTGATAAAGATAGCAATCAGAAGTCTTCAGCGCATATACATCTCCTTCATCAATCTCCCTTCACATCTGCACAATCTTCAAGAATCACCCTTCAACAATTTACTCGATTGATTAGCCTGTTTCAATTTGCTTCATCTCCTAATATGCGTAAGATCTAATCGTTGAAAGTGGCCTCCGACTTTGTGCATGAACAAAGCGTCAATATTGGCAGCTTCTTCGATGTATCTTCTGAAGTCAGCTGTCAGAATATGAATCGCGCCTCTGCTCTATCATCCTGAAGAGAGCCTCCGAACAATTGTGCGCCTCCGATCCAAATCATCCTCCTCTGGTTCCGCCCAATTGGCCTCCAGTGCTCCTCCTTTTCTTTTTTAGTTTCTCAACTCCCTTCCTCTCTGCGTCACAGAACTCCTCCTCTCTGTTCACTTGAAGTACCAATCAGCTCCTGCGTCATCTCCCAGCTCCGAACGATAATGGAGACGGACCAACAAAATTAGGTTGGCACTTTCAGAGAATGATTGATTTTTATTGCAGCTGCATTTTTCCTGATGGATTCGTAGAGAAAGGATGGGGTTTTTCCGAAAATGCCCTCCTCTCTAACACATTCCCCCTTTATAGTGGAGCAAAGTTTTTCTAATTAGAGCTCCTGCGCTCTATATTTAGAGCATCATACACCCATCGTTGCTTTAGTTTTCTGAAAAGAATGGCATGGTGATAGTCTTGTCAGTCAGCGTTTTTACAAAGATCTGCATCCCACCATGCAAACGGAGGACAAGGTGCAAGGTCGACTCCTTGTCAATGTTATAATCAACGAGAATCCGGCCATCCTCAAGTTGTTTTCCAGCAAATCCCATCCATTACTTTTTAGTTTTAGCATTAATAACTCTTAAATTAGAGTTGAAAAATAGTGGCTCTCAGAGTGTGAGCTAATGCTGATGCAGCCGCACATAATAATTTCTGATAATTGAGATTTCTCAGAAATTCATGCACTTCCATCTTTGAAAGAGTCGTGTTAGGCCTCTTACTCAAATACATTGCTGATGTCGAGATTTCATTGTGGATCTGGTTCTCCATCATAAAATTTCCAAGCTCTCGGAAACACAATATGATAGCTTGAATATTTCCATATTCCAGTCCCATGAAAATTCTTAATCGTAGAATCCACTCCCATTGCTGCACCATGCCTTCAATATTGCTATTCATTATTTCGACCATTCATATGTCAAAATAAAGGATTGGAATATCTAGTTAGGGAGAGAGAATCTCGCCGACATTCACCCCCACCAAACCTGTGCTTCCTCCGGATGCACCAACCTGAGAACCTGCTTTCTGCTTAATGATAAAAATCAATTCCATAGCATAATATGTGCATGGGTTTTTAAAATCAAAGTGCCTTATGCAGGGCTGTGTAATTAGCCCTATCAATGCATACTTTAAAATGCATAGAGAATAAATATGGTGCAATGAGCAAGGTAGAGGGTTTCCGATAGTGAGGCTTGTGCACTCACTCACAAACATAGCAATGTGATTATACATTCATCCTTTCAATCTCTCATATGTGCATGAGTAAACTCAACCGTGCCTTTGCATGGCCATGAAGTGGGCCCTATCATATGCATACTTTAAATGCATAAAAAATATAATGGTGCAAGAAGACAGGTATTTAGCATTTGATGACAAGGCTTCACACTCAAATTGATGTCACTAGATTCACATATATATAAACTCTTAATACTCACAATTCCACTCTCTCATTTCTCTTAAATCTTGATTCATTAACTTGTCAATAATGTTTACCTATTTATCTAATGTGCAGATGGACATGCTTCTATGGGTTTTAAAAGACGTGCTTTCTACACATTTGTATATGCATACGTGGTGTGCAATGTATCTCAAAATAGGTGCAAAAAGATAATTTGGGTTAATAGAAGAACTAAGGAAAAATACAAGGCTTTCTGATCTTCACTTCACTTCCCATTTCCATTGCCTTCCTTCGATCTTCTCCTGCATTCAAATACTAA
Source organism: Ceratopteris richardii (assembly GCA_020310875.1). Taxonomy (NCBI): domain Eukaryota; kingdom Viridiplantae; phylum Streptophyta; class Polypodiopsida; order Polypodiales; family Pteridaceae; genus Ceratopteris; species Ceratopteris richardii. Next base: position 108,632,156 of record CM035419.1, on the reverse strand, counting down.
ACATGTGATAAGAAATATCGAATCAAAACAATAAAATTCATAAAAGGACCTTATGGTATGTATAGACGATCCATTCAATCCATTCAATCCATTATAAGTAGCAATCCATTCAATCCATTGCTCTTCTTACAATCCATTCAACTTCTTGATTTGCAATTAGCTCCCAGCCTTCATCTGTATTCATAAACTCAGGAAACACATTAGTAGCATCACATTCAAAAATCATTTTTAATCTAAAAAATTCCCATCATATCATATCTTTTTTTATAAGGGAGAAAGATTATAAACTCCCATATAAATACCTTTTTGATGAGGAAGTAGGTTATAACTCCCATATAAAAATTCTTCATGGATAGAAAACATTCACAAAAATTCATAAACTGTTATTCATCATAATTATAAAAAAGAATGTGGACTATTTCTCGGTTTGAACGTGTCATCTTTGTGCAATAATAATTTTATAAAAAACTTCTCATCAAATTCCTTTTTCATAAGAAAAACAAAACAATTTGATTCATCTTTTCTTGTCAAATATATTAATCATTTCTTAGTTTAATCATTTCTTCTATTTTCTTCAATGGTACATTCTTAGTTTTCTTGTTAAGTTTTAAAGGTTTTGATTGTTTTGAATTTATATTCATTTTGTTTTCGATTTGTTTAATTATATGATCAAGAAGTTGCTTCTCTATTTCATTTGTTTGTTTGTTTTGATTCATAATACTTTGTTTGGTCTCTTCTTGTTTAATTCCTTCTTCTTTAAATCGATTATATTCATGTTTGTTAAATTGAGTTTGAAGTTGTTTAAGCTTGACTTGATCAAACAAATTCTGATTAGAAAGGAGCATTGGATCAAGTGAAATCTGTAAATTATTAAGTTTCCTTGCTCCTACTTGTATTTCATGCTCAAAATCACCTAGATCAATTTCCAATTGCTCTTCTATAATCGATTTTTGATCTTCTTCCTTTAGTTTTATCATTTTGATTTCTTCTTTTAGCTCTTGTTTTTGGTTTGATGTCCTCTCCCTTATTTCTTCTTTTGTTTGAATGTTCATATGTGTGATAGGCTTCCATACTTTTTTACTTTCACATGGATTAGGTTTAGTTTGAATCTCCTTAAATAATTCTTTCATTCCACCCCTTCCTAGATTTAATTTTAAAGGTGATCGATCCTGATAATTACAAATTTTCCTTTCAAATTCAACCACTAGTTTCTGTTTTCGTGCATCTTCGTACGACCTGCAATTCCAAAATGCATGGCCATATTGATCGCACCAAAAACACTGCAAAGGTCTCAATCGAGTCCTATTTGATGGTCTTAATGAATGTCTACAACTAGATTTTCTAAAATAATGAGCATGTGTTATAGATGAAGGATCTATAAACAAACTTTGGCTCATTCCCTCCTTTTCATGCTCACATTTTGCTAGCTCTAAATCTTGTATTCGTTTAGATAATATTTCATACTTCTGGTTCATTTCTTGAAACTCAGCATTCATTTCCTCTTTCCAAGTTCTAAGACTAGTTCTTAATACTTGTAAAGTCTCTGGCATAGCTTTAAGCGTATCATTTAAAGTCAAAATCACTCTAAATTTCCTTTCTATAGCTTCATTTGCCTTGTTTTCCATTTCTATGAATTTATCTTTCCATTTTCTGAAGTGTTGTTCCATCAATGCGTTCACATATGCTTCATCAATAACAATACTCTTGGAATTATGCTCTTGTAAATTCATTTCAAAAGATTCTTTACATTGATGTATATTTTTCATGTTTGTACGCTGCTTTTTGCCCATAACTCACACTTGAATATCAAAGAAGCACCACATAAACGAAAAACAAGCTATGATGTTATACATACATCAAACATACATTACTTGGCATTAATTTGAGAAAAAAGTCCAGAAACATGTACCTGAGCTGCAAGGCCGTTTCTTCACGTCGGGTTCACCAATGTCGGCGCGAAAGCGACGGTCGGTGGATCAGGGCGACCGCCAAAAATACGGTGCATGCAAGGTGCTTGGAGCAAGCTCAGGCGGGATAAAGGTGAATGTCGAGAATATTTAGTAGTGCAATTCGAAACAGTTTAGCCTACATATTTGAAGCTTATCTTATCTTCATTCAATTAGCAACGTACGATCAAAATAAGTTCAACATAAATGCATAGATTCAATTGTTTGAAAGCTATGCATAGGGATCTGAAATCTTACGATGATTGAATTGCAATTCTAAGTGCATTAACGCATATAATAATGTTATCACTTTGGTATGACATTTAAAATCTTTATATATGACGAAAGATCGATACAATTTTCTAAGAAAGCATCATAGTACTTTGAACGTTTATAAATCAATTCGATGCATTAGCATTGCAACATCATCAAAAGTTTAGACAATCAATACATAAAACATAAAGTTCGTATCTTCTTCATACAGTATGGATTCAATGTTCCTATAAATTGTAAAATAGATCAATGTAGACGCATCCAATCAATTTATTATGATGAGATGACAAAAGAATTACACGTCGCGTGATATAATAAAATCACTAGGGCAACCTTAGGATGAATAAGCAGTCATGGCAGCTGACGTAAGGTTACTTCAAATTGAAACTCAACAAATAAACTATATCAAAGGAATTACGGCACCGTTATCGCAGATGAAAGCAAGTTGTACAGAGATTACTGCCCATCTTATATGCTTCTGTTCTCGATCTGTGCTCATTTTTGCCTGTATTAAACCCTTAATGCAAATAGAGAAGTCCGTGCTAATCTTCTCGTTCAAATCTCATGTGACAGAACAACAACGTTAGCAGATGTGTGTGTCTTAAGAAACATGTGAACTTCAACTATACCAGAAGTGAAACAAACCTTTATACCATACTGTATATGCATCTGTAATCGACTTTGTTTGCTTGAATTCCTATAAGATTGCAGGGACGTCAAAGTAGCATAAGCTCTTCGTTCTCAATGGAATAGATGAAATACTAAGATTAGGATAAAAAAAATTATAACAAATTCATGACTGTGGATCCATTCATAAACTAAAATAGCACAGAACAATTGCGCTTTCCACCGGTTCCGTGTGATTCATAAAAGAATTATATTAGCATATGACTTAAGGCAAAAAGCATTCGTGCAAAAGCTCTGAGAACGATGATCATGTTGTGTTCTATTTTTCTGAGAAACAATAATTATCAAGAGAAAAACTAAACTGAACATTAATCATTTATTCTATTCAGCTAATGCTAACATCCAAAATGTGTAAAAAATACCAGCGCTATCATCAAGATCAGTGATATTGTCAACCGGAGGATTGCGTTGAAATTGATAAAGATAGCAATCAGAAGTCTTCAACGCATATACATCTCCTTCATCAATCTCCCTTCACATTTGCACAATCTTCAAGAATCACCCTTCAACAATTTACTCGATTGATTAGCCTGTTTCAATTTGCTTCATCTCCTAATATGCGTAAGATCTAATCGTTGAAAGTGGCCTCCGGCTTTGTGCATGAACAAAGCGTCAATATTGGCAGCTTCTTCGATGTATCTTCTGCAGTCAGCTGTCAGAATATGAATCGCGCCTCTACTCTATCATCCTGAAGAGAGCCTCCGAACAATTGTGCGCCTCCGATCCAAATCATCCTCCTCTGGTTCCGCCCAATTGGCCTCCAGCGCTCCTCCTTTTCTTTTTTAGTTTCTCAACTCCCTTCCTCTCTGCGTCACAGAACTCCTCCTCTGTGTTCACTTGAAGTACCAATCAGCTCCTGCGTCATCTCCCAGCTCCGAACGATAATGGAGACGGACCAGCAAAATTAGGTTGGCACTTTCAGAGAATGATTGATTTTTATTGCAGCTGCATTTTTCCTGATGGATTTCCAGAGAAAGGATGGGGTTTTTCCAAAAATGCCCTCCTCTCTAACGCATTCCCCCTTTATAGTGGAGCAAAGTTTTTCTAATTAGAGCTCCTGCGCTCTATATTTAGAGCATCATACACCCATCGTTGCTTTAGTTTTCTGAAAAGAACGGCATGGTGATAGTCTTGTCAGTCAGCGTTTTTACAAAGATCTGCATCCCACCATGCAAACGGAGGACAAGGTGCAAGGTCGACTCCTTGTCAATGTTATAATCAACGAGAATCCGGCCATCCTCAAGTTGTTTTCCAGCAAATCCCATCCATTACTTTTTAGTTTTAGCATTAATAACTCTTAAATTAGAGTTGAAAAATAGTGGCTCTCAGAGTGTGAGCTAATGCTGATGCAGCCGCACATAATAATTTCTGATAATTGAGATTTCTCAGAAATTCATGCACTTCCATCTTTGAAAGAGTCGTGTTAGGCCTCTTACTCAAATACATTGCTGATGTCGAGATTTCATTGTGGATCTGGTTCTCCATCATAAAATTTCCAAGCTCTCGGAAACACAATATGATAGCTTGAATATTTCCATATTCCAGTCCCATGAAAATTCTTAATCGTAGAATCCACTCCCGTTGCTGCACCATGCCTTCAATATTGCTATTCATTATTTCGACCATTCATATGTCAAAATAAAGGATTGGAATATCTAGTTAGGGAGAGAGAATCTCGTCGACACCGATGCTCTTCTTGGATGGTGCCCTTATGAGTAGTTCCAATTGATCCCCCTTGCATTGAAGCTAGATACCTTGGGTGCCATATTGGTCTTTATCTTTCGGCTAAGCAGTAGATCTCTTGTCTACTTCTAACCATCTGGAGGAAGCTTCTACATTCGAGCACTACCTATTTTTCCTTGGCTAGGAGGGTTGTGGTGGCGAACGAGGTTCTCCTCACTACACTCTGGTACATCACTTCTTGTCCGATCTTTTCAAGTTCCTATATTAGTGAGATTGAGTGGCTAATAATGAAATTTTTATGGTCTGGTAAAGATGGGAGCCCAACTCAGGCTAAAGTTGTCTGATCAATTTCACTGTTCCCATGGAGTGTGATGGCCTTGGGATCATTGGCCTTGCTTGTTAGAGTAGAGCCCTATTCGGCAAGTTTTTTGTTCATGGTTTTCTTCCTAGCCTTGATTCCTAGAAGGATTTTCTTTGGTAGTGGCTGGGCCTCTTTGCTCCTACTATTAGTGGGCCTTGGCTATCCCAGATGAGATGGATCTTCACTAAGATGAAGCATATGGGCTTCTGGCGACAGAGTGAGGAGCACTTTGCTTGAAGTATTATTCGGTCTTGGGAGAAACTATGGCTTGTTCTTGTTTAGTGCTTTCCGTCCTATGTTGAGGAATAGCTATGTCAGCCTATTACTTGGAATCCCCTCATCTGCACAGGAAGGGGGTTCATGGTTGGTTCTCACCCTCATGTTTCTTGGGGGGGAGTTTTTTAGAGGTCTTAGGCATAGCATTGTGGAGAATAAGTTCTCCTATGCGCAACGTAAATGTGTAGTGAGCCCTTGTATGTCCAACACTTGGACAAACAACTACACCTTAGATAGCTTGCTTCTCTAAATGCAAAACTCAAATGGATCTGTGCCTTTAGTCAATCAAAGTAGACAAAGAGAGCTTTCTAACAAGTGATAAATAACTTAATTTGGACAAGTTCTGATTAGGAAATGCAACTTACAAAGATGAACTACCTGTCCACTCAAGTATGCTAAAGAATTGAACTTCACTCTCGGACTGATTACTCTCTGAATATATATCCTTTGAGGAAGATAATCGAGAAAAGCTAAAAAGAAAGTAATTTGGATGAGTTTTGGTCAAGAAATTCAGTTGTCCAAAATAGCTTTCCAAAAAGCTAAAAAGAAAGTATTTGGATGAGTTTTGGTCAAGAAATTCAGCTGTCCAAAATAGACCAACTGCACACACACTCATATACTAAAAAACTAGACTTCACTCTCTGATAGAAATCTCATAGAATATAAATCCTTTGAATGACATGTTTGGGATAGAGAATATACATGCAAAGAGCTTTCCAAGAAGCTAAAAACCAAGCAATTTGGATACATTTTGGATGAGAAAGTTAACCAACCAAAATAGACTACCTATCTACACAGGTACGCTAAAAGAAAACTAGACTTCACTCTTTGACTGATATCTCACAGAATATATAAGCTTTGAAGGAGATATTTGAGACAGTGGAAGTACACAAGATAAGCTTCCCAATGAGTGTTTACATTCTTGCAATTTCAGCAATTTGCCTATTTCTCCTCTCAACTACTCCATTTTGTTGTGGTGTATACCTACAAGTAAACTGCCTTTTGATCCCAGTCTCTTGTAAAAAATATGAAAATTCTTTGGATAAGTATTCTCCTCCACCATTGGACCTTAAGGTTTTGATAGACCTTCCTATTTATTTTTCAACTTCAACTTTGAATCTTTTGAATATAGAAAACACCTCTGATTTTTATTTCATATAAAACAACCATATCTTTCTTGAGTGATCATCAATGAAGGTGACAAAAAATCTATTACCAGCCATTGACGCCTCTTGGGTTGGTCCCCATACATCCATATGTATCAAGTACAAGACATTTGGGGCCACATAATTGCTCCTCTTGAATGGATACCTCGTTTGCCTTCCTAGTTGACAAGTTTCACATAACTCATGTAGTCCAATGCTATTAAATTTTGGAAGACCTCTTACCACTTCGTTTGCTCATGTCCTTCAGATTTGGAATGTTGATGTGTCCTATTGTTTTGTGCCATAAGTCTAGCTCTGAAATCTTTTTATTCCCACATTGAATGTACATGAACTTTCCATGTGGATGTTGGACGTCCAAAGTGAACATCCTTCCTTCTCTTCTACCTCGAGAAATGACCTTGAAGCCTTCCTTTGGATTCTTTATGAAGCACCCATTCTCATTGAATATGACATGAAACCCTTCTCTACAATTTTTCCTACTGAAATCAAGTTCTTTGAAATTGTAGGAACATGAAGAACATTAGATAGTACCTTTGCTCTACTTGTATCTCCAAGCCTTATATCTCCAATATATTCAATCATGTGTTGAGTATCATCACCTATTTCAACACATCCTTTTCCACTTGGTGCCTATAGATTATTGAAAAAACTTCCTTGGCATGACATATGGTTACTACAACCTGAATCAATGTACCATTTTTTGTCATCTTCCTAAGAGATTCTATACTCATGTCTCATTGCAAGTAGTGTCCTTGCTTCCTTCACTTGAGGTGCTTCCATAGTTTCTTTGGCTCCTTTGATTGCCTCCATTTGTTCTTCCATTTTTCAGCCAACAATCATCGGCATAGTGTCCTACTTTACCACAATGATAGCATGTTATACCTTTATGAGAATTGTAGGAGCCTCTGCCTCTTCCCCTACTTCTAGCTCGACCTCTTCCTTGTGTGTTGGCATTTGATGCATCCTTGTTGTCTTCTGAATTGTTTTGATTGTAGTTGGAGTTGTTGTGACCTCTTCCTTTTCCTATTGAGCCTCCTCTTGAGTTCCTCTTTTTACCTTGACTTGCTTATAACATTGGTTTGGCTGTCCTTTCCTTTGGGGCCACCAAAGCTAAGCTCTTCTGTGACAAGATGAGGGATTATCTATTCAAAACCTGGATATGCACCTTTCAAGTTAATGGAAGTTATAAAAGGCTTCCATCTTCTCTCTATCCATTGAGAACATAACACACAAGATCTTTGCCTTCAACCGCTGTGCCAATAGAAGCTAAAGCATCACTTAAAGTTTGAGTCAATCCATAGCTAAGATTAAGCTTAATCTTAGCTATGGAGTGACTCGAACTTTTCTTGATTGTGTTCAACTCATTCTTGAGTTGAAGTTTCCTAGCTTTGGTATTTGTTGACTACATCCTTTCAAGAGATTCCCAAGCATCCTTAGCTTTCTCTAGATGTTGAACATGCCCTACCATGGCATTAGTAATGACTTGTGAAATGAGGAACATGACTCTCATATTCCTCTCTTCCCATTCTTTTGCTTGCCTCCTTTGGACTTCAATGGTCGTAGCTTGATTGATTTGAGGTTGAGCATCATCGTTGCTCACAATACCTCACAAGGCTTTTCCCATTAGGTAGTTGGTCATTCTAAACTTCCACACGTGATAGTTATCCTTATCCAATTTCTCTACTTGTTGACCCAAGTCAACCATTGAAGACTATAAAAAACTTTAAGAGTTACCTCAAATAATTAGACTGTCCTTTTCTCTTGCATTTGTGAAGCTCCCCCTTGTTTTGTAGCTCCTCTTTTTCTTTTCTTTAACTCCAACTCTATTGATGAAGGTTCAATACCAAGTTTGCTCTGATATCAACTATGGAGAATGAGTTCTCCTATGCGCAATGAAAACATGTAGTGAACCCTTGTATGTCCAACACTTGGAAAAATAGCTGCACATTAGATAGCTTGCTGCTCTCAATACAAAACTCAAATGGATGTGCACCTTTAGAAAATAAAAGTAGAAAAAGAGAGATTTCTAACAAGCTATAAATAACTTAATTTGGACAAGTTTTGATTAGGAAATGCAACTAACAAAGATGAACTGTGTCCACATACGTATGTTGAAGAATTGAACTTCACTCTCGAACTGATAACTTCCTAAATATATATCCTTTGAGGATTTGACATGCAGAAAGAACACACAAATAGCTTTCCAACAAGCTAAAAAGCAAGTAATTTGGATGCGTTTTGGTCAGGAAACTTAGTTGACCAAAATCAACCACCTATGCACACAAGTATATTAAAAAACTAGGCTTCACTCTCTGATAGACATCTCATAGAATATAAATCCTTTGAATGAAATATTTTCAAGAACGAAAGTACATGCAAAGAGCTTTCCAACAAGCTAAAAACCAAGAAATTTGTGTATGTTTTGTTTGGGAAACTTAACTGACCAAAATAGACTATTTGTTTACATATGTATGCTTAAGAACTTGACTTCACTCTTTGATTGATATCTCATAGAGTATATAATATTTGAAGAATATATTTGAGGTAGAGAAAGTTCATAAAACAAGCTTTCCAATGAGTGTTTAAACACAAGAAAGGGCTACATATACACTAAGATATGAGCTTCAGAATAGAGGTATGTACAAAATGACGTGCAGTTGGAAGGAGTCTATGGGAAGACAAAATGACAAAATGACTAGATCGGACTATTGGGAGCTCTTGCCTCTTTCTCTCCATGTTTAGAATGTGCTCCCACTCCACTTTTATAACCAATGAGCATGTGAAGAAGTTTGTGCCTCCTTCTTAACTCACCACTTTCATTTGATTGCCCACTACATGCCACTTACTACAAGGCAGATATTGTATCTTTTACTCATCATGAATTTTGACTAGACTTTTTTTATTCTTTTTTTTTCTTTTCTCTTCTTTTCCTTTATCTTTATATTTGGTAAATTTATCCAAGCATAGATCATGTCAAAATGAGCTTGTTCATTTATCTTCAACAAGCATGGCTAACTCGATGAACTTTAGGAGTCTCATCAAGGAGCAATAGTAGGATAGATGTATGAGGATGCTTGATATGCCCCAGATGATGGAGGTTCTGACTGCTGCATGGGGCATTACTCGAGATGGGATCCTCTTCTTTGAGATTGGTGAGGAGGGATGATTGATAGATTCATCATTGGAGTCTGAGATCATCACAGAGTGTAGCTTTCAATGGATTCAGGTGGTTGAAACTTGTGGAAGCGACTTGCACATTGATCCTAACCCAACAGACAATTCAAGCCCATTTTGGTTGGCATCTCTAGGCCTCAAAGGCTTGTCTAATATCTCCCCTTCTTTCAAACCCAGGGGGTGGTAGTGGTGTGATCCTTTCTCCTCTCTCGAGGCTCACACTATTCCGATCTTTCAGTACTCTTCTCAGTTGGGGTGGCATATCATTCAGTTGCACCATTCGATAACTCCTTCTGCTGAGTCTTGGTGGTGTGGTGGGCTCAAGAAGGAGTTCCTCTTGTCCTTCTGGCATCGGATTTGGGATGATCAATGATCACCTCTGATAATCCTTTCTATGTACTTAGTGGCCCATAAAAGCATTGCTATTGGCACTTGGCTGAGCTATGGTGGTAGGGCTCCAAACTATAGGGGTTATGGGCTTCACTTGGAGTCTCAATGGCATTGCGTTTGGGATTTTCATTTGGCACACTAGATTTGGCAGCAGGTTTTGTGCCTTGTTACCAGGAATGAGGGCCCTCTAACCATCACTTGGGGTGTAGTTGCTTGGGGCTGACTTACTGGTCTTGCCTTAGCTATGAGCATGAGGCATATAGTATGATTCTTTTAATCCAGGATGGGTGGATTCACACCACTCAGGATCTTTGCACTCCTCCGTGGAGTGATGAGAGTGATCCCTACTGGGAGCTGATCAGTAGCTTTACCGTGTGGTTTATATGAAGATGTAGATGCCACTACATCTTCGATCCGATACATGATTCCTCCACTTGAGACTATTTGAACTTATGGACGAGCTGATTCATAATTTGAAGGTGAAGCGGTACCATCTTTAGGGAGACTGTGATGGCACATCTTAGAGGCAGCTTGCCTTTTGTCAACTTTGGAAGAAAGGCCCCTTCTTTACCGTTTAGGGTGATATGATCCATTGGAGCCACTGGCCACCTGCTTGGATCTTTTCAACCACATTTCCTCTCTTAGGACTTAGATTTATAGCAGTATTTGGATGGATCTCTAGGGTGAGTTGCCCCCTTGTATTCGATTCACGGTGCCAGATTGGGATTGTAGCTGTTTGGGCATTTTTATTAACTAATGAAAATATCTCTTTTTTGGATAAATAAAGAATATATAATCTGAGAAAGAAACTTCTAAGAATATATAATCTGAGAAAGAAAATTCTTTAAAGGAAATCCTGTATACACCCAAAGAAATTTCATTGAATGACTGTAACAAAAATAGAAAAAATATTTGTGAATAAGTAAACAATATTAAATTATGCGTATGGAAACAACATATAGATGACTAAATTGTTCTAAATTGATATGTAAATCTTACAAAGCTCATCCTTTGCGACTCTTTGAAGAGACCTTAATTTCCATGTTTGATTTCATTATATTTGCATAAAATATGGCACAAAAGACGAAAAAATAGAACTTGATTATGTTGGAGTGATCCTAGAGGAGAAAACGTTTTCTTAGTTTTTTTTTCATACTTCTTTAGTATTTCAGTTCCTTTCTTTCACGTTCGAAAGTATATTCCAGAATTTTTTCTTTTTTCTTTCTTTTTTATATTTTAACATTGAAATTGAGAATAGAGGAATATTGTACATGTGGTGGTATATGATTTTTCTTCTGCAATGCACAATAATATTTATTCAATGTTTCTGGAGATGGTTTTCTGAGAGAAATCGTGAGCTCAAGTCATACATATTGTGAGTAGATTCATGTGCATCTGGTGGTTGACGAAGACCACCATTTCTATGGAATGCAGAAGTATCATATGTGATGATGTATGTACCCCTTAGATTAGAGAGTTCATTACAAAAAGCATTAAATTTAGGATTTTCTTTTAATGGTAATATAATCATATATTTTAGTCCATAAATATTTTTTTTATAATCCATTCAGTGAACTCACAATAGACATATGTATGTCGTACCATCTACTCCTCCTATTGTAAACCTCGAACTCAAAGAGGGTCTCGTTGAACTTTGATCGAAATTTACTCATAAAAAAGACAATCACTTTTTCCAAATCCAATGTGAGATCTCATCCAAACTGCTGAAATAAGTATCATTATAACCCATTTGATTTCATAGTTTCCTTATGGATGTTTATTCCAATTATACAACTTGAAATCTCATATATAAGAATTTTGTACATCTGAGCAAGGAAACTGTTTTTTTTTTTGGGGTACTCCTACAAACAGGCATAAATAAACAATTTTATATTTGTACCTTTTGCAAATGAAAAGAAAATCATGTTTTTAAATAAAATCAATGCTGACATTCTCGATGGAAAATAGTATTTCCAGTTTTGGAATAAGTTCATTGCTTTTTCTGATAGAGTATGTCGAGAGGGTGGATCCTTGGATGAGTTCGTTTATGCCTAGCGATATGTACCACCTCATCCACCTTCTGCAACACTCCTTTTCCAAAAGATCATTTTTCTCTGACGAATTCAAAGGATTTTAATTTTTTGCAATTTTCGTTTAAATAAATTACTCTTATTTGTACGCATGTACGTATGATGTATGTATGTACGCATACATACATTCATGCTATAGATATAGATGTAGATATATGTGCATGCATGTGTACATATCCATACATGTATGTACGGACGTACCTGTGTACCTATATATCCATGCATGTATTACATACATACATATTATATATATATATATATATATATATATATATATATATATATATATATATATATATATATATATGTGTCTATGTATACATATATGTATACGTATATAGACATATAAAAGTATATGATATATGTCTCTATGTAGACATATATGTATATAGATATATAAAAATATAAATAAATGTATGTATGTGTACATAAATAAAATAAATAAATGTATGTGTAAAGAATGCGATCATGTGATCCCAAAAGAACTGCCAATAACATAAAATTCTTTTCCATCCGAGCTTGCATAGCCTAGTGGCCCACACTTTGAAGCTGTGGGACGAAGTCTTGAGTTCAAGTCTTGGCTGGACATGTCCGTGAGATTTTCATGATGGGTGCTTCTACTTACGAGGTTGGGTGTGTCAGTGTGTATTTTCAATTCATTGTACTCTCCAAAAGTAAAAAAATTAAAAATGATTTCCGCTTTAATAGAGTTTCATTTCTTTCCTCTCGTAGATGGATGATCGACAACTGCATCGGTCACCTCATGGTTTTCGTTCCTTTAACTGTTTCTGTTCAATTACTAAGTATGCGTGGAACGAGGATCAGCTTGAACTATCCGTGTGAGCCTGTTATACTCCAGAAAATGGCATTTGTGTGAATGCATTCACGGCGTTAAATTTAAATTTGTTACAAATGTTAATCTTTGAAGAAAATCAATCTCCGCCCAAGAAGATCGGCAAATTATTGAGACATCCTTGGATTAATGATGCAGATATGGTGGCAGCATGTCTGCCAAAGAAGATCTGCGAGTTATATTTATTATGGAGTTTTACAATGTCACATATATGACAGAAAGAATAGAAATGAATGAAAAATGCTCATAAGAATCTGACGAAGATGTGAAGAAATGTGAGAAATCCTAGGAAGTTGGTTTGAATATAAGCATCTCAATCGGGCGAGCGATTTCGTGTTTTTATTCTTTGGAATGATGCATCATGTCGAAAGAAACATCCATTCCATTGTACGTTGTAGGTGCGTACATCCAATATTCATCCGAGCTTAACAACTGCATATTGAACACCAGTCTTTAAGTATTAAATATATAGTAAACAATAAATTGTACAGAGTGGTATGGCTTGTGTATTGCGCCTCTTACCTTGACCTGTAGCTGCAAGAATTTGACATAGCTGATAGCTTCCTCGAGCATGGTAACTATGTCAACCTGCAGACGCATTGCGGAAAAGAAATGTTACGTTTGCGTTAGGCGCGAAGTTAATAGTCATAGAGTTAATGAAACTATGTGTGTAAATAAATCATTCTACCTTTCCGCCATTGGGCACGAGATTTTGCAGGATTTTCAGTCTCTCATTGATTCTTTCTCGTCTTTGCTGAGAAATATAAATTTTTTAAATAACTGAAGATTAGTTTTACACAAGTTGGAGAAAAAGAATCGGGAAGCATTCTTGCGAAAAGAATCTTAATTCTTGAAGATGATCATCAAGAGTGAGCCCAAAACGAATTCCGCGCATATGATGGAGCGGTCAAAAATTAGAAAAAATTAAAAATTTCCATTTCTGCATTGAAATTTAAAAGCATTCAAGAAACGGGATGATTTTCCAGCGATGAACAAATAAAACTGAATGCATATCGGACAGTTTATGTACAATCACGTATACTACATGCGTCACATTAAGAGGATAATAGATTAATTTGGTATGGAAGATGATTTCTTTTATGAATTGATGGATTGAAAGACTTAATGAAATTGATTTCGCGATATCTTCAGTCTCTCATTTATTCTTTCTCGTCTTTACTGAGAAAGATAAATTTATTAATAAACTGAAAATTAGTTAAAAAAAGTTGAAGATAAAGAATCGGGAAGCATTCTTGAGAAAAGAATTTTAATACTTGAAGATGCTCATCAAGAATCAATCAGAAACGAATTCCGCGCATATGATGGAGCAGTCAAAAACTAGGAAAAACTAAAAAATTCCCATTTCTGCATTGAAATTTATTAACATTCAAGAAACGGGATGAGTTTTCAGCGATGAACAAATAAAACTGAATGCATATCGGACAGTTTATGTACAATCACGTACACTACATGCGTGATTATTAAGAGGATAATAGATTAATATTGTATGAAGGATGTTTTCTTTTATGAATTGATGGATTGAAAGACTTAATGAAATTGATTGTGCAATATCTTCAGTCTCTCATTGATTCTTTCTCGTCTCTGCTGAGAAAGATAAATTTATTAAACAACTGAAGATTAGTTTTGCGCAAGTCGGAGAAAAAGAATCGGACAGCATTCTTGCGAAAATAATTTTAATACTTGAAGATGCTCATCAAGAGTGAACCCAAAACAAATTCCGCGCATATGATAGAGCAATCAAAAAGAAAAAAACAATAAAATGAATTGTTCATCTTATTAAAAATTTCCATTTTTGCATTGGAATTTATTGACAATCAACAAACAGGATGATCTTTTTCACCGATGAACAAATAAAACTGAATGCATATCGGATAGTTTATATACAATATACTACATGCGTCATTATTAAGAGGATAATAGATTAATGTATTACGGAAGACGATTTCTTTTATGAATTGATGGATTGAAAGACTTAATGAAATCGATGTCATTTCGAACAGACACAGATAGCATTTCCATCACGAAAGGTCTCTCTCTCTCTCCCTCTCCCTCTCTCTCTCTTTTCGATACAAATGTATTCAATGGATACTTCCATGGTGTTTCGGCATCAGAATCAAAATACGAACCCGTGCATAGACACTCTGAGGATCTGTAGCCGAGCCGCGTTTGGCTCTTGGCCTTCCATTTGTATTCAACGCAGGTTGGATCCCTTCCGCATCGCCACTAGTCGTAGCAAGGCCGCTTGTTCCAGCTCCTTCCTGCCATGGATGTAGAACAACTTTTTTGAAAATGCTTTTTACGTCATCTTCAGTCAACTACATAGTATGTCTTCGTGAAAATAAACATGACAACAAGCGAGGTAAAGAGGCCAAAGGAAAACATTCATATTATCATGTTTGGTAAGCTGCTAAAAACTGTTTATTAAAGAGGTTCATCAGCAGTTGCGATGATTAACTGTTTGAGAAAGCAAGAAGAAAAAATTATATGCTAATTCGATCAGTTTTTTGAATTTTGAACTGACCAACCTGTAGAGGAATGTTCATAATTATGGAGCCGTTATTTTTAAAATTTTTTTTTTTAACTATAGCAAGTTCGATCTTTCGATCTACTCTCTCTGTAATAGCTTGAATTAATGAAAAATACAACAGAGGCATACCACCCATGAGAACCTCGAATCTCACATAAAGAGCAGTTGAATGCTTATCACCTACTAAGAATGACAAAAACCTAAAGGCCCATTAAGGGTAGGAATTAGGAAGGCATGTCCTTATTAGGGTGAGATGAGACAACTAGTTTAAACTAAAGTAGACCTTGTCGCAGCGAGCACCACCCTTGCCATTAATGACATTGTTCACCAAAAGCACCAAACAAGCCAATGATTCTTCAAACAAAACTGGTTTAACATCTCATAATGTCATGATGAGGAGTGTGCTGCTAACGCAAGCAAGAGGACATGAACCATGCCCCCCTAAAGGGTGGCGAAAACTCAACTGCTTAAGCTAGTGCAATCATTATTATTATTATTTTAAATGGAGGTTCAACAAGCGCATACTCCCCCAAGCTTTAACTTTGAAAGAACATTTGTACATGTGAATGAGCATAATACCTGTGGGACCCCCATATTGTACAAGGAACAGGTTATACAAGATTATAATGGATATCAATTGTTTTAGACTGGCTGAAGCCATTATATGTCCAACCTCGAGATCGAACTCTAGACCTCCGCCCAACAAACACCAAAACAAAATTCCTTTTTAGTGGCAAATACTATGACAAGTATATTGAATGAAGTTTCTATCAGTAGAGGCAGTGAAAAAGCATCAAAAGGGCTGCGGAAAAGCATCAAAATACAGTGTTTCAAGCATTAAGGGTACGGATGATTTGTAATAAAAACTCACAATCATCACTGTCCTATTAAAGCACAGCAAATCCAGCTCGAAATAGGAAATATTCCTTCGTTCTAATCCTCCAATGGCAATATAAAGGGTTTTGCTAAGGGAAACCTCTGAGTTACGGCTATGGCGACCGAAGGAGCAACTCATTACCTATGGATGCTATTCGTCCTCTACCTCTGCTCAGCGTTTATTCTACGTACTAGTTATATGTAAGTGATGTGGAATGACATTGCGCACCTCGATGTGGTCATGACGCTGTCTTTTGTTTGAGAATTTTTCTTGAACCAGACGACCGTTCGGCATATGATCATGGGGGCGTTTCTGGTTCGGTATACCCGAAAGTATCGAACCATTTGTATAAGGGAGAGGAACAAAATGATTCAGATTATGCTCATAATGGTTATCTGCATCCGAAATGGCAGCTGTATCCGCGCCGGCGTCGATCACGTCCGCCACCAGTTTCTGGACCATATCTACTGGTCGTTGCAGGAGAATGCTAGCTGAATTTGTCATCTCAACGGAACTCTCAGGATCATTATCTGGCTTATTACCATGACGATGGATATCTGCTGTCTTAAGCTGCTTCGTCGTTGTAGCACTCAGAGGCGAGGTTAAGGTACTCACGAAGCTGCCTTCCGTGTATGCCAATCTTCCCATGAGGCTTATGCAGGCGGGTTTAGTTCCATTGCCCTGGCTATGATTACCATGATCCGATGGAAGGATGGGAAGTTGTGGAATGGTAGGGCTCTGATGAGGGATCGCGGTGCAGTAAAGCTCGCACGCGTGACGGGATACCGCAGCGTCCTCCAAATACGATTGTTCAAGTCGATGAGATGAGGAAGCGCTGCTGCCCCATGACCTTGCCGGGACTGACGAGAGGAAGTCAAGCGTCGATAGGCTACTTTGTCTCTCCACTTCTTCTTGATCATTGATCCCGATGTGGAGCTGGATGTCCCGTTCGACAGTTGCCATGCATGCTATTCCTGTGTCTCGCGCTCTCTTCCTGTCTGTATTGTTTTGATTAAGATCGTAAACAGAAAAATCAAGTCACTGAACGACTAATTTTAATTGTCATTTGTCCATGGCTAGCTCTGTGTGCATCGGCTGGAAAGGACGGAGACCCATCGTCTGTTTCGGTGATGGATCGCAAGAGCCGATGTCATGTACGCAGTTTGCATGGTACCTTCAGGATCGGAATGAGACACTAGCAACAGCGCAGATGAGGGTTTCGAATCGATGCTTTTCTGATTTTGCGCAATCTTTCTGTTGGAGAGGAAGAGCGCGAGCAAAGAAAATGGGAGTGAAGGCCATGGTATTTGAAGTGGGGCAGATGAAGCGTGCAGTAGATTCAACCGTGATTTAGTGAGCATAAGCCAGAAATCCTGTGTTGGTTGACGAGTTTAGGGAACAAAACGAGTGCAGCGCTGATCTCTTATGTATTGAGAGAGAGAGAGAGAGAGAGAGAGAGAGAGAGAGAGAGGGAGAGAGAGGGAGAGACGCTGACTTTGGGGTGATAGAGAGACAGGGAGAGAGATGCGGCACTCATACAGCTCTCGTTACGGGCCAGCCAAGAAATCAATGGAAGGGGGCTGGCGTCCCACACTCTTCTCACTACCATTCCATCATCTCATCTCTTTCTCTCACCATCTTTCCTCCTGATACGAACAAGCCAGAAATCGACGGAAGCTGCAGGCGTCCACACCTGTCTCACTACTATTCCATCATCTCATCTCTTCCTCTCATCACAATCTCCACCATCGCTTCTTTCTCTCTCCAGTGCTCTCTCTCTCTCTCTCTCTCTACAAGACTTCAATCGCGTCTGCAAAGATAAGGAGGATTTTGATTAAAAATCTAGAAGGCCCGCATTAACTATGGACAAATCAGATGATTCATTGTTACTGACGATGGTCAAAATAAATTCGCCATACAAAATTGATTCATTGAAGAATGTAAAGATTATAATAATTAATTATTGCGGATTCTGATAACGAGGATTTAATAATTTTTTTTAATACGTACATCATAACATTTAGTGGAAAAAATAACAAGGATCATTATTTTTTATGATCAAAGCAGCCTTGTCTTATAGGCTTGGCCTTTTGATGAATGTTCTTTCATATTCAAATTCAGTGGAATGTTTGTCCATGATGATTGATTTCATGTTCTACATTAATTTCGGAGGTTCCATTCAAGTGTCTAGAAGACAATTATTCCTTTGTGTTCTTGCTCCTGTCCATTTTCAATATCTCTTACTTCTTGCAAGTGATCTTCTTCTTTTACTTCCTGGCTGATAGATTGTTTTGTTTTGTAAATTTGCTAATATAAAAGGTTTCCAGAATTGTCCACAGAAAAGGACTATATCATAAGGAGAGTTATGAAAACTTATAATAATCGATGATGAAGTGGAAAATCATCTTTGGTCCAGTGGAGATTATACATCCAGTTATAACTACAAGTATCATTGTAATTCCCAAACCGTTGATTCTGGGTAAAACTTATATCTTGGTGTACCTCCACAATCCTTAATTTTTGCATTTATCATTTCACGAATCTCAGCCGATTAACTTTATTGTGTTTGTTTTAAGCCTCCTCGGGATAATATTGTGAAAAGTTCTTTACATATCAACACATTGACCTATTCATGAAAGTATGATGGTAGTATCGTATTTAGTTTCTCAAACAAGAAAACATTAAATAAATTGTGAAAATTAGAGACAAATAAGATTGGATATATGGTGGATGAATTACAAGGAAAGGGATAAGAACTTCGTTGTATTGGTTTAGAGCCTCACTAAATGTGTAACCTACATTTTTTTCGACAAATTTCAAGGCGAGTTGGACAAAGTTGTCCTCCACTAGGGTAATAAAGTGAAGCAAATGTTGGTTGAAATTGAATAATAGTATAAACATCTAAGTTAGATGTTTGCGTTAACTAAAGTTCTAGTTTTAATTCCAAACCAAATTCAAATGAATCGAAAATTCTCAAAGACCTGTCAGGGATAAAAATCCCATATGAGTTGCTAGATCCATGCATTAGTGATTTCTCAAAATGGATGAGTATCTTGAATCCACCCTTTTCACATTTTAATTCCTAGATAACACATAGTGAAAACAATGAATTGGCTAGGGATGCTTTTTGAGCTTCCCCTATTATTTATTCCCTACTTTGCACTAGGGTCATCTTCCCAAGTGCAAAGCTTGATGGTGTTTTGAATCATTTGGGAGTGGATTAGATAGTAGATTCTCCTTTATTCATTTGGAATATGAGGTGAATCCCACCATAGAGATGAAACATGTTCTTCTAGATTTATTGCATAAATGTTTTTGAAGGGGTGAGGAATGTTATAAAGTAACGTTATGACATGCACACTTGACTAGTGTAGATGAATTTGAAAATCGACATCATTTGGTCATTCTTCTGTAAGGCCAAAGTATGTAGAGTAGACTTAAGCAAAGGTGCAAATGTATTGAATGGATACCTACATAGAGAGACATGACCTCAACAAGGTGGATGCGTACATAGAGGTATACTGCTAGGATACCTATGTGGTGCATTATATCAAACTATTCCGGGAAATTGTCATATCCTTTGGTATGAGAATGACTAGAATATGTTGCTACACCATTACCTTGTCATTTCCACAAAGAAATCATATACAAAGGCCTTCTATATGTAGAGCAAATTTTATGGGAGTTGGGTGACTTGGGTGACTTTTGGTGCTCCAAATCTATTCATATGGATAAGGTGTTACCTTTTGTGTGTACTCCAACTCTTCAATCATATTTTGGCTTTTATCCAAACCATAAATAAGTTTGCACCTTTACTTCAACACTCTCCTTCAAGGTTATGAGTGCAATTTTTATATTTTCAAAACCTAACTTCGATTTGAGCTTTCATGAAATACATAAATGGGGAAGAGATAATAAATGAGAGGTGAGTATGTTTGAACCCTCATAATTGGCACTTGCACAAGTTCCATATCTTTCAACACTCCTCCTCAAGCTACAAGTGGGATTCCATGCTATTCTCCAAATCTTGTCCTCTTTCCATTTTCTTTTATTGCCCTCACATCTATTTCTTTGATAGGTTGAAGATCTCCATATTTGTGTTGAAGCTTCTTTGGCTTCTTTCCAGCTTTGTCTTTACTTCTTTGCCTCTTTGCAACATCACTTCTTTTTTGCTTCACTCTCTTCCTTGTTCTCCTATCTTTGAAAATCTCTCTCTTTGTATAACTTCATGTCTTCTTAGCTTTTGTGCTTCACTTTGATCCTTCTTTGTCTTTGTAGCCTCTTTGACTCTATCTATGGCTACAATGTTTTAGTTTTTGTTTGGACCTAAGGTGAATTCTTCTTCATTTTGAAGTTTTTCAATGTTTTGGCTGCTCTTCTAAGTTTGGAAATCCTTCCTTCATATGTGGTTGTGCCAAAATTCTTTTTCTTCATTCTCTTCGCATGCTCTTTCCTTACCTATTGATGCTCTCTGATCTCCTTTTGATAGGGGAATGGTTGTCATGATTTCTTTCAACTTTACTTCATAATTTCTTTTGTGTATCATGGCTGCACTTTGCCTTCTAAATGCTCCTTCAATAGAGCACGTTTCTCCTAGTCCTTCGAAGTTACCTTTTATGGCTGCTCTTACTCTTTCAAATCCGAATTTTTTTTTGGCTGCACTTTGTCTTTGTTGGAATCTTCTTGGATCTTCCAATGCTTTCAAGATAACTCTTCCTTGCTTCTTAATTGTTCTTTCATGCTCCATGGCTACTTGTACATTGTGAAACCAACAATGGGCTGATCATATATGAAATCTTTCATGAGTTCCTCTTCATGTGAAGCATTTTTAGCTTCTGTGTCTTACAAAATTTCTTCATCACCTACACCACAAGAGAAAAATCCTCAATACTTGAGAGCTCATCCACAGGCTCTCTACATGTTTCCTTGAGGTTCACAATGGGAGACTTCTTCTTGAGCTCCTCCTTTTCTTTTCTTCTATGGTACATGTGAAAGAGAAACAATGCCACTCACTTGATAACGATTATACAATCCACACTTCCCCTTTTGTTTGTTGGCCTTTTTGCTTACAACAATTTCATGTCAATGGCTCAAATTCTCCCCAGTACATTAACATTGTGCTCTTCACACCACCCTGAATATATAAAATGGTGCTAATTGAACCTAACATGACTTGCACCATTCCTCTTGGGATGTTCTTAATTGCCTTTACATAGGCTTGCCACAATCTTCACTGGTCTTACTAGCCTCAAAATTTTACTAGAACATCACTTGGTATTTGGTGCTTCTTGCACCTAACAAGGCTTTCCATTCCTCTTGGGATGGACTTGCCTTTATATAGGCTTGCAACTCTTTTTGGTGGTCTTGCTAGCCTCACCCTTTGAGTAGATCTTTACTTGGAATTTGGGGATTCTTGCACCTAACAAGGCTTCTCAGTCCACTTGTGATGGTCTTACTTGCCTTTACATAGGCTTGACACTCTCTTTGGTAGTCTTAATAGCTTCAAGATTTGAATAGACCTTCACTTGGTCTTTGCTTGGAACTTACTAGCACACAAAATGTGGATTTTATTTTCCCTTTACTTCTGCCCTTAGCTTTGCAAATGGACTTCTTTACCTTTTTCAACATCAACCACTTTTTCACACTTTTCTTATGTGACTCTTCCTTCTATTGTGCTCCTTGCTTGCTGCTCCTTAAACCTTGGGGGATCACTTCAAGTTTTTGTGTAGTCTTTGGTACTTCATAACAGACCTTCTTTGGAGTCATCTACTCCTCCTTTGTTAGGAAGTTCAATCATAGGCTTCAACTTTCTTCGATGTCTTTGTCTTCTCAAAATGATCCTCAAATTGATGGCAACCCACTCCAAGCTTGATGGTAGCTCTCTCCACTTCTTGGGAAGATCTTCAAAACTTCAAATGCACACACTATGTGTTTGACAACCTTTTATCTTGAGCTCCTTACTTCACTTTGCTTCCAAGATTTTCTATCCTTGCTTCATCCAAGCTTTGCCAACCTTACTTTGGCTTCCCAAAATAGGAGCATTGAGTTCACTGGTTGTATCTCAAGTCAAGAACCAAATGCATTTAACTATCATAACATTATCACATTTATAGTTTCTTTCAAGAATTTACTTCAATGAACTTTATCGACAACAAGATACATCAACTAACTAAATACACAAAGAAAACCTTTTGTTTTTTCAATTTTCATCACATCCAAGCATAAATACTTTTATCTCATCTATGGCTGAACACGAGGAAACGTTAGTGCTTCAATATCATGCTAACAAATTCACATAAGAATGTATACAAACCACCAATTATTAAATCATATATTTAGCCTTGTTATGCCAATTCATATGGCTACATAACCCCAAAAATATTTAGCTTGTATAGACTATACAAAAAGCTTATTAATCATCCACATATCATGTAACATGTATGTATATTCTTTTTAACCACATAACCATACATTCTTGAATGTTAGACATAAATCACCAATGGTGACTTGTATGAAGAAGCGTATGTTTTTTAGCCTCGTGGCTTTGTGCAGAAAGGGCATGAAAACCAGGTGTGCAGGTTGAATAAGGAATTATATGGTTTAAAGCAAGCACCATGTGCTTGGTATGAGAAGATATATGCCTATCTGATTGCACATAGTTTTGAGAATAGTCCAACTCAAAGCACCTTATATGTTCACCGTGCTAATGATGTGCTTCTGATCATTGTTGTCTATGTTGATGAAATGCTGCTCATTGGTCCTATTGAGAAGCATATTGCTGAATTTAAGGTTGATTTGTGCCTCATTTGAGATGTCTGATTTGGGGCATTTGCATCATTACTTGGGCATTTAGTTTATCCATGTTGATGGTGGAATGGCTTTGTGTCAAACAAAATATATTGACACATTATTGCAACATTTTGGCCTTGAAGACTGTAAACCTATTGCACTCCTATGGAAACAGGTTTATGAATGAGTCTTCATGATGTTGGAGATGCATTTGATGCTATTCTCTATCAGCACGCTATTGGATGCTTGATTTTCTTATGCATTACTCGGCCATATATTGAGTTTGTTGTCTCACAGATGAGCAGGTTTATGCATTGCCCAGGAGTCAAGCATTGGCAGGCGGTTAAGCACATCTTTCGCTGCTTGAGTGGTACTAGACTACTTGGGTTATCTTATCCCAAGGGGCGATCACACCCGCCAGATTTGCATGCTTTTTCTGACTCTGATTGGGTTGGTTTCTATGAGACTCGTGTGTCCACTAATGGCTTTTGCTTCATGCTTGGTAGCTCATGTATATCTTGGTTGAGCAAGAAGCATCCTACTGTGGCCACTTCCAACTGTGAGGCTGAGTATAGGGAAGCTTTCAGAGCGGCTGATGAGTGTGTGTGGCTTAGACACCTTATGGCTGATTTAGGTGTTGGTCAGTCTTCTACCACCACCATCTTCACTGACAGTCAGAGCGCATTGGCAGTTGCGAGGAACCCTGTGTTCCATGCTCCCACTAAGAACATTGAGGTGCATTATCATTATGTCAGGGAGAGGTTCTCTATTGGGGAGATCAGCTTGGCATATGTGCCCATGGAGGAGAACATTGCAGACCTTTTCACGAAGGCTCTGCCTAAGGAGAAGTTTGAAGCTTTCCGCAAAGCTTTGGGCTTACTTCCTTTTGTGGAGTGATTTCCACATAGCTTGGCACTTCCTTATACATGAGTGCCAACTCCTTGTTCACCGCATCACTCCTAGGGGGGATTTGTTGATATATTTTGGTAGTAATGTGTGTGAACACACTAGGACCGTTGGGGCACTTTTTCCCCTCTTTAGGAGGTTTTTTACCCCTGGCTTGTATATACGCCTTTCCCTAATGGGCTACTTATCTTTGTACATTCTCTAGTAATACATTCAATATTGTGTGTTGTGCTCCAAGCTTCTTCTTCTTCCTTGTGCTGTTCGCGTGCTTTCCCTGACGTCTAACTCCAATAGGAGTTAAATTTCTCCATGTTTGCTATCAGAGCATTGGTATTGAGGACCATGGTCACATAAAGAAGATAAATTGATGAAGATGTAGAGAAAGAGAAGAAAATCGTGGAGTAATGAGCTTATGATTCTACATGGATTTTGCAACATTCATGTCTTATGGAGCTAAAGCTTTTGTATATAAGAATTTTTTGTTGCTTCATGTTATTTGAAGTCATATACTCTCGTGTCCTACTCTCTACTACATATTCTTGGTCATTGGATCTTTTTATAAGTGATACTAATCACTTGGTTCAATCAACATTACATGCATGCTTTAGATATTACATTCAATTTAATTAAGTACAATATTTCTTATGTACAAAGCTAATGATTGAAACTTAAATCTAACCTCGAGGATAACAATATGCTTCTTACTTGGTGCAAGAAATATATGTGTTGAAGATGCTTATGTATGCATGCTTGTGAAGTTTATGCCCAAGTTGAATGATAGTTTTAGGACCAACACTAGACTGTCCACCTATGAAAAGAGGCAACAAAGTACAATACATGTCTTTGGTGTTGGAGATAGACGTCTGCAGAAGCACGCGAACAGCACAAGGAAGAAGAAGAAGCTTGGAGCACAAACACACAATACTGAATGTATTACTAGAGAATGTACAAAGATAAGTAGCCCATTAGGGCAATAGGCATATATACAAGCCGGGGGAAAAAAACCTCCAAAAGAGGAAAAAAAGTGCCCCGGCGGTCCTAGAGTGTTCACACACATCACTACCTAAATATATCAACAAATCCCCCTGGGAGTGATGCGGTGAACAGGGAGCTAGCACTCATGTATAAGGAAGTGCCAAGCTATGTGGAAATCACTCCACAAAAGGAAGTAAGCCCAAAGCTTTGTGGAAAGCTTCAAACTTCTCCCTAGGCAGAGCCTTCGTGAAAAGGTCTGCAATGTTCTCCTCCATGGGCACATATGCCAAGCTGATCTCCCGAGCAGAGAACCTCTCCCTGACATAGTGATAATGCACCTCAATGTGCTTAGTGCGAGCATGGAACACAGGGTTCCTCGCAACTGCCAATGCGCTCTGACTGTCAGTGAAGATGGTGGTGGCAGAAGACTGGCCAACATCCAAATCAGCCATAAGGCATCTGAGCCACACACACTCAACAGTCGCTGTGAAAGCTGCCCTATACTCAGCCTCACAACTAGAAGTGGCCACAGTAGGCTGCTTCTTGCTCAACCAAGATATACATGAGCTACTAAGCATGAAGCAAAAGCCACTGGTGGACACACGAGTGTCATAACAACCAGCCCAATCTGAGTCAGAAAAAACATGCAAATCTGGCGGTAGTGATCCCCCCTTGGGATAAAACAACCCAAGTAGCCAAGTACCACTCAAGTAGCGAAAGATGCGCTTAACCGCCTTCCAATGCATGACTCCTGGGCAATGCATAAACCTGCTCATCTGTGAGACAACAAACTGAATATGTGGCCGAGTAATGCATAAGTAAATCAAGCATCCAACAGCCTGCTGATAGAGAAAAACATCAAATGCATCTCCAGCATCATGAAGACTCAATCGTAAACGTGTCTCCATAGGAGTGGCAATAGGCTTACAGTCTTCAAGGCCAAAACACTGCAATAATGTGTGAATATATTTTGTTTGACACAAAGCCATTCCACCATCAACTTGCATAAAGTGAATGCCCAAATAGTGATGCAAATGCCCCAAATCAGACATCTCAAATGAGGCATGCAAATCAGCCTTGAAATCAGCAATATGCTTCTCAATAGGACCAGTGAGCAGCATGTCGTCTACATAGACAACAATGATCAGAAGCACATCATTAGCACGCTTAACATATAAGGTGCTTTCAGTTGGACTGTTCTCAAAACCATGTGCAATCAGATAGGCATGTATCTTCTCATACCAAGCACGTGGTGCTTGCTTTAAACCCTATAATGCCTTCTTTAACCTGCACACCTAGTTTTCATGCCCTTTCTGCACAAAGCCACGGGGCTGAAAAACATACACTTCTTCATGCAAGTCACCATTCAGAAATGCTGTTTTAATGTCCAACTGATGTACATTCCAACCATGATGGGCTGCAAGTGCACAAATGCTCCGAACAGTAGTCATACGGCATGTAGGTGCAAAGGTCTCATCAAAATCAATGCCTCTTTCCTGTGCATAACCCTTTGCAACAAGCCTAGCCTTATACCTGTCAACTGTACCATCAGGTTTACGCTTCAGCTTGTATACCCACTTAGTGCCAATGGCCTTCTTGCCAGGAGGCAAGTCACATAAAGACCATGTACCATTCTTCATTATAGCATCATATTCAGATTGCATAGCAGCCATCCAATTTTGCGAATTCTGTGCTTCATCAAAAGAAACAGACTCATTCTCATCACAGAGACTAGATGCAGCCATAGCATAGCAATCTGATGCAAAGGAGGTACTATGAGAGCTTGAACGAGTACGATATGACAAAGGTGCATCTAATTTGCTGTCACGCAAAGTCTGCACCAGCCATTTTGGCATAGTTTTTGCCTGCTCAATATCAGCTCTCTCATCAGCAAGTGCATCATGTAAATCTGGATCAGAAATGGAATGATCTGCATCATCATATGAAACCTGCAAAGGCTGAGAAGTTGCCTCATTAGGACCAGCACTAGACTGTCCACCTGTAAAAAGAGGCATCAAAGTATCATACATGTCTTTGGAGCTAACAGATGTCTCCTTAGTACATGAAAGCAATGGCTAAATAGCATCTTCCACAAAGACAACATCACGGCTAACCAACAATGTTTTTCACACTTAGCCTAAGCTAGAAATTGACTAAGGGGGGTTGAGAGTTCCTATCTCAGTCCTATTTCAATCAACAATGTTTTTCACACTTAGCCTAAGCTAGAAATTGACTAAGGGGGTTGAGAGTTCTTCCAACCTAAAGTCAGATTTGTTGAATGCTCTCGTGCCCAAGAAGATGTGCTTCCCAAGCCGTGCTTAGCTTTGCTCTTTTCCTTGCTTTGGATACCCTTGGATGACACTTAATAGACCTGCAAACCTTTATGCACTTTTAAGGTTCCTTCTCTTTGTAAAATGCTTTCGTGCCCCCTTGGTTTCCTAATCCCACAGAAGTACCAATTTCAATTTATCCTATCTAAATATCAACACATTATTCTTAAGAAGAATAGTTGAAACTATGTAGGATTCCAAAGGAGCTTTCTAATGAGCTCTAGAGCTCAAAAAACCAGTTTTATATGAGGAAGTTATGGATGTTTAGGCTCTTGGGGGTTAACACTAGCAAACACGATCTCCTCAATTATAAGGTAAGGAGCCTCAAAGATGCACCAAGTACTCAAATATTACTCAAAATTGGCCTTCCAATTGCCAAAAGGTTCAAACCCTAATTTTTGCATTTTAGCCGAATCGTCACGATGGTGTGCTAAGATCATGATGATCTGAGACCGCCATGATGGTCTGCAAGAAACGAGTCATCACAATGGTCGCTATGTGTACATAGTCGTGATGGTCTAATCTATCGTATAGCTGCAATGGTCCGAGGTAAGAAAGTCCTCACGATGGTCAACAATGTTCAAGGCATCACAATGGTCCAAGTCAAACGAGTCCTCACAATGGCCTGTGCCCATTGCGATGGTGTGGCCAAGCATCGTAATGGAATGAGCTTGTCACGATGGTCAAGGGTCAGGTGAACTATCACGATAGTCCAATGTCACGTGGGTCTCAAGGCATCTTGATGGCATGAGCCAATAGTGATGGTTGTAGAGTGGGCGTGATCCTCACGATGGTATATCTGGAAGATCGCGATGGTCTTAGACCATCAAAATGGTCCACCTAAACTGTCACGATGGCATGAGCCTGTCGTGATGGTTTGGTCACATCGTGATGGCATGAACCAACCATGAGCCAATCATGGTGATCCACCAAAATGAGAACTTTTGTGATATGTCTATGGATTCCTCTATGTGCAAGGATGCCCTACACTGTGCCACTAATATAATCCTAAAAAGTTGAATTCCTCAGACCATCACGATGGTCCGAGGCACACAATAGATCTGGCAAAAAATGGACATTCTTACCTTTTTAGAGCTTCCTTGCTATACTGGGGTGCTTTTCTTGCATAAAAACTCAAAAGCACACAAGTGTGAACTTGCTCAAGATCTCTCTTACTCTCTCTCGCATGCACAAATGAGGAAAATGGAGAGAATAGGTGAATATGGTGAATTTTTGTATTTTTTGGGGATGCAAGAAGATGATGTTGGGGTGAAAAGGGAGTTTAGGGGAGGCAAAAAACAGCAAAAAGAATGCAAAAACAACAACAAAAACTGAAATTAATTAACTTCCTATGCAGATTCTCACTATACTCTTACCATGAAGCATTCGCCCTAGAACTCGATCCCTGACAACAGCATCAAATTTGGTGTTGTTCTAGACAAGGATAAGCACCATGTCAAGAAGCTCCACCTCCTTAATCTCAATTTGTGAAAGAAATAGGAGCAATATGAAGATCATGAATGAATGAGGTGAGTGAAGGTGATAGTGAGAAGCATGAGAATGCACACACACATACACACACACAGTAGAGACAAGAAAGAAGCAATGGAAGCTTATGAAAAAGCTCTATTACTCAAGAACACTCTTAGAAGCTCAAAACAAGCCCTAATCTCAATAAGCCAACCTCAAAAATGATCTCTCTAGCCCTTTTTATAGTTTCTAGACTACTTTTCACGAGTTTCATATCTAGTGTCCAACATAGTTAAAAATTGGGTTCTCGGAGTCATTTGGAGGTCTAAATGAGGTCTACAAATAACCAAAATTGGTATGATTGTTCTACCTAGGCTCTTGAAGCTTGAGGACTCCTCAACTTTCACAAAATGGAGCTTCTAAATAAAAAATTGGGTGTTTTATGGTACATATGTTACAAGACTAATAATAATCACTATTTGAAGTTTGAAGAGAATATCATAAAGCATATTTCTTGAAAACAATGACGTGTCTGGCCATCGCAACTCACTGCTTTCTCATCTTTACATGCTACCTCTACGTCGATTCCTATGGCTACTATTGGATGTACTACCAACAGAAGTACTTGATATGTTTAAGAAGTTTAAGTCATTGGTTGAAAAGAAAATAGGTGGAAGTATAAGAAGATTGAGATGAGATGGAGTAAGCGAGTATTTTTCTCATCAGTTTCTTGCATATTTCAAGGAATAAGGAATTAAGAAGGACTCTACAAACAAATACACACCTCAACAAAATTGTGTGGCCGAAAGAACAAATAGTTCTATCTTGGAGATTAGGAGGTGCATGTTAAATGATAAGGACTTAACACTTATGTTTTTTGTTGAAGCATGCAATATGGCAGTTTATGTGATGAAATGGATTCCATGTATTCAAAGTCATGTAAAAAAAAAGCACATCATGAAGTGTTATATGGATAAAAAATAGATGTCTCCAATTATGGGGTGCCTAGAAGCATATGCTATGTTCATGTTCCACAAAAAGTAAGGTAAAAGTTGGAGTAAATGTCACAAAAAATGATATTCAATGGTATGGAAGAAGGGCAACCATGACATAGATGTGTCAACCTAGATACAAGAAAGGTAATTGTTTCTAGAGATGTTGCTTTTCATGATAATAAATCTTGGTATAAGCATGAAGTGCATGTAGATGAAGAAGAAAATACAAGAAGTCTTGAAGAAGATCCAAGTTCTACAAGATTACTCAAAATTCAAATTCAAACTTAAGAGGTAAATTCTTAAAATCAAAAGTTGAAGAAAATTTTAGATTGACTTTCAAACTAAATTAAATCACATGAAGAAGAAAGTGAAGTTTCTTCAAAAAGAATAATCTAATCTCGAAGGCAAGAGACGTATGGTAGGACAAGAGATCAATCAAGGTATCTAGTAATAGAAAGAAGGTAACCATAAAGATTTTCTCATGAAGTGTATATGGCAAAACCTCGTGAAGAGCAGGAACCAACAACTTGTAAAGAAGCATCAAAGGTAAAGCAATGGGTTAAGGTGATGATGAAGAAATGGTATCTTTGTATGAGAAAAATACATGGAATTTATTTCCAAGGAAACCAAACATGAAGGTACTTGGTAACAAATGGGTGTAGACTATGAAGAGAAGTTGGGATGGCTCACTAAGGAGATATAAGTCAAGGCTTGTTTCTAAAGGTTGTGAGGAGAAATTTTCTCCTCTTGCCAAGATATCAACAATAAGGACATTAATAAGTGTTTTTTCAAGTAAGGTATGAACTCTTTATCAATTAGATATAAAAAATGCATTTCTCAATGATGATTTAAAAGAAGATGTGTACATGGAGCAACTGGATGGTTATGAAGATTCTAAGAATCCTACGAATGTGTGTAAACCATTGAAAGTATTATATGGTCTTAAAGAGGCTTTAAGGGTTGGAATTTCAGATTGGTAAAGTTTCTTGAGAAGCATGGAGTCGGTGTTCAAATGCAAATTCTTCTTTGTATGTTAAAGTTGAAAGATCATTGATTATTTATGTCTCAATTTATGTGCATGATTTGATAATAAAAGGAAATAATGAAGGAAAAATAGCAAGGATCAAAGCTGTGCTTGGATGTGAATCTTAAATTTTAGGCTAAGGAGAATTGACCTGCATCTATGGAATCAAAGTTATGAAGAAAGAAGATGGCATATATCTTCTACAAAAGAAGTATATGATAGATTTATTGAAAAAATATGGCATGGAGCATTGCAAGAGTACCAATAATCCGATTGAACCCAATGTGAAGTACAATATTGAAGATGGTGAAACTTTGGAATATCCACTTATCTACATGTCTTTTATTGGTTCTCTTCTATATGCAGCTTTAATAAGGTCTGACATTACATTTAGTGTAAGTATGTTGTCTCAGTTTATGAATAAGACCATGGATGTACATATGCAAGCAGCCAAAGGGCATGGAGATATTTGAAGGGTATATTAAATGAAGGTTTGTGCTATAAACATCATGAAGTCAAGGATTTGAAAGCATATGGTGATGCATATTGGGCTCCAAATAAGGGTTATAGAAGGAGTAGAAGAGGATATTTGATAATTGTAGGTAATAATTTGGTTTCATGGAGTTCTAAAAAATTGCCTATAATAGCACTTTCAAGCACACAAGTAGAATATAAGATTCTTGTAAATGCAGCAGGTGAGATTACATGTTATTTGAAGCTTCATGAAGATATGAAGCTATCTACATCAAAACCATTACTCTTTGTAGATAATGTAAGTTCATTACAGGAGCATCTAATCAAGTGTACCATACAAGAACCAAACATATTGAATTACACTACCATTTTATTCGAGAGAAGGTGGTGAATGAATTTATTCATATTCAACATGTTGGAACTAACGATCAATTAATAGACATCCCCACAAAAGCACTAAATGCTCAAAATCCCAAGGGAATCAAAGTTCTACTTGGAGTCAAAGCTTTAGATTTAGAGCTTGATGGGGAAACGTTACATTAACACAAGCTCTAAACTTTTTTTTAGGTTTGTGGATTTTATTTTTCACTAGAAGGTGCACATATGCTTAAGTGTAGAGTAAGAGTACTAGCTAAAAGCAAGGTTGAAAATCGTGTTCTTTAATTTTTAAAAGAGCTAGTCTCTTATGTTGAAAACCTCTGAATAAAAAGAGTGGTTCTTTGAAGGTAGGCTGCCAACTTGAGTGACTCTTGTTGTTCTACAAAGTTTAAAATATTTTCTGTATGTATATACAAGGTCTTCTACAAAATGCAATCAAAATTTTCACACAAATATGCATTTTCTCAAATCTATTCTCTATTGGGTATCTTCTATCTTTCTAGAGACATACCTCTTTTTATAGTTTCATATCTCAACCAATATGAAGCCTTTTTGAGTGATTTCACTTGAACGTGGTCTCCTATTGAAGTTTTCCATCTTCAATAATTCAGTCTTCAAGTCAGATAGTTTCTGCACAACTTTCTCTAGAAATTTTTTATGAAGTTTTGATAACTTGAATTCAAACTAATTTTTTGTGAGCTATACTCCAACTTCTTTGATGATTTTTGCTTCTAAACTATGCTAGAAAAAAGTTTTTTTTTCAAGGTGAATAAGTTGCTCAAATAAGTTTTACTCAGAGAAGCTCAGGTGATTCTTTC
Organism: Ceratopteris richardii; assembly: GCA_020310875.1. NCBI lineage: Eukaryota > Viridiplantae > Streptophyta > Polypodiopsida > Polypodiales > Pteridaceae > Ceratopteris > Ceratopteris richardii. The sequence continues at coordinate 108,599,673 of CM035419.1, read as the reverse complement.
TCTACATTCAAGAGTCTTTGCCATATTGATAGTTTATAGAAAAGTTTGATATTAGATCTTAGGAAATGTATGTTTGATATTTTAAAGATCTTGGGAGGTTCCATCACTTCTAGTGTTCATTATGTTTAGAAGTTTGTAAATGTAACATGATGCACTGTCATTTAAGGGATAGTCAATGAATTGAGATTCCTCATGAACTTTTTCTCTTTCAATGAAGGTTCTTGTCCATTCTTTCTCTCTTTCTTCCACCTTGCTTCTTATACTTATCTCAAAATATTTATGGCCATTTCTCTTTGACTCAGGTATCACTAAACTAATATCTACCTCTCCCTCAATTGGTTCTCTACAATATTTACAATAGGCTCTCCTACCAATTATCAAATTGAGTTTGACATAATTATAGAACCAATGGGATTTTATTTTGGCTCTCTTTTTTGGTAGGTCATGCATGAGATATGTGTAGCTCTTGGTCCATCACAAAACTGAGGATGATCTTTTGAATTACAAAATTGGATGTTTCCTCCATAACTAGGCTATCTTCTTTGAGAATTTAGCTCCTTTTTGAGGTTCTCCACTATCCTTTCCAATTTTTAATAATTTTCTCCTTACATTATTTTCACATCATGTTTCTCTTATTATTTTTATTCTCCCCAAATGATTCTCAATTGAGGGATTGCGAAGGTGAAAAATCTTCTCCCTCATATAACTTCTCAACTACTTGCTCTTTAGATTGATCTCGTGTAATCAATTGAAGAGGAAATTTTCCTTCGCATTCACTACCATACTCCATGATTTTCACCATTTCTAGTGGTGTGTACGCAGTACTTTGTGCAATCTTGAAGATAATATTTAATCAAGTGATCCTTCTCACAATCCTTAAAACATTCTTCAACCTTAAAGGTAAGGTTTTTATAAGGTTAAGGTCAATCCTTTATGAATTAACCGCTACCACTTTGTAGAACGGACTTTTATTATTGGTGCACGTTTAGTGCATTTTTGTCTCTAGACAATAGCTCTTTTCTCTCAACAGGGGGTTCCTAAAATAAACTAATAATTCCAAGTTGGGTTATTACTCATGCTTGTAGGATAGTAGGTTTCTTCCTGATACCATTTACCCTTAGTGTAAGTGTATGTTGGATATTCATTCCTATCCTCTATTATGACTTTGAATATCTATATCATGCCCACCGTTGCTCGTTCCATTGGTACGATAACCTCTTCAATGTTTTCCTCAATGTAATTGATTGGAACAACCTTTGGTGTTTTGAAGCATCTAATTGTAGCTCTTAGTGTTCCATGAACGGCTTTTTTGAACCTATAGTCGGTGACACTGAGTCATGCTTGACCCCTTGTTTGGAAAACACACCCATGAAGTCTTCCACAAGAGATGTTCACAAACCTCTCTATTTTCTATAGCTTAAACCATTACAAAGTTGTTCCTACCACGGTTGACATGAATTTCTTGTGTCATGTGAAGAGATATCTAGTTTGTTTCGCCCTCATGACCTATTTAAATTTGGCTATGTGATCATAAGGATAAGTAGATCCATGATAAGAATTTTTCATAAAGACCACAAAATCTAGCAACTTCATGCTTTGTAATTATTGAAAATCTAGATTTCCCATTGCAATACCATGATGAAATGACAAATATAAAATTTATTTCTTCCTCATCAAAAGTTTTGGGCCTAGAAATGTGGATATGCTCCATCCAACTAGATCTCACTTCCTAAATGATACAATTAGGGCTCCGTGGGTGCACTTACTCATAGTCAAGATAGGTGGTGAGTAGGGCCTAGATTGTAGACGAGATCTAACTTCTCATATGACAAGTTAAAAAAAGGTTATCATTCATGTGAAAATTTTTGGATAAAAGTCTTATGACAAGCGACACCTTCAATTGAATAAAAATACTAGTAGTAAATGGTGTTTGCAAAGTTCTAGATTGGCAATACATTGAATCTAATTGAACATCTCTCACTCTCTCTTTATGTCTCTCTCTCTTTCTTTCACACACACATGTCACAAAATGGTAATGAGCTAGTACTACTTAGATTATCATGGGTAATCCAACTCCAACAAACTAAAATCCTCACTTTTTTTCCCTATTGAATTATTAGAAGCTTGATAAATGGAGCATCACACAAGTGTATGAGCTTCTAAAGACCATGTAGCTTACCAATTCCCTTGCATATACGTTAGATATTATTGTTTGGAAACACTTGCGTTGACAATCCAAAAGAACAACCATATTATATGATAACTTTCCAATATCATAATTATCTACCTAACAACTAACCTTCAAAACCATGATGAAAACCAACATGTTTACTACACGACATAAATTACACAATAGATGAGACGGTAGATAACAAATAGTCTATATAATTGCATATCCAAACACAATTCTCTACATTTCTTTCACTATGAGGGATAATGACACGTTTGTTAAACAAAGCTATCAATGCATATGTGTGAGCATATGTGCCATTTTGAGAAAGTTTCTGTAGAGTAGCGACAACACAAACCAAAGCACGACTAGGAAATTGAAGATCATCATCTTTAACACCATCTAAATCACGTTCAATAACTACTTTTGCAAGTGTAGTAGGACTTTCTTCAACACCCCAATATACTAGAGCCCTTTTGCAATGAATACATGATGCATCATATACACTAATGATGGGCAATTAGTATGGATTCCAACTTGTCCTCAACAACAAACATATGGAATACATCTTTGCTTTGAGCCATGGCTAGTGACTAAATACCATCATGTAGAAAATTGATTATATCTCAAAACGTTGAGCAGAAATAGCCTCTAGAGCTCTCCTAAACCTGTATTTGACTTTGAGGTGCTTGTACTAGTGAATGGAAACATGTATATATATTGGGCACAAAGCAAGAGGATAGCCATGTCTGATGGAACTCCTCAGAAAAGTCACATCCATCATGGAACCATTAACAATAAAGTTTCTTGAAGAAATCGCTAAAACGAAATGCCTGGTGTGTATAAAGTATGGATCACATTCACAATCTTGTAGAGATTGTAAGAAAAAAGTCCTTGCTTATTCTCTCATAAGCTTTATCAAAGATGATTTTGAAGAAAACAAAATACTAATTTTAAATACTAATTCTTAGAGTGAAATGATGGTATCCATGATGAATCTCCCTTGTATGAATCCTTTCTCCTCTTTTTTATGGTATGCATGTGAGGGCTGATTCTATAAGCATGCTTTTAACAATGATCTTGTACATTGTATTCAAGCAAGTGATCGATCTCTAGTCCTTGGGTGAGTGTCTATCACCTTATTTATAAACTATTATGAACACTCCTTGGTTAAAAAATCTAGGGAGCCCATTCTTGTTGTATGCATCCACTGATAGCTCAAGAATAATATGTGTGAGCCTGGAAGAGAAGAATTGGAAGAACGCAGTAGGTAAGCTATCAAGAACCAAAGTTTTTTCCTTTCTAAGTGAGTGAATAGCACCAATAATCTCATTGATTTGCAAGGGATGATCTAACAATTTCTTTAGGACTTCACTAACGATTTTAATTTAGCATCATGCATTTTTTGCATAGGCTTGCCACCTTGGGCTATTGACTATTGGAGAGCCAGCAAGAAACCCTTGAAAAAACTTTTGATCAATTGTTTGTTTTCTTGTTCAAAAGAGGGAATTTGATTCTTCCAATTTGAACTAGGGATCACATCCTTGGTTTTGATGAGGTGAAATATGTTCTTTAAGGGTCTAGCAAAGTTTTCTCCTTAATGCAGCTTAGAGTTATAAGCAATTTTTTTGGCTTCAACAACTCTAAACCAATACTTCTATTTCTAAGAGACATGGCTTCTTCAATTTTATTTTTTTTTATTGCCTTATGAAATGCATCATGGGTAGCCTGAACCTTCTCTCCTCTATGTTACCTAATGTGGTTTTTGGAAGCCCATAAAAAGGCTTGTATTTCAACCACAATTTCAAACCACTTCTTACTAGCCTAAGCAATCAAGGTAAGTTTAGAGTCAATTATTCTACTGAGTTCAATTTGGATAAACTTGAATGAGAGAAGATGATTTTTGGTGTGGAACCAACCACATTCGTGTTGTTAATTCCTAGCTTTGATATGAATAACAATTGCATTATGATTAGAAACAAGGGTAAAATGATCAACAACAACATGAAATTCCCAATCACTTGCAAGAAGAAAAGTCCAATAGACTTTATCATGGCAAGAAGCAAAGAAATCGTCACATGTTTGATTATTAAAAAAATTTTAATATCACATTATCAAAGATGTCTTTGAGGCTAAAAAGCTAATTGAGATGGAGTATTGATTGTTTGGTTCTATTACGTGGTGCATTGATTCTCTTTGAGTCTACTACGTGGTCCACTAATTGTCTTTGAGTCTATTACGTGGTCCATGAATAGTCTTTGCCCCATTGATTGTTTGAGTCTATTTCGTGGTCCAAGTTAATGTTTGCTATAGAGGGGTGAATTCCAATAGTGGTTGGTGTTAAACCAAATGAAGTCTGGCCAAATTATATTCTAATTCTATGCAAGTTTGGGGGCCTTGGATTCGGATTTCTTGTAAGAATATTACGTGAAGTGTAAAGGAACAAACATTGAGGCCTTCCTTAATCTCTTGAGCTTTGGCATGATCAGTGAATCCTTTACAATTGTAGCAAATAATTTCAATGTTCATGGAAATAAGTGGAGGTGGAGGCTCCATTTTAGATTTTGTCTATTCCCTAGTGGAAATTGAGAGTTCACTAATGATCCTTTCTTTTCTTTTATTTATATTATCCATAAGAAGTGTTAGGGTAGATGTTCTAGGAGGATAGTAATGGGCTTATTTGGATTCCAATTTTTCTTGTTGACCATAGTAAATCCTTCTTTGGCTAAGAGATTTGCAAGTTTACTCAGTGGGCTTCTTGGTTAATGGAAAGCACAATCTTTCACAAACGCTTCTTGTTTGTGAAAAATGAAACACGATTTAGGCAGGTCCTTATATTAGATTTCTTGCACAAAGTCAATGCTACCATAATCATCTATGAGTTCTATCTTCACCTCTAGTTTTTCCTCCATAACCATTTAGACCAATACTTCAAGATTCCTTCTTGGGTTTATAAGCATGGGTTCCTTGAAATTTGTGATATTACATAAGGATCCAACAATGCCAGCAAGACAGTGAATCTATCTTAGAGGCAAGTTAAGAAACTTGATCCTTATGGGAAGTATTTTTGGGTTACTTGTGAGGGGATTGAACGCAGGGTACCATTTCAAGAAAACGATAGACATATCTCTTATGGTCCAACTAGGTTGCTTCAACAAAAGGTAAAATTGTGCCATCTTATTGAAAAAAAGGAAGAAATAACCATTAGCTTGATACTAAATCAGAGGATCTGGTAGGTCTAGGGTGCCAAACGAGCTCCTTAGTTAGAGTCTCAAAAATTCCATGGCGATCTTGGACCTTGGCATAATTGACGAGAGTAGTTTCCTCATAGAAAACTATTGCTTCCTCCATTTCTTATTTGGGGTAGCACAATCTCTTCTTAGTATTTAGCTTCTTAACCATGTCTTCCTTAGGTTGGTGAGTCTATGCTACTGAATGGGGAGTGTATGCATTTAGGTTTGTGCCTTTTGTTTTAGCTAATGCCCCTGCAATGTGTCATTTCTTCAAAGAATTTTTCAAAAAAAGCATGGAAATCTATGTGGATGACTTATGTACTTATTTATCTCAATGTCTAGCTCATATGCTAGAGCTAAGAAAGATATTTGACAAATGCAAACAATATTGAGTGTGCTTGAATCTAGAGAAATATGCCTTTATGGTGAGGAAAGGAAAAATATTGGTACATATAGTGTCTAAAAATGGTATTTCAAATGATGAGCATACGATAGAAGTAATTCTTGAATTCTCAATACCTAAGAATATGAAAGAAGTGCAAGCTTTTATGGTTCATTGAGAACATTATTGAAGATTTATTCACATGAATGACATACTCTATCGGTTTTTAACTCAATTCATCTACATAGATGAATGTAAGCATGCATTTAATGAGTTAAAACAAAGATTGAGTTCACACCAATTCCAAAAGTGATATATTGGAATAAACCATTCCATATACATGTGGATGCATCTAAATTCACCATTGGATGCATAATAGAAAAACTAGCCGGTAAAGGAAAACTAGTTCACCCTATAGCCTATGCCATGAGACAATTAATCTAAGCACTTCACCATTGGATGCATACTAGCACAACCAACCAAGAAAGGAAGACTAGATCACTGCATAGCCCATGCCATGAGACAACTAAATCACACAGAACAAAATTAAACCATGAGAAAGGCTAGAGAAGGATTAGGGATGGTCTACTCAATGAAAAATTTAAGGCATTACCTACTAGCCAACAAATGTAAATTCTTTATTGAACATGAAATTGTATTGTTCTTGGAGAATAAACTTTGCAATACGGGAAGGCTAGTTTTATGATTCTTTTTACTTATGGAATCTCACTTCAAAGTAGTTGTCAGGAGGAGTAAAGTGCATGTTAGAGCAAACCAAACCACTTATCTAGGATGACTCACGGAGAACCACCAAGAAGTCTAGCAAATGAGCAACCACATACCTACCTATTAAATTTAGATGCATGTCCTAGATGGGTGGGAGAGTTAGCACCTATATTTTCCCATGGACCTTATCATATGATCAGTTCTAACTGTGGAAAGGAACTTTGGAAAATAAGAAACCTCGATATCATGGCAAGTAGCTTATATTTCTTGGATTGTAATGGAATAGTTTTAAGATGTGTCAAAGATGAAGAACGAAGCAATCTAATTAAACAAGCCCACAAGAATAAATTGAAAATGCATAAAGCTGTCAATAGAACAAAACAACACTTAAAAAGATTAGGAGTGTATTGGCCAAGTATGAAAAAGACATACACAAATATTTAATGAATTTTCACATGTGTCAAGTGTCTACACGAGATGAACATTCATCTATGTGCTATTCTAAAATAGCACCTGAGTGGTGTAAGCCATTAGTAGAATTTTTGAAATGAGAGACATATCTAGAAGGAGCTAGTTTGGCTAGAAAAAGAGCCTTAGAAGAACAAATTAAGGATTATGTAATTTTAGGGAAACAATTGTTCAAAGGAGGAAAGAATCATCAATTATGAATGTGTGCTCATGAAGGAGAGTACCTTTGCTTATTAGAAATGGCACATGTTGGAGTAGTAGCAAGTCATTTTTTAGATTAAAAGACTGTTAAAATGATTCTCTATGTAGGCTTATGGTGGCAAACACTACATATGGATGGACAAACTTATGTGTGAAGTTGTGATGTATTTCAAAAAACTAAGTATCCAATGAGATGACATGCCATTGAGACCTATGATTAGTGCAAGCGCTTTCTCTAGATTGGGAATCGGTTTTGTTGGACCCATTATTCCCTGAACAAGTGGATTTCATACGGAGTATATCATAGTAGTAACCGAATATTTAAAAAAGTGGATAGAAGCCAAAGCCGCTAGAAAAAATGATGCTCAAGCAGCAACAAAATTCTTATTTGAAAACATCTTCACTAGATTTTGACTACCAATAGAGATAGTCAGTGATAGAGATACATTTCATGAACGAATTCATTGAGTCACTCATGAATGAATTCCTAATGATTCATAAAAATTGGAACCCTATCACCCACAAGCTAATGGACAAGCGAAAATTTTAAATAAGGTGTTATGCACAATTCTTACCAATATATTCAACAATGGTAGATCCAAATCGGATAAACAAGTGCATTATACAATTTCATCATTCCAAATAGCTTATAAGATTGCTATCGGAACCACACCCTTTAACTTATGGTCAAACACAATCTTATTAGTCCATTTCTTGATTCCTACTATTTGAGAAGCCAAAAAAAATGAATGGATTGGGCATGAGCTTTTGAACCAACTAGATCAAATTGAGAAATTGCATGAACTAGGTTACAAGGGGTAACTGGCATTTATGCTGCTAAGATAAGACAAAAGGCTTTCTATGATGCCCACATCAAGGATAAATTTCTAAGGGTTGAAGACTTAGAGCTAATTTACACTTTAAAACAACATGCCCAAAAACTATGGGAAGAGAAGGACTCATACACTCCAAAGATGTGTCTGATACAAAAACCTGCTCTACATCTGCCAAGATAACTTTTTAGATGATAGGAAGACACCTTGTGCTTGCTAAGGATTCATATAAACCATCCTAGTGCTTTGGAGTATCAATTTCAAATTGACTCATCAAGACAGACTAGTTGATAGTAAACAAATGAAGTAAAACTTGCTATTTTTGAGATGGATTGCACTCTTGAAATTAAGTCAGAGCTCATTGCTTGCTAAAAATTGAATAGAGATCTTTTGAAAACTTTTAATTACATAGATAATGAATCTAAATCAATAAAATTGATGACTTTTGATGAACCATACTAAGAGAAATTAATTTAGTAATATACAGGTATCATCGTGACATTTTAGGAGTTAAGTGTCAGTATTCCTAGTCAACTTCAAATGATTGTAGCTCATAGAGAAATAAACAAATGATGATGAAAATTAGTGTCATGAAAATAAACTAATCAAATTACCTATAAAAATTTAAAGCTCTGTAAAAGACGAAGTATACACAGAGAACTCACTCCCCTAAAGTTGACTAGAAATGTGAATTTGAACATGTAGCAACAGATGAGAAAAACTTCAAAGTATAGCTAGAAAATGAATTTGTATTGAGCATATTGTACATGATATGAATGGGCATGAAGCTTGGGAAGGAGGGTCACAATGTGTGCTTCACTTGTGGCTTGGTGCTTGATCAAAATCTCTCTAGAATATAGCTCTAAGTGCTACTTTAATCATGAGTATACATAGGTGTTTATATACTGACATTTGAATTAATATCTTGGAGATATTGTACCTAAAAGTTCTCCTAAAGTTGAGGAATCACTAGCTAACAATCACTCCTAACTCAACTCATAAATCATGCCTAACATGGCCACGAGTTTCTTCAATGACTTTTACTTCTCAAGGTAATAACTCTTCAAGAATTACAAGACCATGTTTCTATGACTCTCTCATTGAGAGTGTGCATAAGTAAAGTTTACATGAATGATCAAGCACTAGGCTTGGATGAAGTACACCAATAGCTCGCCCTCAAGCCTAGGATGCTTGAGTCTTCAAACCTCATTGATTTCTCGCAATCCAATCATGCTTTTGAACCTATTTAGCTTATACCATCCAATGAATTAGTCAACATATCTACAAATTAAAGATTAATGGAAACATAGGACAATTGAATATCCTTGCTTATCAGCTTCTCTCTTACATAATGATAATGGACTTCAATATGCTTCTATCTAGCATGGTGAATTGGATTAGCTGCTAAGTGAAGTGAACTTGTATTATCACCAAAAATGTGAGGCGTTAAGGTATGTAACCCCAAATGAGAGTATAAGCATCTTAACCACATAGCTTCTTGTGTTGCATTTGCCGACCCTCTGTATTCAACTAGAGTAGATGATAGAGCAATAGTTTGTTTCTTCGTTGAATACCAAGAGAATATTTTCTATCCTAAAAATGACAAATATCCTGAAGTAGTCTTCCTGTCATCCTTTGAACCAGCCTAATCTACATCTGAGTAAAGCTTGATATCAATTTTAGAGGTGAAGGGGTAGAAAATCCATTCATTGATGGTGCACTTCAATTATTTGAGCACTCTCTTGGCTGCTTCCATCTGTCGCCTCCTTGAGTTGTGCATAAATTGACTGAGAATGCTAACAGTATAGCATATGTCCACCCTTGTGAGAGTTGCATTGTTCAAGCTTCCTACCAAGCTTTGATAGCTTGTGATATCTTCAATAGGTTCTCCCTCATAAGCACTTAGCTTATGATTCAACTCCATGGGTGTACCTGCACACTTAGTATTCTCCATTTTAAACTTAGAAAGCATGTCATGTACATACTTCCTTTGAGTGATGTAGATACTAGAATTTGTATAGACAAGTTTGAGTCCAAGAAAATAGGTGAGAGGTCCAAGATCACTGATCTTGAATTCATCCTTCATTTCAACCTTTGCATGTTTAATCCCATTGACATCATTCCTTGACTAAGGCCAATTTGCATGCCTCATTTGAGATGTCAGATTTGGGGCATTTGCATCATTATTTGGGCATTCAATTTATGCAAGTTGATGGTAGAATGGCTTTGTGTCAAACAAAATATATTGGCACATTATTGCAGTGTTTTGGCCTTGAAGACTCTAAGCCTATTGCCACTCCCATGGAGACATGTTTACGATTGAGTCTTCATGATGCTAGAGATGCATTTGCTGTTGTTCTCTATCAGCAAGCTATTGAATGCTTGATTTACCTATACATTACTCAGCCAGATATTCAATTTTCTATCTCACAGATGAGCAGGTTTATGCATTGCCCAGGTGTCAAGCATTCGCAGGCAGTTAAGCACATAAATTGGCTACTTAAGTGGTACCCAACTACTTATACTGTTTTATCCCAAGGGGGGATCGCTACCGCCATATTTGCATGCTTTTTCTGATAGTGATTGGGCTAGTTGCTATGACACTCGTGTGCCCACCAGTGCTTTTTGCTTTATCTTGGTTGAGCAAGAAGCATCCTACTCTGGCCACTTCCAGTTGTGAAGTTGACTACAACGCAACCTTCACAATGACTATTGAGTGTGTGTGGCTAAGACGCCTTATGGTAGATTTGGGTATTGGTCAGTCTTCTACCACCGGCATCTTCACTCACAGTCAGAGCGCATTGGCAATTGCAAGGAACCTTGTGTTCCATGCTCACACTAAGCACATTCAGGTGCATTATCATTATGTCAAGGAGAGATTCTCTGCTCGAGAGATTAGCTTGGCATATGTGCCCACATAGGAGAACATTGTAGACCTTTTCACGAAGGCTCTGCCTAGGGAGAAATTTGAAGCTTTTTGCAAAGCTTTAGGCTTTTTGTGGATTAACTCCACATAGCTTGGCACTTCCGTATATATGAGTGCCAACTCTTTTTCACTGCATCACTCCTAGGGGGATTAGTTGATATATTTCGGTAGTGATGTGTGTGAACACACTAGTACCGTCGGGGCACTTTTTCCCCTCTTTAGGAGGTTTTCTCTCCCACTTTATCAATATGCCTATTGCCCTAACGGGCTACTTATCTTGTACATTCTAGTAGTAATTCATTCAATATTGTGTGTTGTGCTCGAAGCTTCTTCTTCTTTTTCCTTGTGTTGTTCGTGTGCTTTCGTAGATGTTTAACTCCAACAAGAAGCTCATATGAATAATGAATATAGTCCAAAAATACACTTGGGGAGAATATACACATATTTGTGAGCCTCTTCATCCATACATGTCGAAGGAAGAAGAGATTTCCTATTCTTAATCTCTTTCCCATTCCTTGTTTCTTTCTTGCTCTCACTCTTATCCTTATTCTTTCTCCCCTCCATCTCCTTCTCTTCTCCTCTCACTACAACACATCGAGGGTATACGGAGGCTGCTACCGAGGAAATTGAACGGGCGTGATTTCTTCACGATGTCCGTGTTGCAGTCGGTATAGGCGTCGGAAAGAAAGCACGGGTATGGCACCGGTATAGTCATCAGTATAAGCGTCGGTATAACCGTCAGAATTTCCGACGCTTATACCGACGCTTATACGGACGTCCGCGCTAGGCGTACCGGTGCATATACCGACGACCATACTGGAGCTACCGGCGCGTATACCGATGACCATACCTGCACAATTTTTTTTGGGTAGAGTGTGTTGTCTTTTGCTACATCATGATGTTGTTTAGCAAAAGACAATACACTCTGCCCAATTGAGAACATGTGTTATGTACTGTAATGGCAACCAAAACATACACTTATATGAGCAAAAATGAACAATGATTCATGTGCAGAAAGTCGTATATTCCATAAATGAAAAATGTAGAAAAGTGTGGCAAAGCATTTCCATATAGGAATCGAATACAAAATTATGGTACATCATTGCCACATAGGAGTGTAATACAAAACTGTGGCAATGTGACAAAACACTTCCATATAGGAATCGAATACAAAATTATGGTTCATCATTGTCGTATGCGAGTGTGATACAAACTTGTGGGATTGATCAAAATATTTACACCTACAATCCTGCAACAAAACATATGTATAAAAAAAGACCAATTAAAATGACATTTATAAACAACAACTAGAAACACGAAACCAAGATATAACTTTACCTAATCAAGAATATTCTCCCATGAGACGATTGCACCGGGTCCCTCTAAGTCTTGTAACAGTGCAGTCAGTCCATGTCGATATCCATATGATTCTTTCGTTCGCGTTGGAGGATGACCCACTGCAAACTTCTATAGTAAATATGTAAAATGTTAGATGAATATACATAATATACTTAACACAAACAACTTCAATAATTAACATCATACTTACAAATTGGTAGCGCATACTGTCGTATCCGCCGCTATGTAAATGCGATGTTCCAACCGTATCTAAACGTGTGGCCGTCGCATCTCTCTGTTGATGATACCGATCAGGAGTATGTTGATGCTCATCCTGAATTGATTCCCATTCTTTGGCATCTAGCCATATAGGCTTCGGTAAGCCTGCTTTGAAAGCATCGCGAGCTTCCGATCGTCGATGCGACATCACTTCGCGTGCTGTATGTTGAATCCAATCGGAACTCACAATAGGATTGCTGGGTGTTGGCCGGTACTCTTCATATATGCATTGTGTGATATGATTTTTAGAGTCTCTATCCTGTTTGGTCCATTTTAACATTACTGAATGACCAAATTCGATAGAGCAGAGTTGTCGTATACGTTGATGCATTGACTTCCCCACCGCATCCATAACTGGAGCTCCATTACGGATATGATATATCTTCGACTCGTCATGATCATGTGCACCCCAAGGTGTACGTGGAGATCCCATCTGATGCAATATGAAGATCTCATCTCATCCAATGTATATATATGCATGCTTAAGCTTGTATATATATGCATGCTTAAGCTTGTATACATATGCATTCATGTATACATATGCATATGCATACATGTATGCATATGCATTCATGTATGCATATGCTTGCTTGTATACATATGCATGCTTAAGCTTGTATACATATGCATATGCTTGCTTGTATATGTATACATGTATACATATACATATACATATGCTTGCTTGTATGCATATGCATTCACGTATGCATATGCATTCACGTATGCATATGCTTGCTTGTATGCATATGCATCCTTAAGCTTGTATACATATGCATATGCTTGCTTGTATATGTATACATGTATACATATACATATACATATGCTTGCTTGTATGCATATGCATGCTTAAGCTTGTATACATATGCATATGCTTGCTTGTATATGTATACATGTATACATATACATATACATATGCTTGCTTGTATGAATATGCATTCATGTATATATATGCATATGCATATGCATACATGTATACATATACATATGCATATGCTTGCTTGTATACATACATGTACATATACATGTATGTATATGCATACATGTATGCATATGCATATGCATTCATGTATACATATACATATACATATGCATATTAGAAAACAAAAAATATAAAGATTCATGTATGCATATCCCTCATGCATGTATGCATATGCATTCATGTATGCATATGCATTCATGTATGCATATGCATTCATGTATGCATATGCATTCATGTATGCATATGCATTCATGTATGCATATGCATTCATGTATGCATATGCATACATGCATGCATGTATGCATGCATGCATGCATATAAAAATTCATGTATGCATATTCCTCATGCATGTATGCATATGCATTCATGTATGCATATGCATGCATGTATGCATGCATGCATATAAAAACTCATGTATGCATATGTATATGCATGCATGTATGTATGCATATGCATGCATGCATGCATATGCATGCATGCATGCATATAAAAATTCATGTATGCATATGCATATGCATGCATGTATGCATGCATGCATATATGTATATGCATGCATGCATGTATGTATGTATGTATGCATATGCATGCATGTATGTATGTATGCATATGCATGCATGCACGTATGTATATATGCATATGCATGCATGCATGTATGTATATATGCATATGTATATATGCATGCACGTATATATGCATATGCATGCATGCATGTATATATGCATATGCATGCATGTATGCGTATGCGTGCATGCATGTATGCGTATAAAAATTCATGTATGCATGTATGTATATATGCATATGCATGCATGTATGTATATATGCATATGCATGCATGTATGTATATATGCATGCATGTATATATGCATATGCATGCATGCATGCATGCATGTATGTATGCATATGCATGCATGTATGCCTATGCATATCCCTCATGCATGTATACCTATGCATATCCCTCATGCATGTATGTATGCATATGCATGTATGTATGCATATGCATGTATGCATGCATGCATCTATGTATGTATGTATGTATGTATGCATGTATGTATGTATGTATGTATGCATATGCATGCATGCATGCATGCATGCATGTATGCATATGCATGCATGCATGTATGCATATGCATGCATGTATGCATATAAATATGCATGCATGCATGTATGCGTATGCATGCATGCATGTATGCGTATGCATGCATGCATGTATGCGTATGCATGCATGCATGTATGCGTATGCATGCATGCATGTATGCGTATGTATGCATATGCATGCATGTATGTATGCATATGCATGCATGTATGCATATGCATGCATATGCATTCATGCATGCATATGCATTCATGCATGCATATGCATTCATGCATGCATATGCATTCATGTATGCATATGCATGCATTCATGTATGCATATGCATGCATTCATGTATGCATATGCATGCATGTATGCATATGCATATGCATATGCATGCATGCATATGCATATCCCTCTCTCTCTCTCTAAAACAAAAATAAAGAGAGAAGATATTAGAAAACAAAAATATAAAGAAAGATAAAAGAGTGATATATGTTTTACTTACATTGATGTAATTTTTGAACCAAAGTTGTCAAAATCCACTTGAAGTTCTCCTTCGTTGAAATTCCAAAGATTTAATCTAAAAAATGTCTTGCAAAATTAAAGAGAGAAGATATTAGAAAAGCAAAAACATAAAGAAAGAAAACAGAGTGATACAATATGTGTGATCTACTTACCAAAGCATTAGATCTATAAAAATAGAGGTGTGTTTAGAGAGAGAGAGAAGGAGAGGGAAAGAGAGAGAGAGAGAGAGAGAGAGAGAGAGAGAGAGAGAGAGAGAGAGAGAGAGAGAGAGAGAGAGAGAGAGAGAGAGAGAGAGAAAGAGAGAGAGAGAATTGTTTGAATCACGGTCGTCAAAATCCACTTGAAGTTCTTCTTCGTCAAATTTCCAAAGATTTGATCCCAAAATCTCTTGCAAAACTAAACAAAGAACATATTAGTAAAGAAAAAACATAGAAAATTAAAAGAGTGCTACAATATGTGCGATCTACTTACCAAAACTTCAGATCTGTAAAGATAGAGGTCTGTTTAAAGAGAGAAAGAGAGAGGGAGAGAGAGGGAGAGAGAGTGAGAGAGAGAGGGAGAGAGAGAGAGAGAGTGAGAGAGAGGAAGGGAGAGAGAGAGAGAGAGGGAGAGAGAGAGAGAGAGGGAAGGGAGGGAGAGAGGGAGAGAGAGAGAGAGGATGACAAACAGAGCTCTGTTGTTGGCGCGCGCAAACCTGAAAGGAGAAGATCTAGATTCAAAACGCTCAGAATGACAAATTTTGGGTTCGGGCCCGGTTAAAAAGAGAGCGTCGATATAAGCGTCGGTATATGCATCGATAGTTTCAGCAAATTACCGATGCGTATACCGATGCATATACCGACACTTATATCGACGCTTTGTTTTCAAGGCAAAGCGCCTTTCCCAAATTCTTCGAGGAGTATATCGACGCTGACAGCTACCCGTCGGTACACTGACCGTCGGTATTCCCTCGATATGTTGTAGTGTCTCCGTCTTCCTTTCTTGGAAAAGGGTGTGCATAGGAGATAATGGAGGGATGGTGTGCATTTATAGAGAATATATTTTGGGTAGAGGTGGAACATAGAGAGTGCATGAGAAGGGACATGTGTGGCCCATAGTCTTGGGAGAGGAAATTTTCTCATGATGGCCTGAGAAGGAGGCATAAAATCTCGTGGATTCTCTTCTACTTAATTCCTTCCATCCTCCTCTCCTTTCTTCCTCAAACTCAATCCCATAAGGAGACGTTTAAGGGGAAGACATATAGACCTATAGAGTAAAGATGAGATAGCATGAATGAAGGAGCAATGCCCACATGCTTGTAATCACATGGCTTTATCCCAAATGTCAAAGAATGTTACTAGTTGAGTCTTATAAAAGGCGCATGGTGGGATAAAGGAATGGAGGGGAAAACCAAAAATTTTTTCTTATACCTCTCCTAATACTTTTGCATGGGGGCAAGAGAGATAGAGGTTTCATGTCATATTTTGTCTCTTTCATATCAAGCAATTCATTCTAGGAAATTGGCATGAGGGATAGATTTTTTTTGGAGCAGCAACCACTTATGTCATATGTATTTAAGGTGTGAGCTCTATCTTCTTCATATATATGTTGTTCTTTTGCTTATGATCTTCTATTACTTTAAACTCATATAATACCTTTGGAGTGGGAGGAAATTGAAAGAGCTTAACACAACAACTACTTATATAATTGGGGTATACGTTGGGGCCTTGTCATCGTTTCTATAGTTTCTTTGCATGTTGATTGAAGACAAAAATAGGGCTCCTACTTGCAATTGTGTATCCTTGAAATGCGCATCAAAACACTTTCTTTCCTTTCTTATGAAAATAAGTACCCACAACCCCTTTTAGCCTTGTTTCTTGGAGAGCCTTAAGTTATTCAATGATTATAGAGATCTTGTGAGCTTCCCAATCATGGCCTCGAGAAATGCAAAGCAAAGGGATCAAAAAGCCGATTAGAAACATTGCATTGTTGGAGAACCAATCACAAATTGGAAATAAATTTGAAGGTCAAAGTCTAAGAAGAGAAGCACATGCCTATGTGAAGGGAAAACTTCACACATGTACTATATTTGTAAAGTTAGACTTAACTTTAGTTCGAGAATTTTCAAAAGTCACTAGATTGAGAGAATCTATATAAGTTAGTTTGTATCAACAGATGGGAAGAGGGGAGAGAGAGAGAGAGAGAGAGAGAGAGAGAGAGAGAGAGAGAGAGAGAGAGAGAGAGAGAGAGAGAGAGAGAGAGAGAGAGAGAGAGAGAGAGAGAGAGAGAGAGAGAGAGAGAGAGAGAGAGAGAGAGAGAGAGAGAGAGAGAGAGAGAGAGAGAGAGAAGAGTGAAAGAGAGATTTTGTATGACTGAGTATAGTGAGGCTTCTCTGAGTGAGAAAGCACCTCATTTTGAGTTTCTATAGCTATCAGAAGAAATAATAAAAGTTCTGTGTATGAGACTCTCTCCTCCATCTCCATGCTTTTTCTATTGTGATAATGAGTTCAAAACTTCAAGTTTTCCAAGCAATTCGATGCTTGGCATCACGCTTGTGCTGAAAAGTCTTTGTTTTATCCTGTGAGTTTCTATCTACTGTTGAATCTCCTTAAAAACATGAGGTTTTGAAGCAACTCAATGCTTGGCATCAAATTTCAACATAAAGTGGATGTTCCCGCATAAAAATGGTTTTCTTCATACCTGGTGTTCACGAGGGTATTTCAGGTGTTGGAAAAGTGGCCAAAGACAAACCAATTCGATGCTTGGCATCGAATTCTTCTTGCAAGTAGATGCTAAGTTGAAAACTTTTATTTTTAGATAGACACTTTTACTGAAACGATCAAAATTTCCTATTTTTAAAGTTAGACATAGTCATCTTGTGAAGGCCATAACTTGGTGTATAGGGAAGCATTTTTAGCAAATAATAGCTTATTGGAAAGCTCGTTTTGCCTAGATTTATCCAGGAAAAAATCATGGCTAAATAATATTTGTGCTTAGAGAAATAAGCAAATGAGTTAAGGTATATCATTTTAGTGACTCGAAATTTCTAAAGAAGTAAAGTTCTCAGTTTAAGAAATCATTTCTCAAAGTTTGGAGAAGAATTGAGTTAATGGTGACCATAGAGGTTGTCTAGTGTTTCATTAATTCATTTCTTGTGATGTTTCATACATCAACAAGTGGTATCAAAGCAGAAAGGTTCTAGGATGCTGCAGAAGGCATCAAAGGTACGAAAAGTTTTGGAAAGTTTTCATTAAAGGTTGAAAATTGAAGCATTCAAAGACACAAGGCATTGAAAGATTATTTCAAAAGTATATTCATACACAAAGAACTCCAAAAGGTATTATTCTTTAGCCTTTAAACTCACAATTTGAATCAAAAGCAAAGAGTTATGGCAGATCATATCTCCATTGACAAACTG
The DNA here is from genome assembly GCA_020310875.1 of Ceratopteris richardii. Lineage (NCBI taxonomy): Eukaryota > Viridiplantae > Streptophyta > Polypodiopsida > Polypodiales > Pteridaceae > Ceratopteris > Ceratopteris richardii. Next base: position 108,581,141 of record CM035419.1, on the reverse strand, counting down.
GACAGAGATAATTATCATGCATGGGTAATGAGAATGGAAGCCTTACTTATGAGTAAGGAGCTCATGGTGTACATAAGAGGTGAAGAAGAGAAGCCATTATTTGAAGATGAAAGCCGACCAAAGAAACAGGAACTAGATGCTCTAAAGCATTGGCAAAAGAAGGATGCAAGTGCAAAGGCTTACATCTACAATAAAATCTCATATCATTTGCTACCACACATCAGAGGATTGGAATCAAATGAAGATATATGGAATGCATTGGAATATCATTTCCAAAGTACTACCAAAGCAAGGAAAGCAAGTCTATGGTCAGATTTTACTACATTCAAGAAGAAGCCAAGTCAAAGTATTAGTCATTATGTCACTAAGATGAAGGATCTAGCAAATAGCCTTGGATCCATAGATGAAGACATTGAAGATCACAGATTGATTGCTCAATTGCTTGTAGGTTTGAGAGGAGATGAAAGGTGGAAACCTTTTGTCTTGTCAACAGAACTTTCTTTGAATCATTATGTTCCAGATTTGAATCAATTGCTTAGTTTGATGCTCACATTTGAGCAAGACTTGAAGGGAGATGGAGATAAAGGACAAAGTTCTGCAATGTACATGAAGAACAAGAAGAAAGGAGATAAAGGTAAAGCAAAGTATGACAAGAAATCGAGTTCTCAAGTTTATTATGCAAGAGGTAGAAGCACTGGAAAAGGAAGAGCAAGAGGTTTTGGAAGAGGAAGAGGCAATCATAATAACACCAAGAAAGATTGTTAGATCTGTGGATTGAGTAATCATTTGGCTCATGATTGTTGCCACAATCAACAAGGATAAAATCAAAATCAGAATAACAATAGCAGAGGCAAAGGTGGAAGATATCAAAGTAATTTTCAAAGAGGTAGAAAAAATCAAAGAGGAGGCTATGACAGAGGTGGAGAAAGAAGTTGGGGATAGAATCAATCCTACAACACCACCTACTACAATTATGCAAATGACACACTGAATGAAGTTCATACATCATTGATGATGACTTCAATCACCACATCAGATAAAGAAGATCTAAAGGTATTTTACATTGACTCTGGATGTTCTAATCATTTGTCAAGAAACATGGAATTGATGTGAGAATTGGAAAAAGGCATTTCTAGTCATATAGTTCAAACAGGTGATAATACAAGACATAGTGTACATTCAATTGGAAAAGTGAAATGCAAGAGTGGAGCAGATTTGCTAACCAAAGTTCTGTATGTTCCCAAAATACCTAAAAACTTGTTTAGTGTGGGACAAATAGTTGAAAAATGTTTTCAAGTCAGGTTTACAAATAAAGGAGTATTTGTTTAAGATCTAGAGAATGGATATAATCAGATTGTTTGTGGTAAGAAAGAAGTTAGACTCTTTACTTTAAGAGTGCAAGGGAACATTGGTCAAGCTTTGCTCACACATGGTTGAGTGATTACAGAACTTGATCTCTGGAATAAGAGATTAGGTCATTTCAATGAATGAGGAATTAAAGCTATGTTTGCAAATCAATTTGTACTAGGATTGCCAAATGTGTAGAGAAAACATATGATTTATAAATGTGACGCATCTCAGATGGGAAAAGCACAGAGGTTACCATTTTAGAAGAAAGGATTCAAACGTGATGGAGTATTGGAACTCATTCATATAGATGTATGGGGACCAACAAAAGAAGGATCTATCAATGGCTCAAGGTATTATGTTCTTTTCATTGATGATGCTACAAGATGGATAACTCTGTATGTTTTGAAGGAAAGATCAAAAGTGTTTGGAGCTTTTAAGCATTTTCATGCATATGTAGAGAGAGTCACAAGTCAAAAGCTTAAGAGACTGAGGTCTGATGGAGGGGGAGAATACTTCTCCCAAGAGTTCAATGATTATCTTTGGAATGCAGGTATTAAGAGAGAAATAACTTGTAGGTATACACCACAACAAAATGGTATAGTAGAAAGAAGAAATAGGACTTTGCTTGAGTTTGCTAGATCTATGCTAAAGGAGAAGAATTGTCCAAATTATCTTTGGGCTGAGGCTGTAAATACAGCTACATATCTTGTGAATAGATTACCATGTGCAACTCTAAATGGAATGACTCCATATGAAGCTTGGTTGGGTAAGAAACCAACATTAGATCATTGTAAAGTTTTTGGATCAATTGCATATGCTTATGTGCCATCACAACTTAGACATAAACTTGAACCAAAGGTAGAGAAATATGTGTTCATTGGTTATGATGAAAAGCAGATGGGTTACAAGTTGTGGAAATCTCTAACCAAACAATTTCTTGTTTCTAGAGATCTTACATTTGATGAACAAAAAACGTTGGTATGCAAATCAAAGTCATAGAGCTAAAGAATTTGAAGAAGAGGTAAGAAGATGTGAGAAAGGAAAATCAAGTGTGTAGGTGAATGGAGATGAACAGCATATGCAAGCAAGTACATCTAGAATTGGATTAACAAGAAGAAATGAAGATGATCCTATATTTGATGAAGAGGTGTATCCAGACACACATGAAGAATGTAAACCAAGGAGGTCAAGTAGGACAAGAAGGCAACCGGCAAGGTATTCTTATGATAGTTCTTACATAACTCAAAAGAACTATGCATATATGGTCAAAGATGATGAAAAACCTCAGAACTATGATGAAAGAAAAGGTAAAAAGCAATGGGAAGAAGCAATAAAAGAAGAATTCAATGCACTAGAGGAGAACAAGACTTGGGAACTTGTTTCTAAACCAAATGGAAAGGAGTTAATTGGAAATAAATGGGTTTATAAAGTGAAGAAGCTTTCAGATGGAAGTATAGCCAGATACAAAGCAAGACTAGTTGTTAAAGGCTATGCCCAAACTTATGGCATAGATTATGATGAGACATTCAGTCCTATAGCTAAGACGTCAACTATAAGGACAATCATTTCTATTGTAGCTTCAAAAGGATGGACTCTAAGTTAGTTGGACATAAAGAATGCATTCTTGAATGGATACATATCAAATGAGTTATACATGGAGCAACCTCAAGGGTTTATAGATTTGAGGTATCCAAATTTTGTCTATAGATTGAGAAGAGCACTCTTTGGATTGAAGCAAGCTCCAAGAGCATGGAACTATAGATTGGTGAAGTATCGAAATGATCTTGGATATCAAAGCTAAAAAGCATATCCAAGTCTACTCATCAAAAGAATAGATGAAGGTACAATCTACATTTGTATTTATGTAGATGACATTATAATCATAGGTACTTTAGATGAAGGAATTAAGGAGGTAAAGAGATTACTCGAGAAAGAATTCAAGATTAGTGACCTAGGAAAGTTATCATATTTTCTCGGAATGGAAGTCACTTATACAGATCATGGCATATATAGTATCACAAGAAAGTATCTTCAAAACCTATTGAAGAAGTTTGGTATGGAAAATGGTAGAGAAGCTTCAACTCCACTTGAAGTTAACCACAAGCTCAATAAATATGATGGTGCAGAATACAAAGGTATGAGGAAATATCAATCTCTTGTGGGTAGTTTGATTTATGCTACACTAACAAGACCTGATCTTAGTTATGTAGTGGGATTTTTGTCATAGTTCATGCATTGTCCAAAGGATCCATATTGGATTGCAGGTCAAAGAGTTCTCAAATATATCAAAGGAACCATAAAGGAAAGATTATATTATCTTTTTACTTCATATTTGAAGTTGAGATCCTATAGTTACTCACATTGGGCAGGTAATCAAGATGTCAGAAGATCAACTCATGGCTATCAATGTATATCATGTAGCCATGCTACAATGTGAGTTGACAGAAGATCAAAGAAGCAACATACAGTAGCAAACATTATACAAGAGCTTGGGCATTAATCAAGGTATACCTACGATACATGGAGATAACATGAGTTTACTTTATCTTGGAGCAAATCCACTATTTCATGCAAGAACAAAACATATAGAGATACAGTATCATTTCTTGAGAGAAAAGGTAACGAAGAAATAAATTTAAGTGGAGTACATTTCTACAAAGGATCAAATAGTAGATATAATGACAAAGAGCTTGGATGGTGTGAAGACCAGCAAATCAAAAAGCATGGCAGGAATAAAAGAAAAGAAGAAGATATGAAGAAACGAAGAATGTCAACTAGTGATTCAGGGGGAGCTGTTGGAGAACCAATCACAAATTGGACATAAATTTGAAGGTCAAATTCTAAGAAAAAAAGCACATGCCTATGTGAAGGGACAATTTCACACATGTACTATATTTCTAAAGTTAGACTTAACTTTAGCTCTATAATTTTCAAAAGTCATGAGATTGAGAAAATCTATATCAGTTAGTTTGTATTAATAGACACAAAGAGAAAAGAGAGAGAGAGAGAGAGAGAAGAATGAAAGAGAGATTTTGTATGACTGAGTATATTCGGGCTTCTCTGAGTGAGAAAGCACCTATAAACATTTTGAGTTTCCATAGATATCAGAAGAAATAATAGAAGTTATGTGTATGAGACTCTCTCCTCCATCTCCATGCTTTGTCTATTGTGATAATGAGTTCAAAACTTCAAGTTTCCCAAGCAACTCGATGCTTGGCATCAAGTTTGTGCTGATAAGTCTTTGTTTTATTCTCTAAGTTTCTCTCTATTGTTGAATCTCCTTAAAAACATGAGGTTTCTGAATCAACTTGATGCCTCGCATCAAATTTCAATGTAAAGGTGATGGCTAGCATCAAATTCCCACATAAAAGTGGTTTTCTTCATAGTTGGTGTTCACAAGGGAATTTCAAGTGCTAAAAAAGTTGTAAAAAACACACCGATTTGATGTGTGCCATCAAAGTCAAGTTGCAAGTTGATGCTTAGTTGAAAACTTTTATTTCTAGATAGGTGCTTTTACTAAAATAGGCTAAATTTCCTACTTTGATAGTTAGACATAGTCATCTTGTGAACGCCATAACTTGGTGTGTAGTGAAGCATTTTTAGCAACTAATAGCTTCTTGGAAAGATCTTTGCTTCTACTTTCATCCACCAAAAACTCTTGGCTAAATAATGTTTTTGCTAAGAGAAATAAGCAAAATAGTGAAGGTATGTCATTTTAGTGACTAGAAACTTTTGAAGAAGTAAAGTTCTCAGTTTAAGCAATCATTTCTCAAGGTTTGGAGAAGCATTGAGTTAATGGTGACCATAGAGGTTGTCTAGTTTCACATTAATTCATTTCTTGTGATGTTTCATACATCAACATGCATGTTGTCCATAAACTAAGTTAGATGGGTTAGATCCTAGGATTCTTTTGTATGAAACTCAATAAGCCAAACTACATCATGTATTTTTTCATCCAAGCTCCATCTTCCATTGTTGACTAAATTAGTTATAAAATTGCACAAAACCATATTAGAGCCCTCCACCTAGGCACTTTTTAAGGATAATGTGTGGAAAATGTTTTATGTACTATTAAGAATTCATGTTGGAAGGCATCTATGACCTCATTAAGAAATGGGCATCACCATCACCATCTATGTTCACGAGCAAGCCAAATCAATTTAAAAATTTTTCAAACAAAAGTTTTCTTGTATCTTGAGCATAAATCTTAGAATTGGTGTGTGTTTTCGGCCACTTGGCCAAATAGTTTGTAGCAATGATTATGTATTCCACATGTAACCCTATAGTAGGAGGAACGATTTGATAAATGAAATCAATGTCCCACTTTGCAAAAGCACATCCTATCATCTTTGGTCTTATGTAGACATAGGTTTTTGGTGTGTTTTGAAAGGGGTCTATTTTAAGTTTCTTGCATAGGTAATTTTGAAACTTCTTTTCCATCTTGCTTCCTTTCCACTTTTCTCCTTACACATGTCCTCTACATCTCACTACCTCACTTCTCCATGCTAAACAAGCTCCATGGCGTCCACAGGTTCCTAGGTTCTAATGTAGCCACAATGACAAAAGCACAAGCATGGGCTAAGTTTCATCAAATGATCATGGAAGCGTAGACTTATTGCCTTTAGGATCCTGCAAGGCAAGAAAAAAACTATTATGTGCTTATCTTCTGCATATGTCTATCGCTTCTTATATGAGGAGTGATATCCCATATAATTTATTATTGGGCTCACTGATCACTTCTTCTATGATCACTTCTATCAGCTTGTGGATCAACCTCACACAAAGGCATACCTTGAGGATCCATAGAATTTATTATTGGGCTCACTAATCACTTCTTCTATGATCACTTCTATCAGCTTGTGGAGTGATATCCCATAGAATTTATTATTGGGCTCACTGATCACTTCTATCAGCTTGTGGATCAACCTCACACAAAGGCGTACCTTGAAAAGCTCCCTCTGGAAAAGGAGTTAAGTGGAATGGTGTGACTAGTTCGAGATAGAACTATAATGGAGGAACCCCATAGCAGGTTATACAGAGATATACAAAGATGACTACATGCCAACATGTCCATAAACGTTTTTAAGATACTTGTGTTTATGCTTGTCACTCTATCTTTGGAGCTTCTGAGAGTGTTTAATTTGAAGATAACAAGGCTGATGGCAAGTTCTTTTCAGAGTATGGTCAATGCTCTTTGAAATGTTGTTTTATAACAAGTGGCATGAGAAACAACTTGATCAAATCTAGTGTCAAATAGCTTTTGATATACTCACCATTAAATACATGATTGCATCATAGACCTTTAAAACATCATTTTGGTATAATTTCAAACAGCACTATATTGGTGGTAAATAAGTTATCAACATTGAGGTGTAGGACAAGGCAGGCTCTCTAATAATGGATATCAATCTATGATTGCAAAATGTACTTCATAAACTTCAATTGGACATACATGAGGAGTTTCCACATGTTACTAATGGAGATGAATTACTTGACACATCAAGCCAAGGTGAGTTATTGCACATTATTGCGATAAGTTATCCTATTTATAATTAGTCACTCCACTTATTTTGCAAGCTTTATTTCATCTACCCAATGGACTTCGATGCTCATGCAGAGTAGTGATTTGGATGGCTCCACTAATTCTCTTTCTCTTAGTTCTTTTTATTTTTCACTCTCTATGCCAATGGAGATAGAAAATAAGTCATCATCTACTCCTCTTGACAAGATTCTGGAAGTTGATAAAGTGGCAATAGTCTTGCATGCTCCTTGGAGGGCCCTCTTCAAAGAAAACAATACAACCAACTTTGTAGAAATGATGGAACTCCATGTTTTCTTAGGTGCCTCTAGCCTCTTCCACCTCAAGGAACAAGATCTAGAATCTCAATAAAAGGTCCATTCAATAAAGGTCAACTAGAATATATGGTTAATTTTTCTAGCTTCTCTAAGTAGTCTACCACAAAACCTTTCTACCTATTAGTTTGACCTTGGTGCCCAGCCTAGACATGTACATAACAATGTAAACCTATGATCTTCCTGCTCATATATTTGCAAAGGCCTCTACACCGAAAATAAAGTATGCTAATCTTGTGTAGGATGAAGAATGGGCATTTACTACTGTCTACAATTTTTACTCATCTTCTCATGAGCAATGCATGTCTGCAGTAGACTCAGATGTTTGGTACTTTGATAGTGGGGCAACCAAACATATAACCTCGCAGCGTAGTTTCTTCACTTCACTTGAGCCTGCCCCTACAGGGAATACTATCACATGCACCAACAACTCCTCATTTCCTATTATGGGAGTTGGTAAGATCATTCTAACTATTGCATCCATCCAAAATAAATTTGAAGAATGAAAAATCTACATCAATCAGATGTATTATCTTCAAAAATTGTTTCACTTCTCTCCATTTTATTATAAATCACAAGGATACCTTGAAGTCTGGAAACAAAGTGAAGAAATTCTTTAAGGCTAGGCTGCAACATGATATATTACCTAGCACAAAATCAATCACGCATTGGTGTGGGATGG